>JASJET010000103.1:11370000-11970000 GCA_034092305.1 Diaprepes abbreviatus | reverse complement strand
TGAAGTGTACTTGCCCACCCTGTACTGACAGGGAAGAATAAGTTCGAAATCAGTTTGCAGGCGGCTGTTCACTACAAACGGGAAATTTTTTTCACTTTTTTCTGATGGTTTCTTGCAGTCTGAAATAGTGCTTTCAATTAAAAACTAAAACAAAGCACGAATATTTTTATAAGGCCTTTACAGCTAGTTTCTCTTGAATTGCATTTATTTACATATACCATCATCTACTATTTGGATCTTGATTTTAAGGTGGCGAAAAATCTCAAGGAATGCTTTATTTAATAAAATATTACTTTCAATATAGGGGTGTACTACCACTTCTAAACAAGAACTGCGCAAATCCATATTACATCTAAGTTAAAATTTATTTAGCCTTTTCTATTTAAGCTAATTTTAATGTAGCAGAAAAGTATTTTTTTCAATACAGGGATGTACCACCCTTTCTAAGTGGGAATTGCGCGAACCTATATTATTTTTAATTGAGCGACATTTAACTCTTTCCATTTTAGCCAATTTTATTGTGGCAAAAAATCCTAAAAGGTGTTTTATTTAATAAAATATTATTTTCAATATAGAAGTGTAAGCGAAAATTTCGCGAATTTATATCATTTTTAGTTGAAACATTTAACTCTTTCCATTTAAGCCAATTTTAATGTGGCAGAAAATCCTAAAGGGCGTTTTATTTAATAAAGTATTATTTTCAATACAAGGATGTACCACCCTTTCTAAGAGGAAATTGCGCGAATTTACATTATTTTTAATTGAAAAGCATTTAACTCTTTCCATTTTTGCCAATTTTATTGTGGCAAAAAATCCTAAAGGGTGTTTTATTTAATAAAGTATTATTTTCAATATAGGGGTGTACCACCCTTTCTAAGGGGAAATTGCGCGAATCTATATTTTTTTAGTTAATAGACATTTACCTCTTTCCATTTAAGCCAATTTCAATGTGGCAGAAAATCCTAAAGGATGTTTTATTTAGTAAAATATTATTCTCAATATTGGAGTGTACCACTCTTTTTGAGCCGAAATTGCGCGGATCTATATTATTTTTAGTTAAAGGACTTTTAATTCTTTCCTTTTAAGCAAATTTTAATGTGGCAGAAAATCTTGAAGGGTGTTTAGTAAAATATTATTTTCAATATAGGGGTACCACCCTTTCTAAGCGGGAATTGCGCGAATCTATGTTATTTTTAGTTAAAGGACATTTAACTCTTCCATTTACGTCAATTTTAATATGGCAGAAAATCATAATGGGTGTTTTATGAGTAAAATATTATTTTCAATTTTTTCTGGTGTACCACCCTTTCTTAGCGGGAATTGCGCGAATCTATATTATTTTTATTTGAAAGACATTGAACTCTTTCCATTTAAGTCAATTTTAATATGGCAGAAAATCATAATGGATGTTTTATGAGTAAAATATTATTTTCAATATTGCGGTGTACCACCCTTTTTTAGCGGAAATTGAGCGAATCTATATTATTTTTAGTTGAAAGACATGTAACCCTTCCAATTAAGCCAATTTTAATGTGGCAGAAAATCCTAAAGGGTATTTTATTTAGTAAAATATTATATTCAATATAGACGTGTACCACCCTTTCTAAGCGGAAATTGCGCGAATCTATATTATTATTAGTTGATAAACATTTACCTCTTTCCATGTAAGCCAATTTCAATGTGCAGAAAATTCTAAAGGGTGTTTTATTTACTGAAACATTATTTTTAATATAGCGGTGTAGCACCCTTTCTAAGCGGATATTGAGCGAATCAATATTATTTTTAGTTGAAAGACATGTAATGCTTTCCATTTAAGCCAATTTTAAAGTGGCAGAAAATCCTAAAGGATTTAGTAAAACAGTATTTTCAATATTGGGGTGTACCACTCTTTTTGAGCGGAAATTGAGCAAATCCATATTATTTTTAGTTAAAGGACATTTCTTTCTTTCCATTTAAGCCCATTTTAATGTGGCAGAAAATCCTGAAGGGTGTTTAGTAAAATATTTTCAATACAGGGGTGTACCACCCTATCTAAGCAGAAATTGAGCGAATCTGTTATTTTTAATTCAAGGACATTTAATTCTTTCCATTTAAGCCAATTTTAAAGTGACAGAAAATCCTAAAGGATGTTTTATTTAGTAAAATATTATTTTAAATATTGGGGTGTACCACTCTTTTTGAGCGGAAATTGCGCGAATCTATATTATTTTTAGTTAAGTGGCATTTATTTCTTTCCATTTAAGCCAATTTTAATGCGGCAGAAAATCCTGAAGGGTGTTTAGTAAAATATTATTTTCAATATTGGGGTGTACCACCCTTTCTAAACGGAAATTGAGCTAATCTATATTATTTTTAATTCAAGGACATTTAATTCCTTCGATTTAAGCCAATTTTAATGTGGCAGAAAATCCTAAAGGGTGTTTTATTTAGTAAGATATTATATTCAATATTCGGGTGTACCACCCTTTCTAAACGAAAACTGCGCGAATCTATATTATTTTTAGTTGAGAGACATTTTTAACTCTTTCCATTTAAGTCAATTTTAATGTGGCAGAAAATCCTAATGGGTGTTTTATGAGTAAAATATTATTTTCAATATTGGGGTGTACCACCCTTACTAAGAGGAAATTGGGCGAAACTATATTATTTTTAGTTGAACGACATTTAATGCTTTCCATTTAAGCCGATTTTAAAGTGGCAGTAAATCCTAGAGGATGTTTTATTTAGTAAAATATTATTCTCAATATAGGGGTTTATCACCCTTTCTAAGCGGAAATTGCACGAATCTATATTATTATTAGTTGAAAGACATTCCAATGAAGCCAATTTTAATGTGGCAGTAAATCCTAAAGGGTGTTTTATTTCGTAAAATATTATTTTCAATATTGGGGTGTACCACCCTTTCTAAACGGAAATTGCGCAAACCTATATTATTTCTAGTTGAAAGACATTTAATGCTTTCCATTTGAAATTCTAAAGGATGTTTTATTTAGTAAAATATTATTTTCAATATTGGGGTGTACCACTCTTTTTGAGCGGAAATTGGGCGAATTTATATTATTTTTGGTTAAAGGACATTTAATTATTCCATTTAAGTCAATTTAAATGTGGCAGTAAATTCTAATGGGTGTTTTATGAGTAAAATATTATCTTCAATATTTGGGTGTACCACCGTTTCTAAATGGAAATTGCGCAAACCTATATTATTTCTAGTTGAAAGGCATTTAATGCTTTCCATTTAAGCCAATTTTAAAGTGGCAGAAAATCCTAAAGCATGTTTTATTTAGTAAAATATTATTTTCAATTTTGGGGTGTACCACTCTTTTTGAGCGGAAATTGCGCGAATCTATATTATTTTTAGTTAAAGGACATTTAATTCTTTCTATTTAAGCAAATTTTAATGTGGCAGAAAATCCTGAAGGATGTTTAGTAAAATATTATTTTCAATATAGGGGTACCACCCTTTCTAAGCGGGAATTTCGCGAATCTATATTATTTTTATTTGAAAGACATTGAACTCTTTCCATTTAAGTCAATTTTAATATGGCAGAAAATAATAATGGGTGTTTTATGAGTAAAATATTATTTTCAATATTGCGGTGTACCACCCTTTCTTAGCGGAAATTGAGCGAATCTATATTATTTTTAGTTGAAAGACATGTAACCCTTCCAATTAAGCCAATTTTAATGTGGCAGAAAATCCTAAAGGGTATTTTATTTAGTAAAATATTATATTCAATATAAACGTGTACCACCCTTTCTAAGCGGAAATTGCGCGAATTTATATTATTTTTAGTTGATAGACCTCTTTCCATGTAAGCCAATTTCAATGTGCAGAAAATCCTAAAGGGTGTTTCATTTACTGAAACATTATTTTTAATATAGCGGTGTACCACCCTTTCTAAGCGGATATTGAGCGAATCAATATTACTTTTAGTTCAAGGACATTTAATTCTTTCCATTTAAGCCAATTTTAATATGGCAGAAAATCCTAAAGGGTGTTTTATTTAGTAAAATATTATTTTCAATATAGGGGTGTACCACCCTTTCTAAGAGGAAATTCCGAAAATCTATATTATTTTTAGTTGAAAGACATTTAACTCTTTCTATTTAAGCCAATTTTAATGTAGCAGAAAATCCTAAAGGATATTTTATTTAGTAAAATATTATATTCAATATAGACGTGTACCACCCTTTCTAAGCGGAAATTGCGCGAATCTATATTATTTTTAGTTGATGGACATTTACCTCTTTCCATGTAAGCCAATTTCAATGTGCTGAAAATCCCAAAGGGTGTTTCATTTACTAAAACATTATTTTTAATATAGGGGTGTACCCCCCTTTCTAACCGGATATTGAGCGAATCAATATTACTTTTAATTCAAGGACATTTAATTCTTTCCATTTAAGCCAATTTTAATGTGACAGAAAATCCTAAAGGGTGTTTTATTTAGTAAAATATTACTTTCAATACAGGGGTGTACCACCCTTTCTAAGCGGAAATTGCGCGAATCTATATTATTATTAGTTGAAAGACATTTAACCCTTTCCAATGAAACCAATTTTAACGTGGCAGTAAACCCTAAAGGGTGTTTTATTTAGTAAAATATTATCTTCAATATTGAGGTGTACCACCCTTTTTGAACGGAAATTGCGCAAATTTATATTACTTTTAGTTGAAAGACATTTAACACTTTCCATTTAAGCCAATTAAAAAGTGGCAGAAAATCCTAAAGGATGTTTTATTTAGTAAAATATTATTTTAAATATTGGGGTGTACCACCCTTTCTAAGCGGAAATTGTGCGGATCTATATTCTTTTTAGTTGAAAGACATTTAATGCTTTCCATTTAAGCCAATTTTAAAGTGGCAGAAAATCCCAAAGGATGTTTTATTTAATAAAATATTATTTTCAATATTGGGGTGTACCACTCTTTTTGAACGAAAATTGAGCGGATCTAGATTATTTTTAGTTAAAGGACATTTATTTCTTTCCATTTAAGCCCATTTTAATGTGGCAGAAAATCCAGAAGGGTGTTTAGTAAAATATTTTCAATATAGGGGTGTACCACCTTATCTAAGCAGAAATTGAGCGAATATGTTATTTTTAATTCAAGGACATTTAATTCTTTCCATTTAAGCCAATTTTAATGTGGCAGAAAATCCTAAAGGGTGTTTTATTTAGTAAAATATTATTCTCAATATAGGGGTGCATCACCCTTTCTAAGCGGAAATTGCACGAATCTATATTATTATTAGCTGAAAGACATTTAACCCTTTCCAATGAAGCCAATTTGAATGTGGCAGTAAATCCTAAAGGGTGTTTTATTTAGTAAAATATTATCTTCAATATTGGGGTGTACCACCCTTTCTAAACGGAAATTGCGCAAACCTATATTATTTCTAGTTGAAAGACATTTAATGCTTTCCATTTAAAATTCTAAAGGATGTTTTATTTACTAAAATATTATTTTCAATATTGGGATGTACCACTCTTTTTGAGCGGAAATTGCGCGAATCTATATTATTTTTAGTTGATAGACATTTACCTCTTTCCATGTAAGCCAATTTCAATGTGCAGAAAATCCTAAAGGGTGTTTCATTTACTAAAACATTATTTTTAAAATAGGGGTGTACCACCCTTTCTAAGCGGATATTGAGCGAATCAATATTATTTTTAGTTGAAAGACATTTAAGGCTTTCCATTTAAGCCAATTTTAAAGTGGCAGAAAATCATAAAGGATTTAGTAAAACAGTATTTTCAATATTGGGGTGTACCACTCTTTTTGAGCGGAAATTGCGCAAATCTATATTATTTTTAGTTAAGTGACATTTATTTATTTCCATTTAAGCCAATTTTAATGCGGCAGAAAATCCTAAAGGGTGTTTGGTAAAATATTATTTTCAATATTAGGGTGTACCACTCTTTTTGAGAGGAAATTGCGCGAATCTATATTATTTTTAGTTAAAGGATATTTAATTCTTCCATTTAAGTCAATTTAAATGTGGCAGTAAATTCTAATGGGTGTTTTATGAGTAAAATATTATTTTCAATACTGGGGTGTACCACCCTTTCTAAGCGGAAATTGCGCGAATCTATATTATTTTTAGTTGAAAGACATTTAATGCTTTCCATTTAAGCCATTTTTAAAGTGGCAAAAAATCCTAAAGGGTGTTTTATTTATTAAAATATTATTCTTAATATAGGGGTGTATCACCCTTTCTAAGCGGAAATTGCACGAATCTATATTATTATTAGTTGAAAGACATTTAACCCTTTCCAATGAAGCCAATTTGAATGTGGCAGTAAATCCTAAAGGGTGTTTTATTTAGTAAAATATTATCTTCAATATTGGGGTGTACCACCCTTTCTAAACGGAAATTGCGCAAACCTATATTATTTCTAGTTGAAAGACATTTAATGCTTTCCATTTAAAATTCTAAAGGATGTTTTATTTACTAAAATATTATTTTCAATATTGGGATGTACCACTCTTTTTGAGCGGAAATTGCGCGAATCTATATTATTTTTAGTTGATAGACATTTACCTCTTTCCATGTAAGCCAATTTCAATGTGCAGAAAATCCTAAAAGGTGTTTCATTTACTAAAACATTATTTTTAAAATAGGGTGTACCACCCTTTCTAAGCGGATATTGAGCGAATCAATATTATTTTTAGTTGAAAGACATTTAAGGCTTTCCATTTAAGCCAATTTTAAAGTGGCAGAAAATCATAAAGGATTTAGTAAAACAGTATTTTCAATATTGGGGTGTACCACTCTTTTTGAGCGGAAATTGCGCGAATCTGTATTATTATTAGTTGAAAGACATTTAACCCTTTCCAATGAAGCCAATTTGAATGTGGCAGTAAATCCTAAAGGGTGTTTTATTTAGTAAAATATTATCTTCAATATTGGGGTGTACCACCCTTTCTAAACGGAAATTGCGCAAACCTATATTATTTCTAGTTGAAAGACATTTAATGCTTTCCATTTAAAATTCTAAAGGATGTTTTATTTACTAAAATATTATTTTCAATATTGGGATGTACCACTCTTTTTGAGCGGAAATTGCGCGAATCTATATTATTTTTAGTTGATAGACATTTACCTCTTTCCATGTAAGCCAATTTCAATGTGCAGAAAATCCTAAAGGGTGTTTCATTTACTAAAACATTATTTTTAAAATAGGGGTGTACCACCCTTTCTAAGCGGATATTGAGCGAATCAATATTATTTTTAGTTGAAAGACATTTAAGGCTTTCCATTTAAGCCAATTTTAAAGTGGCAGAAAATCATAAAGGATTTAGTAAAACAGTATTTTCAATATTGGGGTGTACCACTCTTTTGAACGGAAATTGCGCGAATCTGTATTATTATTAGTTGAAAGACATTTAACCCTTTCCAATGAAGCCAATTTGAATGTGGCAGTAAATCCTAAAGGGTGTTTAGTAAAATGTTATTTTCAATGTAAAGGTGTACCACCCTATCTAAGCGGAAATTAAGCGAATCTATAGTATTTTTAATTCAAGGACATTTAATTCTTTCCATTTAAGCCAATTTTAAAGTGGCAGAAAATCCTAAAGGATGTTTTATTTAGTAAAATATTATTTTCAATATTGGGGTGTACCACCCTTTTTGAGCGGAAATTGCGCGAATCTATGTTATTTTTAGTTAAAGGACATTTAACTCTTCCATTTAAGTCAATTTAAATGTGGCAGAAAATTCTAATGGGTGTTTTATGAGTAAAATATTATTTTCAATATTGGGGTGTACCACCCTTTCTAAGCGGATATCGAGCGAATCAATATTATTTTTAGTTGAAAGACATTTAATGCTTTCCATTTAAGCCAATTTTAAAGTGGCAGAAAATCCTAAAGGATGTTTTATTTAGTAAAATATTATTTTCAATATTGGGGTGAACCACTCTTTTTGAGCGGAAATTGCATGAATCAAAATTATTTTTATTTAAAGGACATTTAATTCTTTCCATTTAAGCCGATTTTAATGTGGCAGAAAATCCTGAAGTGTGTTTAGTAAAATTTTATTTTCAATATAGGGGTGTACCACCCTTTCCAAGCGGAAATTGAGCAAATCTGTATAATTTTTAGTTAAAGTACATTTATCTCTCTTCATTTGAGTCAATTTTAATGTGGCAGAAAATCCTAAAAGGTATTTTATTTAGTAAAATATTATTCTCAATCTAGGGGTGTACCACCCTTTCTAAGCGAGAATTGCGCGAATCTATATTATTTTTAGTTGAAAGACATTTAACTCTTTCTATTTAAGTCAATTTTAATGTGGCAGAAAATCCTAATGGGTGTTTTATTGAGTAAAATATTATTTTCAATATTGGGGTGTACCACCCTTTCTAAGCGGAAATTGCGCGAATCTATATTATTTTCAGTTGAAAGACATCTAACTCTTTCCATTTAAGTCAATTTTAATGTAGCAGAAAATCTAAAGGGATGTTTTATTGAGTAAAATATTATTTTCAATCTTGGGGTGTACCACCCTTTCTAAGCGGAAATTGTGCGAATCTATATTCTTTTTCGTTGAAAGATATTTAACACTTTCTATTTAAGTCAATTTTAATGTGGCAGAAAATCCTAAAGGATGTTTTATTTAGTAAAATATTATTTTCAATATAGAAAAGTGTACCAACCTATCTAAGCGGAAATTGCGAGAATTTATATTATTTTTACTTCAAGACATTTAACCCTTTCTATTTAAGCCAATTTTAATGTGATAGAAAATCCTAAAGGGTGTTTTATTTAGGAAAACATTATTTTCAATATTGGGGTGTAGCACCCTTTCTAGCGGAAATTGTGCGAATTTATATTATTTTTAGTTGAGAGACATTTAACCCTTTCCATTTAAGCCAATTTTAATGTGGCAGAAAATCCTAAAGGGTGTTTTGTTTAGCAAAATATTATTTTCATTATAGGGAGATACCACTCCTTCTAAGTGGGATTTGGGCAAGTCCATATCATTTTTAGTTGAAATATTTTTAACCCTTTCCATTAAAGCCAATTTTACGGAGGCAAAATATCTTAGTGTGTTTCCTTTATTTAAATATTATTTTCAATATTGAAAATACCCTTCAGGTTCTTTTACATCTTCCAAAGGGACATTATTGCAGTTCTGTGATGTTATTAGTTAAAAAACTGTGTATTTAATTGTTGTTTTAATTATTTTTCCCTACTTGTCTTAAATTATTTTTTATCGTCATTTCACATAAGTGACTCTATAATATTGAAACTCATTGGTAAATCTGAGTTTGATTTCGTTGCTGTCTTCAGCCATATCAGTAAATGTACATCGAATTGTCGAAAAATCTCAATTAAATTGTATTTTGTTGTTCAAATATATTAACAATGACTGCCCAAATAAAAAAAGGCTGATTATTCTGTTTTTTTTTGTACTTTTATGTTAAATTTTGCTTTTTCGTATTAAATACATTTTTATCAACAATTTTTTATTTTTTTCCATTTTTTTTGGTTTTATTTCATTCGACTACCTACTATGACCTTCAATCATAAAAAACTGCATACTGACGCTAAAACAATCATTAAAATGGCTTCAAAGCATTTGCTCAATCGATTTATTTGATATCCAAGGGGAGGAGGTAAAAAAATGGACCATTACAGTTTCTGGCGATATCCTGAATTATAATCTGTAAGCTTTTCCGAGTTTAAAACAATTGATAAAATGCGGTCCTCGCATTTTGCACACTCATTTTCATTCAGCGCCCAGTATAGTATAGTTGTATTTGAATAGTGGTCTTAAGAAGTAGTAATTAGATAATTGTGATTTAGCTGTGTTAAAGAAGTAGTTAATATAGTATTGGAAGTAAGTTATTGAAAAGTGTTATTAAGAATAGCCCTAACAATGAGGCTCCCGGCTCGGACGACAGATCAAATATTTTATTTAAAAAATCTACCAAATAAAGCAATCGTAAAGTTAACGTACATGGTCAACGCAATTATGACAAGCCAATATTTCCCTATCGCCTGGAAACAGGTGATAATAATACCTTTTTTAAAGCCCAATAAAGATCCAAATAACCCCACTTCCTACAGGCCAATTTCCCTCCTAAACACCTTTCTAAAGTGGCCGAGCGCCATATCTTATCGACGATCAGCAAACTGAAGCTGGATAAAGTAATACCCAAAAAACAATTTGGATTCAAACAAGGACGCAGCACTGTCACGTTAGTTTACAGAATACTACAACATACCTTGGACGAGGTAAATAGGAAGCGAAATACTGTTTTGCTACTTCTCGATATGGAAAGGGGCGTTCGACACTGTATAGCAAGAGAGGTTCTTTTACAAGCTCCTCACCACTCCTACCCCCTGTTCAGGATTGCGTTGATTCCTTCATATCTTTAGAATAGAAGTATAACGGTTAGGTTAGAGGATAGACTGTTCGGGCCGAAGATCCAAAGGCTGGCATTCCCCAGGGCCGGGAATCTCTCCGCTGCTTTATAATACCTACACACCGGACTTACCAACTATCATGCGATACAAACGTACAGTAAACGACGTTCTACTCGCAGCGAGCTCGTACTGTGCGGAGGCAGCAAAAATGCAAATACTCTACCATATGTTAAGTGAACCATATCTAGAACTGTGGAAAATAAATATCAATCTAACAAAATGTGAGTCCATAATTATCACCAGGGTAGCTATTCTCGTTCTTGAGAGAACGATCATCTTGATGGAAAGTGGGCGTGGTTCTCACGAAAAAGTATGAAACCGTATTCTCGTGATTTTAAGCGATGGTCACATCCATCAAATCTTGAGAGAACATGTTCTACTAGTCTCAACCAAGAGAACGGCGAGATTTTGAGAGAACGATACTGTCATTCCCGTCATTATGCGGTATTTTTAGGTTATAAAAGTTCAAGAAAATTCATGATTGTTTTGAAAATATTGTAAATTTTATAAAATATTTTTGCTCGCAAATATATATACATATATATATATATATATATATATATATATATATATATATATATATATATATATATATATATATATATAAAATGGGTTTTGAAGAAGTAATTTTGAACCACGATGGACCTGAGGATGTCAAATTAGCGGAAAAGCAAATGGCAAATTATAATCGTCGATTTCTACCACGGTTGCGTCGATTTGAAGATTTAAATGATTCAGAATTCACGAAGTTGTTTAGGTAAGTATCTATTATATAAATATTTGTGGAACTTGGCGGACTCTACTTCATTTAATTTATTTTACTGGCTTGGTAAAGATCAAAGAAGATATCTTGTACTAAAAATAACCCAATTTATAGAATTCTCAGGGCTTGAAAGGAGATAACATCATCTTTGCCAGAAGTCATGGTAATATTTGGTAACTATAAAGTTAGCATATGCAAGAGTAACAAGTCATTAATGATTTTTTTACTTGGTTGGATTATACATATTTGTAATATATTACCTGCCATAGTTACTCTTAAAAAATTTGGAGAATGTTAAGCTAATATTAATTTTTCTTTTTAGATCTAGGTACCCATATTAATATAATTTTATTAAAATATAAATATTTGTAGGTTCTTGGATTTTTTGCGACTAGCAGCTACCACAAAATAACTGGGTTAAATATATTTCTGGAATGAGTTGCCCAAGTGTCAGTTGGAGTATTGTAGAAGAAAAACCCAGATGCTTTAAATAGAGACGATGCTATTTCAGAGTGGATCTAATTGCTACAGAATTTAAATGAATTATGAGCTTGTCCAATTGGGTAATTTACTATTAAATTGTAAATTATATACAGATAGCAGTAATATGTATTTTGTAAACTTAAAATTTAAATGTAATTTGTTTTTTAGGGTACATTGACAGCACTCATGTTGCAATTACAAGATCAGTAACAGATGACCTAGAATTTGCGATGAGACTTTATAAATCATGAATATAAATGCTAAATTTCTTAGTAGTACCCATGATTCTTATATTTAGAATGAATCTAACATTTCCAATATAATGGAAATGATCTATAGAAGAAACCCAGATTCATTTTTCCTCATTGGAGATTCGGGTAAATTAATTGTACAGTAAACTGATAATTTGTTATTAATTTAGAATATGTTTAAATATAATAAGAAAAGTGAACCAAGTTTAATTTTTTCAGGATTTCTTTTAAAGTCATAGCCTTTGGAAGATATTTCACAACTGGGAACACCAAAGGAAAGATTTAATAGATATATGTTCATTATGGAGTACCGTTGAAAGATGTTGTGGTGTCGTGAAGAATAAATTTAGATGTTTTTCAAAAGATAGATAGATAATAATTGTTTAATATGGGAATATATATATTTCAAGTATGCAGAATGTATTTTATTGATGAAATAAATTTTTACACATTTCATTTTGTTTTTTTACTTTGTATATTCATTCCCTGATATTTATGGGGAGTATAAAAAATAGCATTTTTACAAAAATAAGGGAAATCTTTCTTTTCCCAACCCAGTAGAAAATAAACTAAATTTGTGTTTTAGGAAAAGAAAAAGTTAATTTTATTTCGCATGATGTCCTTCACATCTTTGTAGGTGATACTAATTTCACGCAAAACGGCTATTTCACCACTAAAATATTTCGATTTGTTTTTTAAAATATTTATTTTTTTCTCTATAAAACTCCCTTTCTAATTCTTTTCTCTCATTAAGAATATTAAATAGGTTAAAAATATTAATTATTATATTCATTTTAAATTCGAACATTTACTTGGTAAGTAGGGTTATGTCGATATTCACATTCTTTTTTAGGGTTAAATGCACAATTTATATGGTTACATACACCATTGACGCTTGGCAACATAGCTTACTAGATTTTGTTTCCGATCTCCCATCACATCCTACGAGAATACGGTAATACACGATCGAGAGAATAATCGTAGGATGGGATTGTCCCTATTCTCTCAAGAGAATGATCACTTCCTATGAAGAACCAGAATAGCTACCCAGGAGGTTTACCAACAAGATAATCATCCAACTAAAAATAAAAAAAAAACATATCTCAGTCAAAAAATGTGGTAAATATCTTGGTATAACCGTGGACTCGCGATTATCGTTAATGTGTCGCAAGTCGGTCATGCTTAAAAAGCATTCATTGCAATGCAACAATTATACACACTTCTCAACAGAAGATCAGCACTATCCCCACAAAATAAGAGAATAATTTTCAAACAATCAGGCCTGTAATGATTTATTTACTGCCCTCGCTTCAAGCGTTTTAAACTCGGGTGCGTCAAACCCTGACTAGCTTCGAGCAAATTTGAATAAAGCAGTTAAATTGTTAATTTGCAGAGTAAATAACCTCCAAATTATTTTTTTCAAACTTGGTGTTTTCAATATTCATAGCAAAAATTAAAGCGCAGTTAACAAAAAAATATATAAATTGATTTGACTTGACAGGCTGTCAGATGACATATGACAAGTGATATGTGACAGGTTGCAAGATGACATGTGACAAGTGACATCTAAACACATGAAATTAATTAATACAAATTAAGACATATGTAACGCATCAAGGTGTCCAAATACCTATTAGCTTACTGGAAGAATTACGTTATCCCCTGGCACGCGACCACCCATACCAAAGGATGTCACTGCTTAATTGAAGTATTACTGCCACTGGTCGGAGTCCCGCCCACGGTACGCGACCACAAACACATCAGAGGATCTCGACACTATTAAAATTTTCCCACGTTCCTCACTTTATTCCCTTCATGAATCATAAATTTGTAAATGACTGGCCAATAATAAGATAATGCCATCTAAAATGGGGAATATTGTACGCCAAATACGTAATATTAATTAGTTCAAAACTAAACATTATTTCAAAAAATTAGGGAAAAAACTAAACGTTATTTCAAAAAATATCATATAAATTTTTATATAAATAAAAGTACCTAAAATGTTTCAACTGTTATCATTTCATTGAGAGGAATGTGTTTTAATCTTAACGTAGGAGAGTACTAAATTTGATTGAAGGTCAGAATTGTGTATTGAGTATTCCATACCTAAAATCAAACAAATAAATAAATATTTTAATTCTTCTAATATGCGTTTCGGTTAATAATGTCGATTTTTTCGCAAAATTTGAGCATTTATTTTTTGTCAAAGAATGTTTTCCGCTCCCAAAGAACTGGTCGTTTTTTGAGGCAAACCATTCCTCAAGCCAAATTTTCACTTCTTCGTAGGAATTGTATGTTGTTCTGAAAGTCCGTGCTGCCTATTTTTCACTTCTTCGAAAGAATTAGGTGTTGTTCTGAAAGTCCGTACTGCACTAATCGAAATAAATGGTAGTCCCAAGCTGTCTGGTGAATACGGGGAGTGGGGTAGGACGTCCCATTTAACGTTTTCCAAGTAGTTTTTTACAAATTTTGTAACGTGGGACCGAGCATTGGTATGTTGAAAAATGATTTTATCGTGTTTTCGGCGCATAACGGTCTTTTTCCCTTCCTTGCTCGGTTTAATTTTATCAGTTCTTGTCGATATCGATCGCCAGTAATTGTTTCACCAGGTTTTAGCAGTTGGTAATACACAGCTCCCTCGTCATCCCACCAACCATACAGCAAGGCCTTCTTTCCACGTATATTGCGCACTAGTTATGATGTTGAAGGCTGAGCTGGATCCACTCATGATTTTTCTGCGCTTCTAGTTGTTAAAATAGATCCACTTTTCATCACCTGTGACAACATGATGCAAAAATGTTTTTTTTTCCTGTCTGACACGCAAAATTTCACAAGTGGTTTTTCTCTTTTTAATGTCTCGTTCCTTCAGTTCTTACAGAACCCATTTTTCTTCTTTCTGTATCTTGTCCAATGCATGTAGACATTCAGAAATAGTGTATTGGGAAACATTCAATGCTGCTGCTAATTGTTTTAACGGTTGAGTCTTCATCCAATAATTCTTACAAATCTACATCTTCAAACTTCTTCGACTAACCTGGACGCTTCTAGTCTTTTATATCAAAATCGTCAGTTCTGAAGTATTTAACCATTGTTCGCAACTTTTTTGAGTTAAAACTTTCTCATCGTAAGTTTCAACCAACAATCGATAACTTTCTGCAGCTGTTTTCTTTAAATGAAAGGTAACTAAACTTCCCCGCAAAATGTCTTTTCCAGGTACAAAGTTCGACATTTTCGAACCTTTAAGATCCATGTTTTTTGCTCAATGACGACTGATAACAAACTGACTTTTAATGGCATATATTTACCTTTCGAAACGCCATACATGTTATTAGTATATACCAACAAATGTATTAATGACGCAATCTCCAAGTAAAATCGACAATATTAACTAAAACACCAATTAATAACGAAAATTTATTACATTAAATTTCTTTATTAAAAGGAAAAAAGATGGCTTCAATAATGTACAATAATCTTTTAGTAAGGGTAGGCGAATTATCGAATCACAATGAAATTTACGACATCATATGTTAATACTTAAATTATGTAACCTACAATATTATTATTTGTTCCCTAAAATAAACGCAAAACATCATGTTTTTTTTTATTTACCATTTAAGGGCTTAATTTCTTGTAAATTACTGTTAATAATAAAAAGCGAGGGAAAATTAAAAAATTTTATTATAGTATGACCACATGAGGCTGAAGATAGCGGCCAAATCGAGATACATCGCGCTAAGTATAGGTTAAAATTATATATTTAAAACATCATAAAATCCACATTTATTAATATTTTTCTGTAATTTTTGGAATTCAAGTTAAACATAGCTTCCTGTAAGTACCCAAAAGATTATATAATTTTTTCTCCAAAAATAATCCCACTGATCACGGTTAATTATTTCATAAAATCCAAATTTATTAAAATTTTTCAACCATTTTGGGTAACTAAGTTTCTAATCATATTCTCCAAACATCAATACAGGTCACATAATTTGTTCCCTTAAGACAACCCTAGCAGCCCTTCTTTTTAAAGGTCATAGATTCAATATATTTCAAAATTTTTCGGTAACTTTCGGTAATTAAGCTTACAATAATATCCTCTAAACAAATTGTGGGTCACATAACTTGTTTCCCTAAAACAACTCCAGCGGCCAAGGTTCAGCCCTTATTTTAAAATTGTAATAATATCCTCTAAATATACATAAATATAGGTCACATAATTTATTACCCAAAAATAACCCCAGAAGCCAGAGGCTTAATTACAAGAAAGTACCGAAACATTTCGAAAAATGTGGGAATTATGACAATTTGAACTGAACTGAACTCTGGCTGCTAGGGTGGGGAATAAATTATGGAACCTATATAGGAGTTTGGAGGATTTTATAATAAGCTTATTTACCGAAAATTTTAGAAAAATGTGGAAATAATTACAATTTTAAGGGCTTAACCTTGGCCGCTGGGGTTGTCTTAAGGAAACAAATTATGTGACTCATATTGGAGTTTGGGGGACATGATTATAAGCTTAGTTACCGAAAATTGTTGAAAAATTTTAATAAATATAGATTTTATGGAATAATTATAATAATTAACCCTGATCAGTGGGGTTGTTTTTGAAGAACAAAGTATATAATCTTTTTAGGTACTTAGAGGAAGCTATAATAAACTCAGAATCCAAAAAGCACAGATAAATGTTAATAAATGTGTATTTTATGGTGTTTTAAATATATAATTTTAATCTATACTTAGTGCGCTGTATCTCGATTTGATCACTGGCCGCTAGTTTCAGCCTTATTATGACCACAGAAGTTTGGTAACTTTCATATTCAATTAAAAAATATTTAAAACTAATAAGAAACTTCATGTGAAATTAATTCGTGCCATAGGTTTAATGTATGATTTTTTAAATAGACAATTATGATAAAAGTTCATGGTTTTTTCGAGTTTGTTGCTAAGTGTGGTAAAGACTAGAATTTTATTCATTAAAAAATCTATCTAAATAAATAAATTGTTGATATATATCTTTTTCTGGACATTGTTACTCACATCCACGATTTTTGCCAGAGTTTTTTAACATTTTATAAAACTCCGAAGTGGGATGATTTTTATGACTTGGTTGAAAATTTTATTGAATTATATTTTTACTATAAAAATAAAATTTTATATTTCGAAAATTCTACTTATCTTTCAATTCACACATGCAGACAAACTCATTACCCTGTTCTTTAGCTTAGCAACCTCGATTAAAAAATGTTTAAAAAACATAATTTACTCACCTTCTGGTATTACAAAGAAGTCTCCTTCTTGAACTTTATATCTTTGACTATCACAACTCACCCAAGCACTACCACTGACCATAGTGTATACCTAAAACGTACAAAAAATAATAATAAAGATAATGTAGTAAAATCTCGAGTGAGAACGAATTACTAATTCATTTATAATTAGATTTTAATAAATGCACAAAAATTAAATTCCGGTTGATCATTTTTGTTTTGCTTGTAAGATCGTCTTTAAAATAACCAGTAAGTTCTCTTGGCTTTATGCCAGTTCAAGTTTAAAGTAACCTCGAAAAGGCTTAACGCTATTTTATCCCGAAAACACTATAATGAAGATGGCGGCTATAGTTTCAGAGTTTCGTATGGTGATATTATGACTTTTATAATTTGAAGGTTTCTGTACTTTAGAGATTAGATGCCAATTTGCCAGTTTCAATTTTTTACTGTTATATTTGGCAATTTTTTTATTAAAATCGGAACAATTAAAAAAATTCAAGTTTTAAAAATTTTAGTGAATTGTCTAGAAATTCAAGATGTCTATACCGTCATTTTATTTAGTATTTGATTTCAATCGCAAAGTCAATTACGGAAGCAAATAAAAAAACCAAACGCATAATTAATATGGTGTAACTTAAAAACTGGACTAAGTTGATAGGAAGAGGTCTAAATTAACAAGCTTTGAAAATACAACAATTAAAAAATAGTTTTCTCTATCGGACCCACCAAATTAGACAATTTACAATTCTATTCACTTTCGGGAGATAATTTTTCTTATTAATTCCAAAGCTTTTTATCTCTATGTTTTTATCCTTAATATTCCTATATTTGTTGATGTATGTAATGCAAATTGTAACAATATCATCGGAAAAACTAGCTATGTAGACGGTTTAACTTCAATGGTAACTAGATCGGGTCTAATTCTTAAAGCTTTTTTGTGAATCTAGCCAAAAATGGTGATTATTTAACATCTCCAATATTTAGCCTTAGTAGTAAGTAATTTTCCAAATATTTTACAGCCAGATTCACTAGTTTTGTTTTGCTTATGATACATTTGTTAAGCCACAAACGCATATATACAGTTATTAAGCTTAAAAAGAAGACAAAAAGAAAATAATTTTATCCTTGTATTATGAAGGTTTAAAACTTGCTCTACTTATTATTGTACTTGTCATTTTAAACCCTCTGCTAATTACTAGACCGGTTTTAAAGTTAGATTATGTTAGTGAATTAGGAAGTTAATGTTTGGTAGAAACAGGGACATGATGTGGTAAAAAAAGAGAATGTTGGTAATTCCCAAATTGAGAGAGATTAAATACCTGCTTCGACAGATCAGGTAAAAGGATACACTGTTATCAACAAATAAATATATTTTTGAAGGGCCACTCAGCTGATTCTGAGAATATAATAGTAATTCTATTGACCAAACAATTCTTTGAAAGAAGATGTTTGAGAAAAAATACTATTACTTATTTCCTTTAACACATTATAACTCATTTTGACTATCAACACCGGATAGTTTTACTATTGAAAAACTCGCCTTGATTTTTTTTCTGTACATTTGCAAAAAACTTATGAGATAAAACTTCTTTTTGATGACTCTTCAATGACAATAAGTAAAAGCTACCTACTGTGTTTATTTCGTTAAGAAAGGGGGTTGCTAGGTAAAATACATCAACCGGTTATGTCGAAAACGGAATTTCAAAGAGTTATTTTGTTACGAAATTTTTATTCCGTCACTTTATTTTTCCTAACACCCTCGTAATTTAAAAGTCCTGTTTAGTTTAAAACATAAATCAGCTATCGGTGAGTCCACACCATAGACGTAGAAGAAATTAAATAAAATTACATTTGATTTAATCAATAATTAATTTCTTCTACGTCTATGGTCCACACGACACGAAAAATTTGAGCGTAGGCGTATTACGCCCTTTTAGGTTAAAAATGTATCGTCCACACGGGATATTTCGTTCCGTGAATAGACGTAGAAGAAATTAATTATTAATGTAATTTTATTTAATTTCTTCTACGCCTATGGTTCCGTGGTCATAAGGGGTGTGGTCTTAACCTAACTTTTATCAGGATTTTTGTTTATATTTTATCTAAAAATTAAAATGAAGCAAAATAAAACATTAATTGCGGCAGTATTTTAATCTAGAAAAAAAAGTTACAAAGTGTAAGGACATTACTGATATATTCTTTATTAAAAACACAGGAAAAATATTTTCTCGTTACTATTGGTGAATTTGCAGAACTCTTCGCTGTTGTTGGGCCTATGATTAGGAAACACGATATGGAAATGTGTACAGGGTGAGTCAACGATTGGATGAAGTAAGTTTGTGCCTTTTCGGTGAAATTTACAAAGAAACTATATTTATTGTTTGATACAGTTTATTTTTACGCAGATTTTAAAAATATTTAGGACTCTACAGGGTGAGCCAAAAAACTAGGACAGCATAAAGTTGTATTTTTTTAAATAGAACACCCTATATACGAATCGTACTTTCGATTTAGCTTATAATTTTAAATCTTTTTTATTAAGGGTTTACTATAACAAAACTTTATAGTTTCTGAGATAATTAAGTTTAAAGAAAAAAAGTCACATTTTCAAGCATCAATTCAATCCTAAATAACGTTTTCAATTTTGTGACAAATCTATTCAAATTTAGAATTTAGCAAGGCCAAGGACAAGTTAACATAATTTTTACCTAATATTTGCAATAAAAGCTACAGGGTGTTGAACACATCGGCTCAAATTTGAACAAGTTTAAATGAATAAATATCTTTTTTTTAAATGGTACACCCTGTATATTTTCATGTTATTTAATGGAGTAATAAAAACCCTAAAAGTTTTGTTCAATATATCCTATACCTATTTATAATAGTTTTTGAGATATTTCAGTTTTTCTTATTTTCCATACTTTTTTACAGAAATAGTCTTCATTATCATAGTAGCCATGGCAAAAACAATGTAAAAGAACATTTTTCTGTGTGTCAAATTTATAACCGCAATCGCTTCTTTTGGTTTTTATGTAGTGTAGTTTGGTTTTTTTTTGCATTCATCTTATATTGTAAAATGAATTTTCCAAAGAATGAGTTAATAGATATGATTTATACAATAGGAGAGGCTCAAAAAAATTACCTTCTTGCTCAAAGAATTTACAAAATGAAGTATCCTGATCGACGCCAGCCTAATACCCATACTTTTCAAAACTTAATGCAAAGATTTGATTCTTCTGGTACTGTTGATTATCCAAAACGTAAAGTAGTCAACAAACCAGTAATTAATAAAGAAAAAGAACTACAAGTATTGTTAAATGTTCAGGAAAATCCTTATATTGGTAGCCGTCAGTTAGCAGCATTATGTGAAACATCACAATCCACCGCTAATCGTACTACCAAGAAATATAGGTGTCATCCATATCACATGGAATTACACTAAGAATTGCATGGACAGGATTTTGAAAGTCGTGTAAACTTTTGTCGTACAATAAATGTGGAGATTCAATTAAATCCAAATTTATTATGCAAGGTAATGTTTAGTGATGAAGCTACTTTTAGAAGTAACGGTGCCGTAAATAGACGCAACATGCATTATTATGCCACAGAAAACCCATTTTGGATTAGAGAGGTGCAACATCAAAACCACTGGTCATTAAATGTTTGGTGTGGTATTCATCATAATCGAATTATTGGACCCCACTTTTTTAATGAACCACTAAATGACCATAGTTACCTGAACTTTCTACAAGAAGAACTACCCCAACTGCTTCAAGGTCTCGATAGGGATGAGCTCGACAGTATGTGGTTCCAGCACGATGGTGCGCCTCCGCATTACCATCGTGAAGTTCGTGCGTTTTTGGACCAACGATATCCGCAAAAATGGATTGGACGTGGGGGTTTCATTGAGTGGCCACCAAGGTCTTGCGACATCACCCCATTAGATTTCTTCCTATGGGGTTATATTAAAAATAAGGTGTATGTTAATCCACCAACAACAGTGGAAGATATGCGAAACAGGATTAGGGATACCTGTAGAACACTAACGCCACTAATTTTGTCCAGGGTCCGAGAAAATCTGCAAAAAAGACTAAATTTGTGCATTGCACAAGAGGGTCGTTTATTCGAACACTTATTAAAAAGAAATAATTAATCTCAGTATTTAATAGGTAATTTTTTTGTTTCAATTTAGTATAAAAGTAAATATGTATTTGCCTTGTCGTTATTATTGTGTTAATTTTTTCACATTATGTTTAATTAAACTATTGCCGTTGTAATATAACGAATAATGTATTTCATCATATTTAACCACATTCTGTTTGTTTCTGTAGTTTCTTTTTATTATTTTACATGGCTACTATGATAATGAAGACTATTTCTGTAAAAAAGTATGGAAAATAAGAAAAACTGAAATATCTTAAAAACTATTATAAATAGGTATAGGATATATTGAACAAAACTTTTAGGGTTTTTATTATTCTATTAAATAACATGAAAATATACAGGGTGTACCATTTAAAAAAAAAAGATATTTATTCATTTAAACTTGTTCAAATTTGAGCCGATGTGTTCAACACCCTGTAGCTTTTATTGCAAATATTAGGTAAAAATTATATTAACTTGTCCTTGGTCTTGCTAAATTCCAAATTTGAATATATTTGTCACAAAATTGAAAACGTTATTTAGGATTGAATTGATGCTTGAAAATGTGACTTTTTTTCTTTAAACTTAATTATCTCAGAAACTATAAAGTTTTGTTATAGTAAACCCTTAATAAAAAAGATTTAAAATTAGAAGCTAAATCGAAAATATGATTCGTATATAGGCTGTTCTATTTAAAAAAATACAACTTTATGCTGTCCTAGTTTTTTGGCTCACCCTGTAGAGTCCTAAATATTTTTAAAATCTGCGTAAAAATAAACTGTATCAAACAATAAATATAGTTTCTTTGTAAATTTCACCGAAAAGGCACAAACTTACTTCATTCAATCGTTGACTCACCCTGTACAGCTATACCCTTATTACTAGGTTGGAAATAACATTGCGATAGCTGATGAAATCAGCTTGTGAAAGCAACAGTGCGAATTCCGTGACTCTTTAAAAGAAGTTTTATTTCCAAAGTTTACCACTTCTACCTGGTAAAGAATTGCCAAGGAGTTCAAAGACAATTTCAATATGACAATGTAATTTTAACAATCGTTTTAATAATTACAATTGTTTGTAGTTTTGAGAAGAATATACTACATATGATACTAACTGGATTTTTGTTATTAAATTTTCATCAGTGTTAACTTTTACTTTTTAATTGTTTATAATAGGTTTATATAACAGTTGCTAAGGGAGGGTTACCAGACGACAGGAATTTTCCTGACATGCCTGAAATTTTAGCCCCCTGTTAGGGTATCAGGAAAAAACTGCAATTGTAAGTATTTTTTTGAAAATTAAAGAAGATATTGTTGTAAACCAACTATTACATGGCATGTCTGTGGATTAGCGTCTCGATATCAGAGATTGTAGTTGAATAGAAATTGTATTATATAACGGCCTTTATTTCACAAGCTTTAATTTATATAACGAACAACTGTATTATTGCAATTGTTATAAAATTAATAAAAAAATGAAGAGGAATTGTTTTTTTTTTGAGGACCAAGCAGTAATGATCCTCGGTAACAAGCATTTTTAATAAATTACAACAATTTAACATAGTTCATAAATATCCATTATCTGAAAACTCGCAGAATAAAAAAATATAAATAAACCAAAAAAGTTCTGGAAAAAAAACATAAGTTATGTTCACACAAAATATTAAAAATAAACAGTTTCCATCATATTTAAAGCAGTCCGCTGAAAAGTTAAACATTATTTTGGGTAATGACCTTGGGAAAGGCGGATTTAGGCGGGAAATCTTCGGTCTTTGTCTTCTTTTAAATTTAACAAGTCACAATTCTTCAAATTTGACATGTCTTATGAGGGCTATTCTTTTGAGTCATTATCACTTTCACTTCTATCATTTGAAGTAATCATGATCAGTTCAGCAATTGACGAATTATACTAAGACGGCTCATTCTTATGGGAGGATTGGAAGCGCTAAGTATTAAAACTCGGTCATTGATAAATCCGAAAATTTAAATTTTTTATACTTGTTTCTAACAAAAGTATGCATAACACACTAAAATACTGATATAGATATCAGTTATTGACAATATTGTAAATTGCCTTTTATGAATGAGACGGCGTACCAGTTTGGCGTACCATTTAGGAGCGTCAAAATTATAGCACAGGATAGGAATTCTTGGTATATTTCTTCTATGCTTCAGCCCAATGACAAGTAAATGCATATTCAAAAGAACATGAAGTTATCAATTTCACTTTGTTCACTTTGATCAATTGATAATTACTCAAAAGAATAGGGCTATTATTTTGAGTCATTATCACTTTCACTTCTATCACTTGAAGTAATCATGATCACTTCAGCCCAATGAGAAGTAAATGCATATTCAAAAGAACATAAAGTTATGAGTTACACTTTTTTCACTTTGATCAATTGATAATTACTCAAAAGAATATGTGTGTTCGTGGCACTACTTGAATAAAGCGAGCGTTTCTTGCACCTGGACAGCTCTGAGCTGCTCATCTCAATGAAACGAGGGCAGTAAATCCTCTGTAAAAGTAGTTCGTTTGAACTTTGAAGCATCTTTTCTACATCTGTCTGTGTTTGTTTTCAAAAGGGGGTTATGTTATAGTGGAAGAAAAAGGTAATTAATTTTTATGTCTTATTTAGTGTTAAGAGCACGAACTTCGGATATAAAACTGGACTGCTCGTGAAAATAATTTTTGACCCCTCCCCCTTATTGGTCGCCATTCGGTGCAATGATTTGTATGGCAACATTGAATTCCCTGCTAGTTTCTTACATTGGCGTGAATGAATGTCAATTTTATTATTTTAACCAACAGGTTTAGACAATAACTATCTCTTTCTATACTATATCTAAAACAATAAATCGCTCTTCCTTGTTTTACTTGACAGGTTAATCGAGTATATTCAATAAAAAAGACCAGAGCTCCGATTCTGGAAGCATATTTTTTGACATTCTCTTTCCTTATCTCTTTTAGGACAGTGATATACTTATGTGTTAATATAGACTGAACAAATATAGAAGATCCTTATTATGACATCCTCTTTCCCTTTACTCTTATAGAATTGCAGCCCTGGTCTTTTTTATTGAATATATTCAATTACCCTGTCAGGTAAAACAAGGAAGAGCGATTTATTGTTTTAGATATAGTATAGAAAGAGATAGTTATTGTCTAAACCTGTTAGTTAGTTATAAAATCTCAGCCCAGGATAATTGTTTCTGTAAAACAATATTTAACTTGAATTTCTACTTTCAGTTTCCTCAAAATTATAATTTTTCTGTTTAAAGCAACTCCAATAAAGCAAATTTTTTTATCTTCTTTGGAACAGCGTAAATATGTAATAATTTTATTATTTTTAGATAACAAGCATGAAATGTCAGTTGTTATAAATAAATGAAAATGCTTTTTCTATGACTGTTTACATATTTTATTTTTTACGATAAAACTGTTATTTAGTAAAACAGCTAAAATGTGAAATATGCACCAAAAACAAATCGAGACTAATTTTTTTTTGAAATATCTGTTTTAGAAACATCCTTATTCGGAAGTAGAGTATAAGAAGTTAACGGAAACCAGTATTAAGCCATTTATTTTTAAAAAATTTATATCATGAATTAATATAGTATATTGTTTAATGTAAGGTATCGAAATGTCCACATAATCTATTGCAAAGTAAGATAGTTTCATCATTTAAAAATAGCTTCGATTAGGTCTTTGTTAAAATTATTTTCTCCTTGATGCTTTTAGGCAACTGATATGTTAGGTATTTATATAGGGTTAACAACATTCATAATAATGTTGACATTTCCTTCATAAAAACGGAGCTTTAATTTAAATGAAGTAAAGTAACATTATGTACTAAACCATTTTTATATAAAAAAAAAAATTAAACTCTAAAGGGGATAGTGTTAAAGCAGTTTATATTTAATTGTAAACCAAACAATATTTATTAAGATACTTTAAATATAAAGAAGCTTGTAAATACAAGAGAATTCTTACATTAATACAATCATTTTTAATCTAAATATATACATAAAGATTTAGTAGCCACTTTTAATTTTTACACTAGGTCAAACTTTCAATTTACTTAACCGTCTAAGGACCTGGAATTGACCTTTCCTAGAGTTGAATTTTTGAAATGGTAATCAATCGCAGCTTCTCACTACTTTGACAAAGGATTTTCATGACACAAATTTCCTATCTGAGCTAAAATCAAGAATTTTTGTTTTATTAATTAATAACATATTCAAACAAAAGGTTATTATTTTATTTTTAGACAAAACAAATACATAAAAGTAAAATTTATGTAATTTCCAAACATCCTTAATAATATTGAAAAATTCCATATTGTATGCAATCATTTATTTCTATTTTAATATGGCATATTGGTTTTTAAACATATAATCATTTTAAATTTTTAACACCATACCAGTTTCGATATTCAGCTTTATATGTCAGCAGAACATTAACTTTATGGTAAAACGATATTGTTGTTGGTTAATGCACACCTAATTCAGGAATTTCTTTTGTAGAGCCAGTGTATGTTATTAAGTCCAAGTTTAGTTGCTTCAAGATGTTTACATCAAACAGTGCTTCGTAGTTTTTTTCAGGCAGTTTATTTGTAAGAAGCACAACACAAACTTTTTGCTCATCTTCTTGTATAAAACAATTTCCAGAAATATGCTCTGAACAGAGTTACTTATCTGATGTATAAAAGAATTATGATCATGACCAATTTGCTTCAGCTCTTGAATTTGAAGATTCTTTTCTCTTAGAAAACTAAAATATTGATAGCATTTAATAATTATCATATATGATCCATAAGATTAAACTTGTTACCCTTAGATTTACAATTTAATTCTAAGGTAAAATTTTATATAATTATTATTGAATGCTTTATAACTTACCAATTAAATAAATTCCAATTTACCAGATGAGGTATTTGCACGTTTTACGATGAAGAATCACATTTTTTAAAATACAAAAAAAACCCTTAAAGTTCACATTCCTGTTTGAAATTTTCAGGAAAACGTTACATAAAATGTGATAAAATCCATAAAACAGCAAAATCAAAAATAAATTTTTGTCAAAATAAAAACTATTCAGTCAATGTCAGAAATACACTTTCACCAATATCATAAAAACTTAGGGAATTCATTGTTGCCAAAGCAATTATTTGCACCAAATGGCACAGAGCACGGTGGGGTCATTTTTTTTATAAGAGCCGTTTTACACACACAAGAATTATTCCGAAAATTATAACAAAAATTTTCAGCAAATTTTTTCCGAAAATTCTATGGAGATAATTTTTGAAATAAAATTCTACCCTGTGTGATACGTACAAGAAATTTGAATATAATTTTAGTGAAAATTTCGTCGATGCTCATGCGCATTTTCATCACATGTGACGTTCCCGCAGTTAAAAAGGAATATATAATCTGGGCGCACGGATTTCTGAAAATAAATGGATGACAGGTGGTAATGGAGCTGTCAAACGAAAAATGTCCGGAGTATGCTCTGCGCCATTTTGGGTAAAAGTGACGTTTTGGCACTTCAAATTAGCCGTCAAAAGTCAAAAAATAGTGTCATTGTTGTTATTATTGTGAAATAATCTTTGTTTTTCCTTGGATTAAATTTATTTTAAATAACTTAATAACCAAGTAATATGCACCAAGCCATCAGTCAAATATTTAGGTGTAAATATATACCACAAAATTATCTTCAATTGGCACTTTGGAACTAACCTTTTTTATTCCGGGCTTTGGAACTGTTAAACAAAAAATGTATACAAAGGGCCAAATACCTTACGAGTCTAATATACAAAGTAAAAGACATATCAAGAAAAACAACTCATATATACAAAGCAATGTACTGACTTTAATAGGAATACATACCTCCTATATACAGTAATTGCAGGAAGCCAGCACTCATAAAACTTGAAACGGTAGAAACCACTGCTCTATGTTATATTACTAAAATCCATTGTCCTAGCTATCCACCAATCAATTATTGTATGAATTCACTAAACATTTAGCCGATTATTGCAAGACTGTCCTGACAAGTAAGTTTGAAAGAAAACCTGAAACTTGTCCGGTGATAGAGGAACTGTGTATGACCAGGGGCCGGAACCATAGGCCAGCCTGAAGACCCCCCATTAATGATACTATTCAACCTTTAATATACTTTTTTTATTAGTTTGTGAAGATTTGTAGGGACTTGAAGACTAAACGTGCTATAAATAAGCTTTTTTATTCTGAGGGACCTCGTTTGTTGGCTTGTAGGGTCCAAATTTATATGTCCTAATAAATTATAATCAATAATATTTTTTTAGTTGTAGTGTAGTATAGTGTTTAACACAGTCTAAGGAAGTAAAATGTTGCATTTAACATTATTTGAGTTTTAAATATCTTACAAATTGTTACTTCTCAAATTTTTTATAAGTTGTGTTGATGAAAACAATTATGTTACACTGTTTCAAAGTAAGATACTCGACCGTTTGGGGATATAGGGACACAAGTGTTTATGTTAAATCCATAATTAGAACTAGCCGTAGAAAAATAATTTTTAAACAGCACGCTTATACTATTGAGATATGAACAGAATGTAATGTAATAATTTTGTATGTCTATAATCTCAAATTTACTTGAAATTTGCGAAACATTCAACTTTCTAAGGAAATTTTAATTAGAAAATACTGAAAATAACGGGGTACTACCTAATTAACATTTCAACTGATTTTTCAAAAAATAAATCGTTTTGAAGAAACGGTTCGTCAACATATTGCTTTTTTTAAGGACTAGTTATTTTTAACAACCAAAAATATAATTAAAAATTTTTAATTTATTTTTACGACCGACCAATAGTATGACAGACGTCCACACAATCAATTGACACAAATTGGATAAGTTGAGTAAGGTTATAACGTAATACTGTCATTTTATCTCTTTCTACCATTCGCTTCGTTCAACTACTTATGTCGATGAAATTTCGGAAAGGTATACAAATTGCTTCAAACCTTGTCAGTGGGAGGTAAACGATTACGTTTAGTCGTTATAATTTTTCAGTGGCGACAGCGTATTCACTGTTATTATAACTTCACCTTGCCCAAAATGGCGCATAGCATGGTCCGGACATTTTCTGTTTTTTTGACGATCAGTACATATACTTTATAAGTGAGTGTCTGGGCGTAACTTTAAAATGTCACAAATATGAAAGTTTTCAAACATTTATAATTAAGAAACCACAAAATAAGGGATATTTTGTGCAAGAAACAATGAGTAAATATTGAGATTAGGTTGATTACCAAACGCAGGTTGTCAATTCCCAGATTTTATTTTGCGTCGAATTTCGCGCACTTTCTGCATTTTAGTCATAAAAAATATAGAACTCGTTCTATATTTTTATGCCGAAAATTTTCACCAAAATTTTGACAATAATTCTTTGACGTGTAAAACAGCAAATTAGTTTTGTGAAAATTTCCAACATAATTATGAGATAAATTTTGGTAATAATTCTTGTGTGTGTAAAACGGCTCTAAGGGAGATATGGAACACGAGCACTCCAGTTTTATATCTCAAATTCGTGGTTAAGAGAGTTTAGTATTTTTCTTATTAATTTAGTCACTTTTTCATTCAATTGGCTGCTCCGCCATATGTTTAAGAAAAAAAATTGTCGAACGTTTTTTGATTAAATCAATTTGTGTCCACTTTTGGGATGGGAAACGAACTAACCTGAACTAACCTTTTTTATTCCGGGTGGGAAACCGGAATCGAAAATTCGAGGTCTCTTGTCTGCCAACCATAGACGTAGAAGAAATTAAATAAAATACATTTTGATTAAATAAAATGTAATTTTATTTAATTTCTTCTACGTCTATGCTGCCAACTGTGAAAGACGAAGGTACGTTTATTTTTTTCCTCTTGAGACCGTTTGCTAATTTTAGCAAATAAATTTTTCTGGATACAGATTACCTTTTGTTTTGCGTATGCATATTTCAATGTATCTGCAGAGAATAAATTTATTTGGCTGTTAAAGATAATATTTATTTTATATAAAATTTCTTAATTCATGGCGGCTATTTTAAGCAAAAGTCCATAAGGCTATCTTAAAAGGCCTGTTGTTGGCTTGAATTACCTATTCTTTTATTTTAACTATCTATTATTTTATCTAAATTACCTAATTTCTTAGCTAAATTATCTGTTGCTGAGCGTTTTGGCACCCTAACGTTGTGGTAAGAGTGTTACTGCCTAGTTTGTTTTTTTAGCGCTACCACCAGGAAAATTGTACCTAAACGGTACCTGCCATTGTATAATATAAGACTACTGAACTGGTAGAATGATTATTTGAGAGAACTTGGCACACAAACAGTTCACAGAAAACTTTGAGGCCAAAACAAAGGAGAGAAGATACTTGAGTTCGAACCACTTCATCAGGAAGACTATAGGTGAGCATTAATTTCTAATCTTTGGCTGATTGGAGGCCTATCTGTAAAATTTTTGTCTCTACCTGTTAGTCTGTTTCTAATTCAAGAAGCTCGATTATCCTGCCTATCTTGTCGGGTCTTTATAGAAGACAAATTCTATTTTATATTATGTCTTTACAAAAGACAAGTTTTATTACATTATTTCAGAGTATCTAAAAAACAACAGGCCTTACCTCACTATATCTTTTGTTAATATTATAAACGTACCATTGGTCTTCGGTTTTTTTTTGCTACTGTAATTTCTTTGATTTTGGCTATTTATAGTGTTTGAGAATATTTATTTAATTTATTTGGCATGCTACAAAGTCGGTACAAAAAGTTTTGTTTTCAGTAAGAAATTGTGACTTTTAATTTTATGACACATACTGTGTTGGACGTTATAATTAACCTTGTAGTCTGCCAAATATTTCTATTTGGTGTATAATCAATTTTGTAAGGAATTTCAATAATTTGTAATTTTTCATATATATTGTGAATAAATTGTTTATTGTTTTTTCTGACTTTTATTTTGTACACACACACGCACTGCTTTTCTTAATCCTACTTTTCTAAATTTAGATTGGAACCCCTCCTGAGCTTTAGCTTCAATAATTTGTAGGGGTGCAAATTTAAAGATAATATCCTTCACATGATTCTTAGCTTTATTTGTAGCAGTAAAATTTGGAATTAATAATTACAAATTACTATCCAGTTATTAGGGTCGCAGTTTGTCTCAATAAAAACATTAAATTATTCAAATATGAAATTCGTTTAAACATACATAACTAGTAGTTAGCAAAAACAAAATAACTTAACAACAATATATAAGTCTTCTATCAACAAGAATACTCAAAATATGGAATAAAATTCCAACACAGTAAAAAGGGAAAATGCAATGTTGACAATCTAACCACTGAAGTAGGTACATTTTAAGATAGCTTAGCGGCGATGGCCGAAAAACGTTGGCCATCCGGAATAGGTAGCAAAAGATATTTTTCTATTTTCTAGATATTATTTAAACAATAAACCACCGGTTTGGCGCTTTGTAACCTGTCTAAAAATTTTTTCTTTTCTATTTTTTTGTAAAATTGATATATAAAACGTAAGTGTAATTTTTTTATTTGATAGCGTATGATCAGTAGAAAATAAAAATTTAAGTCTGTTATCTCTATAAGATATAAGAAAAAATTAAACGTCTTTTTAATAAAATTGGTCTGGTACGTTAATACTTGACCAAAATCCTGCCAGACCAAGATTGAGAAGGTCGTCCGCTGCAACTTTTTAAGCGAGAGTTTTTTTTTGTTTTCAACAAATTGACATTCACCTGTCAAAAATGTCAATTTAAAGCTAGTGTTTTAAGTCGTGATTATTTAAATTAATTAATTTTTCATTGAATAAGAAAAATGAAATGTTTTGTATGTACTGAAACTGACAAAAATGAAAAATATTATCCTTTACTAATGATGTATTTAAGAACTGTTGTTTATATATTGAAATAAGGAAAAACAAAACATTTTAAATCATGTGATGTTTATGTCCAGGCTGACTCAAACGGACAACGAAAACAAATAGAGCAATTATATCTGAAGTTGGATAATAGGAAAGCGAGCGGAGAGGAAAACCTGGTTATTCGGTACAAAAATGGTAACCCATTTATAACAAAAAAATACTGGCAGGAGTGCTGGTGGTGCCTCAATTAGTGCTTCAAAAAACGACAAAGTTTGAGGGACTTTCAGGTTGATCACTTGATAATGTATTACCAGAATGTGCTTAGTTTAAAAACAAAATTAAAGGAATTTTTTTGGCGTCCTCATCATCTCATTATTATGTTATCTGAAAGTTGGCTTACCCAGATATTAAGGACAGCGAAGTTTTTTGTGATTCTTATATCTACCGTAGAGACAAAGATGGTACTTCGAGTGATAAAAAGCGTGGAGGTGGTGTAGTCATAGCTGTGAAAAGTATGTTCGGTTCCTGTACTGTACCTCTTAAAAAGTGTAACGTTGAACATATTTTTGTAAAAGTGGGGATGAGTCATATTAAGTATGTTTTTGGTTGTGTGTATCTGCCTCTGACATTAGGTATGGAGGTATATGTTAATCATATTCGGGATGTGAAATACATTTTTGCCAAATATGCTAAGGACCAAAAGATAATTATAGTTGGTGATTATAATCTTCCAGGTCTTACCTGGGATTGTAATAAGTTATTTGCTGGGAATGTTAATAGTGATATTGAAAGTTTGGTCTGTGATGAGATGTCATATTTAGGTTTAAGTCAGTATAATTATATCAGGAATATTCATGGCACGGTACTCGATTTGTGTTATGCTGGCCATTACTCGAGTATCACCACCGGTGATCCTTTATTGTACTGTGATAATTATCATCCGTCACTTTGCTGTTTTGTCATTTCAATTACAATCTATTAAGTGCAAAAATGAAACCCGTTACAATTTTGACAGGGCCGAGTATGGTGCTATGAATAATTATTTTCTGCAAGTAAATTCGATTGATCTTTACTATTTGAACGATGTTAATGATATTGTTGATGCTTTTTATGAAATTATATATCAAGCAATAGACTATGAGCCGAAATATCGAGCTTTCCTGTTTGGTTCAATTCGGAACTATAGAGAAAGGTAATAGCTAAGAAGGTTGCACACAGAAAATATAAGACAACAAATAGTCAGCAGTATTTTATTGAATTTAATAATTTGAGAAATGAATGTAAAGTTTTGACCAGTGAATGTTATGAAAGGTGTATATCAAATGTGGAAGGGAAAATGATGGAGAATTTCGATGAATTTTGGAGGTTTGTTAAGTCAAAGACTAGATAGAGTGATAAAATTCGGAAAGTTATGTTTCCTGATGATCGTCAAGCAGAGAGAGGATAGGAAGTAGCTAATCTCTTTGCTACACAATTTAGTTCCGTATATCAGAGTTTTAATGGTCAGGCTGCCAACATAAATGTACAGGAACAGGAGATCATTAGCGGTCCACATTTTAATGTAAGCCATGTTGAGATTGGATTTGAGTGTTTGCTGGATTGTCTGTTGTCTTTGAATGTTAAGAAGGGTGTTGGTCCTGATTTGTTGTCGAATATGATGCTTAGAGAGTGTGCTGTGTCTTTATGTGAGCCTCTTTCTTTCATTTTTAATAAATCCTTACCTAGGTGTTTTTCCCAGCAGATGGAAGCACTCATACGTCTCCCCTTTATTTAAATCAGCTCTGATATTAAGAATTACAGACCTGTCTGCATACAGTCTGCTATCCACAAAGTTATGGAAAAAATGGGCCTGCCTTCGTTAACTATATTCAAGAATATTATAGTGGAGGAGCAGCATGGTTTTCAGGGAGGCCGTTCTACGGAGACTAATCTCTTCTACAAACTACATTAGCGCGGCCATGGATCGCTGTTGTGAGGTTCGTGCAGTGTACACGGACTTTAGTAAAGCTTTTGACTTGATTGATCAAAATGGATTGCTTCACAGATTTGAGTCCCTGTGTATAGATGATCCATTCTATTCTTGAATGTCATCCTACCTGCAGGGTAGAACATTGCAGGTTAAACTGACAGGGTTTCGTTCACATAAGTTTGATGTGGTCTTAGGTGTGCCCCAAGTGTCGCACTTGGACCCTAGACTATTTCAGTTGCGTATAAATAATATAGGTCAGTGTTTTAGATCTAAGTATCTCCTGTTTGCGGATGACTTGAAACTTTTTAGAGCAATAGAGTCCAGTAAAGATTGTGAATTGCTTCAGAGGGACTTAAATATTTTAGAGACATGGTGCTTGAAGACTAACCTCAAGCTGAATGTTGCTAAGTGCTCATATATTCAGTCGCAATAAGAGCGTGAACGAACTTGAGTACAGAATTAGAGTGAATAAATTGCAGAGGGTGAATGTAGTTAGATTTGGGATTATTTCTAGATGGTAGACTTCGTTATGTTGATCACTATGATGCAATCATTAATAGGGACCACCGTATGTTAGGTATGGTGTTAAGAATGTCCAAGGATTTTAATAATCTATGTGATGTCTCTTCATTGTTTGTGTATTACATAAGGTCAATAAGGGAATACTGTAGTTTGATTTGGAGCTCATACTTTGATATACATAAAAAACTTTTGGAGGCTGTTCAGATAAAAGTTTTCAAATATTTAGGGTATAGATTGGCACAGAGAGGGCTGCAGCTTGGCGTTGATGAGGTTATGGTTTGACCAAACTGGAGGACCGCACACGATATTTTGAACTTCTTTTTTTTTTATAAGGTAATAAATAATTTAATAATGTCCCCTGATATATTGGCTGGTTTTAATTTTGAGATTCCACCTAGGAATCTCAGGAAGTGACCATTGCTGTCCTCCGGGTTCTATAATACCCTATGCCAATTAGTAGAGTAGTTACTGCTATTAACAGTTTCCCTGATCTCGATTATTTTGTCACGTCATTTAATGTATTTAGAAATAAGCTAAGAAGTCTGATTTTGTGATAGTAGTATTTAGCCATCTAATGTTTAATATTAAATAATTTATTTGATTGTATATGTACAAATGGTGGAACCGTTGAAATAATAATAAATAAATAAATGCTGTGATCTATTATTAATACTTGAACTACAAAATTCTGCAGGGTATCATTTCAAATGTTACCGCAAATTAGCTGCTGCAAAAAATATTATTGGTTGACGAATTTAATCAGTCTTTATAACAAGTTAATACAAATAATAATAAATCTATTAATGTAAGTATGTAAACTATGTCTTGACAATTTTATGATAATCAAAATAATCCTATAGTTGTGTATCTGATTAATATGTATTCCCATATTATCTGACATGAATAATTTTATATTGAATATTTAAGTACATTTAATAATTTTAGACTGAATTAAATAATTCTGCCGAATCAACTGATTTTGGAACCGATTCTGCTGGCCCATAAAAAATACTGCCATCATTACAATCATCAGATAAATTTGTTGATAAATTATCTTTAAATAACGATTAAGTAGAAATAGAGCCTTCTTGCAGTAACATAAATTAATTGGTAAATTAGGTTTATAACCGACATAATCTTTTGAATCGGTAGTGGGATAATATTTCAGTTTTCGAATGTATATCCTTTGAATGATTGTTATAAATTATTTAGCCGAAATAATGCACTTCATCTACTACACTGGAATCTGAGAAAGAAGAAAATAATTTATCTGAACCAATACTTTGTGATTCAACGCCCATAAGAGATAGTATTTACAAGAATTTGACGGATTAAAAGGAATTTAAAATGATTAAAAATCAAATTCTTTTTAATAATTTTTAATACTTTTGTTTAATCAGGGCTACTCTGTCAAAAATTAACAGGATAAATAAAAAAAAGAAAAAACTCGCGCTTAAGAAGTAGCAGCGAACGACCTTCTCAATCTTCGTTTGACAGGATTTTGGTCAAGTATTAACGTACCAGACCAATTTTATTCAAAAGAGGAATAAAAAACAAAAATTTTGACGTTTGATTTTTTTTCTTATGTCTTATACAGAATATTTATCGATTGACTAAATATTTTAAGGGTGGTCTGGCAAACAGTTTGGGATGCCAGACTTAAATTTTTATTTACTACTGATCATTAGCCATCAAATAAAAAAAAATTACACGTATGTTTTATGTATGTTTTACAAAAAAATTGAAAAAAAAATTAGACAAGTTACAAAGCGCCAGACCAGTGGTTTGTTGATTAAATAATATCCAGAAAATAGAAAAATATATTTGGTACTTATTCCGGATTTCGACGGTCGCCGCTCTTAGACTATCCAGGAAGGTACCTACCTGAAGCGTCCGGATCCGATTTCAATAAAACTTCATTATGTTGTAGCGGGTACAAAAATAAGAGACACGTATTTTTGTTATCTGCGGTGATTCATTTTAACGGGGTGAAAAACACCCCTAAAACAATATTTTTAAAATATCTCGGTTTCTAAGTAAGATATCTGTACAAAACAAAATCAAAATTACTTGTTCCAAATGATGTTAAACTATGGTTTTTTTTATCCCCAAGGATATCCCCTTATTTTTTATGGGTAAACCATTTATTCGCACCGATAAATTTAATTCTAAAAATTACGAAATTAAATATAATTCTCTGAAAATACTTTTTTCATGAATACCATAAGTAACTTAAGTTGAAGGGTTTTAGGATTTCTAAAAAAAAAACTAGTAGAAGTGGGTGAACCATCCCCAAATACTTTTTTTTCTTAAATCTCAAGTTCTAATTGAGATATATTATATATGATGTTGAACTAACATATTTTCATCCCGAAGAATATCATCCCTTATTTTTTATATGGGTATACCATGTATTCACCCACGTAATTTAATTCTAAAAATAACGGAATTTAATAAAATTACTTGAAAATATTTTGTTTTCACGAATAACCTAAGTTGATATCTTTTGGGATTTTCAAAAATAAACTAGTAAAAGAGGGTGAGTCGTCACCCCCAAATATTTTTTTTATATCTCAAGTTTGAATTAAGAACTCTACAAAACGAAATGTAAATTATTTAATATTCGAAATTATATTAAACTATGCTATTTTCATCTCCAAGGATATCGTCCCTTATTTTTTATTAGGGTGAACCGTGAACCATATATTTGCGCACGTAATTTAATTGTAAAAATTACGAAATTTAATGGGACTGTTTGAAAATATTTTTTCACGAATACCATAAATCACTTAAGTTGTCATGTTGCGGGGTTTTTAAAAATAAGGTAGCAAAAGAGATAACTTTACGAAACAAATTGAAAATTGCTTGTTATTTGAAATGAAGTTAAACTATAGTATTTTCACCCTCAAAGATATCATTCGAAGGATGTCATTTCACACATGTATAATGATTCTTAAAATTGCCAAATTTCAGTTGATATGAACGTTACAGAACTTACTGAAATTTTTTCTTTTAATTAATAAGAAAATATAGACTTATTTCGTTGGTTAAGCTTCATGTCTGTAAATTATCATAATGCATGACAAACAGTGATTCCTAATTCTGTGACGTTCATTTGAATTAAAATTTGACAATTTCAAGAATAACATACATATATATATATATATATATATATATATATATATATATATATATATATATATATATATATATATGACATGACGGTTTACTTATGTAAAAAATAAGGAATAATATCCTTGGGAGTAAAAATACCATATTTTAATATTATTTCAAATAACAAATAATTTTTTTTTGTTTTGTAGAGATATCTTAATTAGAACTGGAGATATTAAGAAAACGTATTTGAGGGTGGCTCACCCTCTTTTACTAGTTTATATTCGGAAACCCTAAGTTACTTATTATATTCGTAAAAAAATATCAACAAATTTGGTTTAATTTAAATTATGTAAATGAATTACAAGATTAACCCTCATAAAAGGTAAGAGATGATATCTATGGGGTTCACTTCAACTAACAAGTAATTTCCACTTTGTTTTGTAAATATATCTCGATTAGAATTTGAGATTTGAAAAAAGTGTATTTGGTATGTCAACTTGAGTTAATTGCGATATTGGTGAAAAAAAAATACTTTGAAACATTTTCATTAAATTTAGTAATTTTTAGAATTAAATTACTGTTATAAGAAATAAGGGATGAAATCTTTTGGGGTGAAAATATCATAATCATCATTTCAAATAACAAGTAATCTCCATTTTGTTTTGTAAAGATATCTCAATTAGAACTTGAAATTTAAAAAAACTTATTTGGGGTGACTCACTTTCTCTTACCAACATATTTTTAGAAAGCCCGAAAACCGTCAAGTTAAGTTACTTATGGTATTTGTGAAAAAAATATTTTCAAACAAGTCAATTAAATTTCGTAATTTTTATGATTAAATTACCTGCGTAAATGTATGGTTTACCCTAATAAAAAATAAGGGATGATATCCTTGGGGGTGAAAATACCATAATTCAACATGATTTCGAAAAAGTAACTTTTATTTTGTTTTGTAAACATATTTCACTTAGAACCTGAGATATTTCAAAAATACTGTTTTTAAGGGTGAACTTTAGGGGCGGTTTTCACCCCGTTAAAATGAATCTTCGTAGATAAAAGAAAATAGTATCTCTTATTTTTCTATCCTCTACAACATATTAAAGTTACCTTCCTTGTAAGAGGGAAGCATAGACGTAAGAGAAATTAATATTACTTGATATAGACTGCGGATCCTATAGGAGAAAGTTGGCTCACTCTTAAAAAGAGATAGAGCGTTTTCGATGAGTAGTACCTCTCTTACTAATTTCGATCAGGCGACAGGGATTTCCAATGACGTTTGGAGTATCGTGTTTAGCTTCACCATTAGAAAGAGGGGTATTAATCATCGAAAACGCTTTATCTTTTTTTAAGCATAAGCCAACTTTCTGCTATAGGATCCATGGTCTATATTAAGTAATATTAATTTCTCTTATGTGTACAAAGGGAATATCTCAAAAACTAAACACACATCTATTTTGAAAAAAAAAAATTATGTTGTTTTAAAATAACTAAACCTATTGCCAGATCAAACATAATCATATTAACAGAAAAAGGCTTAACAAAGAAAACACGCCAATGATGGAACAGTAAGTCACCAAATACAGATATCTGGTGGTAAAAATACGCACAGTGGAGAATAAGCAGCGTCCGGACAATCCCTTTAATTTTACCAACGAATGGCGTTGTACCGAAGAGTCTTCTGCTTAAATTCAAGGGATTTGGCCTTAGCGAATACTTGTATAAGACTATACAAAAGACAGAGCTACTTGGGACCGTTCGAACTATCTGGATATTTATGGAAAATTCATAGGACTATAACATCGCCTAGGGTCCGACAACATGGAAAGGGCCCCCCACACAGCTCCATCCTTATTATATCTGAGTATATCTGGAATGAGTGAGTATTCCCTGGAAGGAATGCACACACACACACTTTTTATTCGGTATTGCGTCAATGTTTACTGACTTCCTCAGAAGTAAACTATTAAAGCAGAAACAACAGGCTTCAAAACTTATGTGTATGATAAAATACTAATTAAAATAGTATTTAAAATAATAAAATTACTGGACCTATTGTCACGTCATACATAATATTAAAATTGACAGATAACCTATACCATTGTTAATTTCTTTTATTCAGGGTTTAAATTTTTTTTTGGATGTTTATATTAAATTGAGAATATTACAATAAATATTACTTAACTGATTCGTGTCAGGTTTATAACTGATTGCATTTTTATTCACATGGAACACCTCAAGGAATAACCTATTTTTAGAGTTAGTTTCATGTCTTAAAATTCTGACATTGTTGTAATTAAAATTATGGCCAGTTTTTTGGTGATGTAAGACAACAGCACATATTTTTTTACTTAATTGGCAGTCACTTTTGTGTTGTGTCACTCTTTGTTTTAGCCATTGTGTTGTTGGTTCCGTGTAGCATCCAATAAGCCCCATTGCAGCCACAATTGTTTTTGATCATTTGTCATCTCTAAACTACCTTTTAGGTTACCTTTATTTATAAATATGTGGATGATTTGATCTGCTCTGTTCCTAGTGACTGCACATAAATTATTTTGGATTATGTTAATTCCTTCGATTGCAATATACAGTTCACCATTGAACGAAAAAATAACTCTAGTGTACCATTTCCAGACACACAGGTAATAACAAATGAAAATAAAATTATTATAGACTGGTATCAAAAACCAATGACATCTGACAGATTTTTGAATTATTTTTCAAATCATCCAGAAAATGAAAAATATTACACTGCTGTTATTACTATGAAAAACAGAGTCATCATCAGAAACTTGTTGATATCTTTCTAAATAACGACTACTTAAAGCATATTAAAAAAAAATTAATTTATATTTCAAATATTAATCATGGTTCCACTGAATATATCTGATATTTTATCCATCCCTAGACAAAATTAAAAAAAAAAGACTACCATTTATCAATAAGTTAACCAATTCTATTGTAGCACTTTTCAAAGATTTCCCAAATATAAAAATTGCGACATGGGATTAGGTCCCGTCACTAAAAAATTCTATGGGTTGATGTGACGTTAATCAATAACTACTACTATAAAAATTGCAAAATACAATACTTTAAAAAATTAAAGCTTATTTTCAAGTCAAGGACAAAACTACAAAGTTTTACAACAACGCGATTTATAAACTGTCTTGCTTAAAATGTCAAGGATGATACATAGGGCAAACAATACAATAGCTCAAACAAAAAGTGACACAACAAAAAAGTGACCACTGCGGATTAGGTAAAAATAGATGCGCTGTGATCGAACATCACCAAAAAAATGGCCGTAGTTTTAATTACAAAAATGTCAAAATTTTAAGACAAGAAACCAACTATAAAAATGGATTATCCTTTGAGATGTTTCATATAAATAAAAATGCAGTCGATTACAAATCTGACACGAGTCAGTTACGTAACATTTATTGTAATATTCTCCATTTAATATACATATTAAAAAAAAAAAAGAAATTTTAACCCCGTATATTATCTCCCAACTTTAATACTATGTTTGACATGACAATAGGTTTACTTAGAAGGGACTGTAACTAAATCTGTAAGTAATTTTATTATTTACTATTTAATCATACACATAAAATTTGAAACGTGTTCTTTCTGATTTTGTTGTTTACTCTTGAGGAAATCAATAAACATTGGCGAAATACTGAGTAAAAAGGAAAAAAGTGTTTTCACTTGTCCACAGACCGCATACTTTGCCTAGAAGGGTTTTCATCCAAATTAAGTCTGCGATTTCTTTTGACACATACTGTCGAAAACCGTCTGGACATTTTGGAAATGCAAAATGGCGGATTCAATGGATCTGATAAAAAAAATCAAATTACTGGTATATTACGCATACAAACATTTATTTTTTTTGCAGAAATGGAGAGAGAAGAAAATTTACCATCCAACGGTACAAATATCTTTTTTGTTTTCAGAGCTTTTGGATAAAAGGGCATACCATTTTAAAAATAAAAGAATACCTAATAAAAAAGATACTCATCAAATGAAATAATTATATTTCTTTATTTTACATAAGTAAATAAATTTTTAACACAAAATTAATATTTTAAAAAAGAAAAATAATTATAACAAAAAAACTAGTATTCAAAAAAAAATAATTATTACAAAAGTTAATACTTTAAATAAGAAAAATAATTATAACACATTTTCAAATTCACTTCTATATATTTTCCGTTTCCGGCCCTATTTTGTATAACTTGGAACCCATTTATTATTTTTTGACGAAAATCATCCCTAAATGAAAGCTTTTAAATGCCCCCAGAAAAAAATCCATAGGATTGATATCAGGCGAGCGCGACGCCCAACGTATTCTTATCCTTCTATTATAGAATGTTTCGTTGAGATATCTACGAATGTCCAAATGAAAATGAGGTGTAGCACCATCTTGAAGTAGCCAAATAATTAGTCTTGTATCAATGGGAACATTTTTCAACAATTGAGGAAGATCATTCCGCAGAAAATTTAAATAAGTATCTCCATTTATCGGCCCACAAAAAGTGAGGTCCTACAATTAGGTCTCCTATAATTCCACCCCATATGTTCAGAGAGAATCGGCGCTGATGTTGCCATTCCATAATGGCAAGAGAGTTTTCATAAGAATATCGATAGTTGTTATGAAAATTGGTAATACCATCAGATTTAAATGTAGCTTCATTAGTGACTTTAATGACCTGATGATTTTGTTCATATTTTTCTAAAATTTGATTGAACATGTTCAGTCTTATTTGTTCACCACCCTCATGGAGGGCTTGCACCTTTTGTATATAAAAAGGGTAAAGAAGTTCCTCATGAAGGACTTCCCATGGGCACATGGGATATCTCTTTCAAGTTATACTTCCAGATAGACTTAAGAGAATTTAATATTACTTAATATAGTCTGCGGACTCTATAGAAGAAAGTTCGCCCACGCTTAAAAAGAGATGGAGCGTTTTCAACTAGTACCTCTTTTTCTAATAGCAGAGCTAAGCACGATACTCCAAACGTCATTGGAAATCCCTGTCACCTGACCGAAATTAAGCGTGAGCCAACTTTCTTCTATAGGATCCGCAGTCTATATGAGGTAATATGAATTTCTCTTACGTCTATGGACACAACCGCCTTGCTTCTCCTGCATTACCTTTGCTATCTTATAGCAAAAATACAAGTCAATATATAAAAATAAAATATTCAATATTCACGAGTCATTTTATAGATAATTAAATATTGTGTTAATTTTAAGGTTTTTGCTAATTTCGCGTCTAGTAAAACACAAAAAAGGTTTTACTTATTAATTATTTTTTATCAAAAAACTTTTCTTAAGTATTTGTCAGATCTAATTAAATTTGAAACATGGTAACTTGATCTGTGAAAAATAATATTTTAATTTCAGATAAAGTAACCTCTGGTGGCATAGTAGAGAAACATTTTTATAACAGAATGATAGAAGTCATTAAGCATAATCCCTGTGCCAAATAAGTTAAAAATTAACCGCAAGATGTTGAAAATTAGAAAAACATATTGAACTTTGACAGGTTGTAACTCGAGAAGTATTGAGCTTTCGACTTTTTGTTATATGACTTCTTTACTATGATTACCCTTATTTTACCATGCAGAACCAGTGTGTGTTTGAGTGAATTAGAATATTGGATGTTCAGAAAATAATAAATATTTATATATTTTAGTTTCCACAGGTAACACTTTTACTTTTGAAATCTTCAACAAGCAAAGGTTTTCTCTCTCACCATGTGTTGAGACTAACCGTAGAATTTCTGTTTTACAAACTTAAAATTGAAAAATGAACATGTTTAATACTTACCAAGGCAAATCTTGAAGTAGCTGGTAGTTTGTGGCGTCCTGGGAGTAAACGAATGTACCCTGCAGTAAAATCATTCTCTGGATATTTTATAGTCTGGGCTACATCGAAGCTACCAAAGCTTTTATAGTCACCGTCTGATGGAATCTTGTTACTGAATCCTATAAAATAAATGTACATCCCAGATTTTTTTTGTAAAAATTTATTTTCTTGTCTTATGAATAGAAAACAAAATAACATAGAGATCGAATATGTTCCCCTTTGTTTTTAATATCATCAATTACAGACAGTGTCTTAAAATATCTTTTCACACAGTGACGGTGAAAACAAATCTAAGCAAATTTTTCTATTATAGGTATATATTATGGAAGCGAAGTAATTTCTGGTATTAGACCTTGTTGATAAGATTGTAATATTTTACGCAAACATTGGGTATTCGATTTTTTTTAGACGAAATTAAAAATACAAATTACTTTGTTCAAAAATTCGCTATAAACTGTTAAAACCACAAAATCCCAACACCTTGAAACTAAAGAAGCACACCATGGATTTCACCAATAACTAATAACTATACAGGGTATCCCAAAAGTGCCTAAACAGCAGAATATTTTCTCAGCAAAGCACTTTAGAGAAGAATGTTTCAGACAAAAGTTGTAGGAAATCCAAGGGTGCGTCTGATGGTGAGCTTGACCTTCAAAGTCATTTGAAGGTTAAGTTGAATTCTTCAAATGGAAACTACCATTTTTTATTGCAGAAATGGAAAGCAGAGAAAATTTCATATCCAATGGTATAAATAACATAGGGCATCTAATGACATCTAGAGGTCATTTCAAGGTCAAATATCCTTTTTGTCAACAATTGATGTAAAATCAACTCGAAAACAAATGACTCTCAAGGTCACCATTAGATGCACCGTTTGATTTCCTACAACTTTCGTCTGAAACATTTTTCTCTAAAATGCTTTGCTGCTGTCTGCTGTTCCTTTATCTCAAAATGACCTCTAGATGTCATTAGATCTTCTATGTTATTTATACTGTTGGATAGAAAATTTTCTCCACTTTCCATTTCTGCAATAAAAAATGCGGGTTTCTATTTGAAAAATCAACTTAACCCTGAAATGACTTTGAAGGTCAAGGTCACCTTCATATCCGCCGTTTGATTTCCTACAATTTTCGTGTGAAACATTTTTCTCTGAAATGCTTTGTTGGGAAAATATTCTGCTGTTCCGGTACTTTTGGGGCACCCTATATATAGACTACTGGACTAAAAAACAGACGTGAACAAGGATAGACTTATAAACTCTCCAATATTCCTCAAAAAAAAGCCTGTAGTGAAAAACCTATTTTTTTAGTTTTAAACATTTTTGCTCACAAAACCTAGCATCTTTGAATTTATCAGAGTTTATTTGTACAATATATGGTTTCACACAGTTAAAAATATGATGAAAATATATTCAGTGCACACGAATTCACACAACTAACAATGCTATTATAATCTGAATAAATATTTTTGACTTTAGAATATGGAAAATATTGAAATATTCTAATTTATTTTTAATTTTATTTCAACTATTCTTCCATATTAAAATTTTTGGAATTTATTCAAGCTCCGCTCATTCAGTTTTATTGAACCGCATTCTAATTTTTATTCCCGTTTAACTTAACTTCTGTCGGTATCCGAGACCCATTTTTGGAAAATTAGTTCTTCTCTAAAAACACGAAATAAAGTGTCGATTAAATTGGTTTTTAAAAGTCATCCTACAAAACTATTAATAGAAAACCATTGTTAAATAATAAGAGTGGTAATTATTTATTTATATAAATATATAAAATCGAAATCATTTCAACATTCGCATTATAAAAAAATTAGTTATAATCATAGTAGAGAAAAATGTAGGCCAGACGTTTTCTAACCGTTTTTAACTGACCACACAACTGCAATTCTGAATGGGTTCCCCCCATGATACCCACGATAATTTATTTTAAATATTCTACCAGCCACTGTTATAGTGGACAATGACAACTGCGTGTTTAGCCTATTTCTCTCTCCCGTCAAACTACCTTGCATTTGAACTTTGTAGATTTCTATCAAAATTTTATTTATTTAGTCCGCCCTAGAGCGATCAAGTAAGATAAATACCGCAGGAAAAACCCTTTTTAGACATAAAAGTAAACTAGAAAAATTAATCTACCAAGGAGGAAAAACATAGGGACAACCTACACATCAATCAACTACTTAAAAAAATTATTTTCTTACATTTCAAAGGGAGTTTTTAACCGATAACCAGATTGACTGGCCTGCCATTAGATAATAAATAACTCGATACAAGAAAAACTGCAATTGTTATAATTACCAAGACAAAAGTAATTCCTGAAGTTGGTTAGAATGTTTTTGATATGGGCAAACTACTTTTAAATGACTTTTCAAAAAGCTTCAGGATCGTGTCCTGATACCGAGATACCCTTTAGGTTTATTGTCGTAAGGTCGTTCCTTTGCGATCCTATTCTTGAATATGAAAACTTACTAAGGTTATAAGGTTCGCCGTTCACTGGATAATGGACGGTATGATCATTTGTAAACTTGAACTTTCTTCTGTTACTTCTTGAACTATCCAAAGTCAATGTATTATCTCCAGACAATTCCACTGATTGTTCAATGTCCCTGTGAACATTAAAAAGAAAAAATAGGGTGTATATTTGCATCAATAAACCGGTAAAGTAGAAAAGTTAAAATACACGATTCTGAACAAACTTTCAGCCGAAACCAGAAAAAATAAAAAATCATTTACTTAAAAACACTAAAATGATATACATTCTTATCTATTTCAGCCTAACTCTATAAGATATAAAGTATTTTAAAACAATACTCGAGCAACACCTGACATACACAAAAATCAAAACATTAACTAAACAACTAAATAAGAAGACTTAAGTTACGTAGCATCCATTTACGACATAAATGGTACAATTTATTAGAAGTGTGTGTTGTGTATACTGTTTATAAAGATATATTTCTTGAACAAAGAATTGAAAATAAGCAAACTTTTGGATAATATTAATAAGATAGTATTATTGAATACAGCAAAATGGTTATATATGTTACATCATGTCTCTTTTGAAAGAATTTTTAAAGTTAAAATTATGTAAAAATATTAGACGGTCCAAAATTAAGAGGTAAAAAAAGTTAATATATTAAGTTTTAAAAATAAGCAATACAAATAGAGCATACTAAAAATAGGTATTTCGTACTGTTTTTATTAAGTAAAACTATCAAGTTATTTTTTGTTAAGTTGTCCATATAAACATTCCAAGATAATGTGCTGTCGACTATAATTCCTAAAAAGTTTCATTTCATGCCTACTTAATTTCGGATTTTCTATATGAACTACATTTATTTTTAAAGCCAAATATTTTGTTTTATTTAAATTTAATAGGAGGCTGTTAGAATCAAACCCGCTCTTCGAAAACATCAAACTAGTGTTAACTATTTGCTCTAATATATCTGCACTGACAATCACGGGCTTTTATCAAATCTCAAAACACTCAGAGTAAACTTTTTATCAAAATTATTGTATATATTTTCCAGAAAATTATAAACTACATGTATATTTGACATAAACTTATTGTTTTTCAGTAAATGTTGAATTTTTTTTCTATTTTTTTAGATAAAATCGGCAGTAACAAAATGGTATTGGTAGGCTGTTTAAAGGTTACTACTCTAAGCAATGGCAGTTATGATTGATACTTTTAAATGTCCCGAAAAACAACCTTCCTGGAGTAATTCGTATAATGTTATTTATAAGTTCAAACGAAAGCTATAGTTATGTATTTATTTCATAATTTTGGTCGCAAAACCGTCAATACCACGTTAGTTTATTTTCTAGATTATCCATTATATCTGACACTTCAAAAAGGTTTGTTGAAACAAAGTAAAAACTTTTATTATTTTCTGAATTGTTAAGTTTGTTTAAATAAAATAAACATTTTGCTTAGTAATAACCTTCCAAAGTAATTGCTTATAATTTTGAAAGTAATTTAGATCTGATTCGATGCACCTTTTTATTTCTATATAGAACTCTAATATCTGGATTTATGTAATATTTCAAATCGTCTTTTTATTTCTATAAAAAAGATTTATCTATAGCACCCACCAATAATAGTATTATGAAATATGACTTGATTTAAACGAATGTTAGTCTGATCATTAAAATAAATATTTTTCAATTTAGTTGCTATTTCTAGAATACCTACAAAATGGCACTCCATTGTTACTGTATTTGGACCATTTTGCATAGAAATTGTTGTCATAATAGCTTCATGAACGCTAAAATATGTATGGATAGTTTTAATAATACTAATTAAAAATATAAATTTCCGTTTACAGTGTAATATGACGTTGAGTTCTTAATCGCAATTCAGTCGTCATCTTCAGATTTTTTGCCGATATCGCCCTAGTTGATACCTTGCAACCATGTTGCAGGTGCTCTTCTAAGTTTCCTTTTTGTATTAACATCCATTTGAGGACTTTTATTGGTAATGATTCCTCCGCAATTCATTTCACATGCCCATGCCATACTAGCTGCACTTTTTCTATGTCATCGAAGATTGTTCAGTCTAGTATCATCCGTCCTCTAATGCTTTCATTTCTTATATGTTCAAATCTGGATTTCCCTGCTAATTTTCGCCAAAAGTTTTTTTTCACTGTAAGTAAATAAGCAAAACTCAATTGCAGCCAGGAGATCATCTAGTCGATGGACAACCATTGGAAAGAGTTGAAAGATTTGCTATCTGGGATGCATCTTCAACGAGAACTGGGAAATGGAAATTAAATGCCGAATTCAAAAAGCAAAGTCTGTATTCTTTAAAATGTAGGTTCCGCAGTTTTCTAGAGATTTTAAAATGGAACTTAAAAAACATATAGTCCGTTGCTAGGTATTTTCCACATTACCGTACGTGGTAGAAGGTTCGACTATGAGGGCGTATACAGAAATAAGATTAGAAATATTGTAAATATGGGTATATCGATGCATCCTAAGAATACCGTTGCCAGAGCATATCAGCAACGAGGAAATCATAACAACACACAAACGTCGCAAATTAAAATATCTTAGGCAAGTTATATGAAATGAAGTATCATATTAAAGAAAATATCATGCAAGGCAAAGTAGACGGTAAGCGAGGACTTGGTAGATAACAAATTTTCTGGTTGTCTGGCTGGTATGGGGTAACCACCACTGAACTATTTCTGACCGCTGAAAATAAAATTCTAATAGCAATCATGATAGGCAACATCCTGAACGGATAAGGCACAAAAAAAAGTAGAAAATTATTTCTCTGTTTGTTCATCAACTGCCAAACTTCTGAGCCATACGTAATAACCACTGTTAATATGGTATTATAAATGTTCTTTTTTGTTTCAGACCTTATATACTTTTGTCACAATATGGAGTTTAAAACACTCATTACCGTTTTTTCTTTTGTATCTCACGGCTCCGCACAGTCGTTAATTTCATGTCTAGATATAGTTTACAATTTTCCCGTCGTTTAGAATTAAGATTCTTGGTGGTTGCTTCCTTCCTATGACCATATACTGCATTTTTATTATATTAACTTCTAAGTCTTCCAATAATGTTTTATTAATTTTCTGGACATATATTGTAGATCTTCCTCTCTGGCAATCACTACCTGGGCGTCTGCATACTGTCAACTGTATAAAGTTGTGTCTCCTATGGTCAGTATCATACCACTACATTTTCTTTTGCATGATCTAAGACGTTTATCGATATACGATATATTTTGAATAAGATTGGTGACAAGCAACAACTTTGCCGTAGGCCTTTCATTAGAAACTGTTCAAAAGATGTCGAATTTCTTTGATAGCATTTCAAATAGTGACATTTATATTGTTTCTATATAAATTTCACTACTTAACAACAGGGACGGTGCCATGAGTTTTCACCAAATCAACCAAGAGTAGATGTAGTTCGGTAACCTTGACGTTCTTTTCTCGAATATTTGAGCGGAATAAATAGTCAATCGATGATCAACCCGATCTAAATCCCTTTTGTTCTTCGGATTCCTATGAATTGTACTCTTCGCATCGACTGATTGATTAAACGATGTAGCTTTTATCAGCATACAAGATCTTTTAGTATTCTTCCATAAAGCCGCCTCACTGTACTTGTCACTGTTATTCCTTGATAGTTGTAACAATTTTCTTGGTCTTCTTTTCTTAAATGTAATCCATCTCTCTTTTAATGTTTGTGTTATAAGTTTTTCATTTAAATATCTGTTGAATATTTATGTTAGAAACTTAAACAGCTTATCGATTCAGTTATTTATTAATTCTGCTAGAATAACCCCTAAACTCGTAATCATTTTTAGTAAGGATATAGCTTTTCTGACACTGTCGATGTTGATTACTATAGACTCTCCACTGATCAACTTTATATAAAACTGCTTTCCTGAGCCTTAAAAATGCTTTAAAATAAAGCAAAACATCGACAAAAGGAAAAAATTGTTTTTCTCCTATTCATGATCCAAATCCGAACTAATTATGGCTGAATAATTATTATTGTGGGTTTCAAACTTCTTTTAAGAATTATAGTTTGTGATTGGTCGATATATCCTTGACTTTGTTCCACTAGGAGCGATTTGTAATGTATTTCCCATTCCTGCGTTTTATGAGAGTTCTTTGTAAGATCTTATATTTTTTATAAACCTACATGTTTCTTTGGATTTCCGGCCGCCTCTATACGTATATTTTAAAAAATTTGCGAATACCAGGGAAATAAATAAGGTCCGCTTGTTTCTTATGGTACGTTCTCTGCCTAGATAAATATCTGAACAATAAAATAAAATCTTACGAATCCTATAGAGACAAAAATCGATCGATGTGAAAAAAATACATAGTTCCCCTCTAATGCGTAAAGATTTTATTGCTGACTTTTCTCATTAATCTTTTTACCTACAGATTTTTGCTAAATTTTTTATTGCCGAGAGTGTTAGTTGAAATCCTCGAACATATCCCCGTAGAAGTAGCATAACGTCAGAACTAGGGCCCGGTTGTTTGAACGCTGAATAACGTAATAATATTTTTAGTTATATTTGAAAAAGTGTTGATAAACAGTAGATATTTAATTTCTTGGTACAGACATACCGATTTTATGCTATCCTTTTCTAATTGCATTATTTAAACGAGTATCATCGGTACGTCAATTCTGAAAATAAAGTATGAATATATGGTTGCCTAAATTATTATTATTGTTATTTTCAATATGTAAACAATATCTAACAATATTTACCGATAAAAATCATTTTTTAAATCCTCTTTTTGTTAATATTAATTGTAAACTTCGCATTTATAGTAATTTTTAACACTTAAAAACACCGAAAAAAGTCACGACAAGCAATTAAACTGAAAGAAAAGATAAGTAAATATGTTTATGTCTGTCAAATATCAAAAAAGCGTCTCCCCCACCGACCATAAACAGCCTTCAAACAAATCTATTGTTTAAATCTAGGGTATGATCGAAGGTTGAAATGCTATATTTTAATTGAATAATTTGATATTTCAATAGCCTAAATATAATTTTATTACACGTTTAATTAAACATCTTTTTAAAGAAATTTTGAGCAACCGGCTATAAGTTCTTTTGAAATGATAGTACATTTCACTAACAGTGACAATAAATTTAGGCCTGAGTGTAGCTAATACTAATTATCTTAAGTAAATATGTTGATTGTTTTGCTCAGCTGTAGTCCAAATATAACTTACCTAGAAGATTCGGACATCTTCCCCGAAGTTTTGGACACCTTATCAGTTGCATTTTTGGCTATATTCCGTTTTTTGTTTGGTTTAGTCACACCTCCTGTTCTAGGGGTTGTTAACAATTGTTCTGTTTCTGACGCGTGAGTGGGAGAAAAATCAATTTCGTTATTTTCACATAGAGGGAAAACAACTGGTTCTGTTGTTGATGATTCTTGTGGTTCTTCATCGAAAAAAAAGGAATTATTTTTTATTGATATATAAAGCATACAAAGTGTGTAATTCACCCTCCTTAACAAGCCAAATTCAATTTAAATACTTTTTTCCTTTGATTACAGAATCAGTAATCGTTTTAAAGAAATAAACAAATCACATAATAATATAAACGAATTCCATATTACCACATAAACAATTACTACCAAGACTAATACATTTTTTTTGTACAATAAATACATAATAACAGAAGCAGAAATAACAAAATTTTATACAAAATCTATAAAATCACCGAAAAGCCACCTTTTTAGTATAAATTTAAGTAAATATCAAATTTTTGTATTTACGAAGAAAAAGAAAAGTCAACAATTTATTTCATAGACATAAAATTATTTGTACAACGCACTGTCTGAAAATCACCAATGTCATTTAACTTATTTCTTCAAAATTTTAACCTCACAGATGTACAGTTGTAATTGTAAATTTAGGAAAAAATGAATAAGAAAAGGGTAGGAATTAGGCATTTCAACTTCAAAGGATTTAAAAAAAAATTAAATAATAAAATACAGGTCCGTACGGAAAAAAAATTACCGAACCACTTCAGTAATGCAATTCTGTATAGAAGAAAAACCCTATTTACTTCATACCTAACTAATTTTTAAAAACTAGAAGTTTGGGAAATTTTTTGGAAATATTTCAGTTCTATATTTTCGGAAATATAAAAGATTTAGAAATTCTCTTAACATATCTTAATCTTCTGCGAAAAAAATAATGTATCTCTAATTTAACTTACTGATGTTACAGTTTCATAGTCAGCAATTATATTACACTTATATCTAATACCCTGTGTAACTCTCTACCTATATCATAGTCTAATATAGAGATGATTCTATTAAATAATTTAATTATGAAAAATATGTTTTTCAAAAAAGTTGTTTTTTAGAACAATGCACCTACATGATGGCTGAGATTGAAGTTGATTAATCTATTTAAATTTTTAAAAAGTTTTAAATTTCCGCTATTTCCCTAGGTCGGCTACCCTCCAGTTTACTGATCGACTGGTTCCATGTAAACAGCGCGTAAATGATATCTTTTTTTTTTATATTTTGCTATAAAAATCTAAAAATAAATAATAAACCTCTTTACAAGTGGTAAATGTGAACGAATAGCTGTTTTTCTTTCAATTTAACAGTAAATCTTAAGCTTTACTCGAAAATGTATCTTGATTACACCGTTTAATAAAAAATTATATATATATATATATATATATACATACATATGTACATATATACGTATGTACATATATACGTATGTACATATATACGTATGTACATATATACATATGTACATATATACATATGTACATATATACATATATACATATGTACATATATACATATGTACATATATACATATGTACATATATATATATATATATATATATATATATATATATATATATATATATATATATATATATATATATATATATATCAATATATATATATATATATATATATACTGATATTGTGCGGCTATTTGAAAAGAAAATTTTACTCACACAAGTTTATTATTTGTTTTAAAATTATAATTCATTTTAATGAATTTATATCCATTGCATGATTATCACCGAATCTTGTAATTCAGCTTACGAATATAACTAATAAATCATTTAAAACCCTTTTGAATTATATTATGTACAAGTTGACTCATTTATAATAAAATAAAATTTGTTATAAAAACTAATTAAGCTGCTTAGTTATTTCTATTAAAATACCTTTCTTCTATTTAAAATATATTCTAGAAATATAACCAAGCATAAATTTTTTTAAATTACATGATGAATTTTTAATAAAATTCACACTTTTATTCCAGTTTTATACCGAGGGCGTGTCACTTACTATTTAGGTTTCAAGTATAAACTGCACATGGCTGACTCAAATCGAGCAAGGTCATAATACTTACTTTTAAATTTGCTTTATTATTCTTATATGCTTACAGATTTCATCCCATGTTAATATAATAAAAGCATTATCTCAGTTTCAGTGACAGCAACTGCCCGGTTGGCGAATGTACAACGAAGTTGCGAAGTAATATTGCGCCTGAAGCAAGAGTGAAACTAGTTATTGGATTTGACATGATCCTTCGGTGAGCCATCAATTGCATTACTTGTTTCTCTTTAGCACGTTAGCCATTAAAACATTTACAAATTTATAAGATACGTATTGTGGCACAGTTACGATTTCCAGGAGAAAAAGCCACAGCAAAAAAAAACACTGGATATGTAACATTTGCATTAGTATTACTGACAGCTTCAATTAATTTAGATTTGTGGGGTCTGGTAGTAGGTTATTTAATATGCCAGGCGAACCCCTGGAAAAAGGTTGTAAAGGAGTCCCAGTACCACAAAAGGTCACCCAGCAATATTGCCAGGTAATACACACAATACAATAGAATCAAAATATATAAGTAACTTATCATAAATTACTATATTACCAAAGATTTATTAAGCACTGTTATATTATGGCAAATTCCTCCTGTCATGTGCTGGTTCATATTACTGTAGGTCATAATTCAACTAGATTATGTTATGTTTGATGGCGGATATATTGGTAATAAGCTATATGATTATTTATGTATTATTCTGTTTTCTGGATCATATACATCTAATACTGGGAAGATTCCTGGTTAATTCACAGGCTTTAATTATATGGTTGTAAAATTTTATACTTAGATTCTTGACGACATAAAGTAATCCATTTCTGTTCTGTCGTGCGTTTCCGCAATTCTCGTGTATCTAATGGCAGACACTATACATCGTGAGAATTTATTTTACATTCTTTGCAATCATATGAATTGCGTGTTACTCATTGAATATACAACAGGTGCAGCATAAGTCATAACCGATCGGATGATTTGCCTATATAGAATCCTTTTATTAGCAACTAAGAATACCGACTTCGCATTAATTATGGCCTAAAGTTTTTGCATTTTAATGATTGTTTTATGCTACAGTAGTGTGTTGCATCAGCATACATAGTCGTTTTTGTTGCATGGTAAGAAAGCATGTCCGACGTGGTCATTCTACGGAAAGGGCAATAGGATGGTTCCCTACAGAAATGCGGCAGTATTTTTTAATAGAGCTAATTTATGCTCGACTCTTACTCCAAAGCAGAGATTTTTGAGACAAGATGCTATCAATGCAACCTGATAAACTAGAAACGAGTATTAAGTTAACAGTTTATATATCAGCCCATCATGCCAGACCATATCAAACGTACACTTCATGTCCAAAAAAACAGATCTTTCTTTATTAAATTCGTTCAGTACATCTGGAAGCATCTTCGTAATTACCAACCTGGTTCTATGTCTTTGTTTAAATCCAAACCGATTTTTTGCTATACACTTATCTAGATTTAACATATTAATTACTATCGTTTTATATCTTTAGTGTTATTTTTGACACGATATTTGTGGACCGGTAATTGGTGGAAATTTCCAAAAATATAGAGAATGGAATTTGAATTAAATATATCGAAAATATACAAAAACCTAGATTATATTCTCAAAATTCGGTTTTTGGAAACTCTACAAAATAACCCCTTAAACCAGCAAAGTAAACTCACCATGTTGTTTCTTTTTACTTCCTCTCGTTTTTCTAGTGGTCTTGTTGGCTGATATTATTTTAGAAGTATTATTTCTTATTTTAGACGAGGGATCGCCAGTAATCCTTCGACTTCTCAGGTTGTAAATTAAATTAATCTCGTGTGGGGGAGGCATAGTTCCATTTTTCGTGTTAGGCTGATCAATATTTGTTTCAACTAAAAATTGTAAAAATTATAATGGTACTAATATTATTTAGTTATAGGAAACGATGTGCGTATAATATTCACAATGTAAACCCTAAATAAATAACAATATGGGCTTGTAACATATGTTTATATTTAAGATATAATATATATATATATATATATATATATATATATATATATATATATATATATATATATATATATATACATAATTAAATAGATAAGTTTTTTGTCCGTGTAATTTAAAATAAAATAGAATCAAATATTGGCGAAGCGGACGTGAAAATTTGTCAATCTACATGATTCTCGTGTTAAAAAGTGCGGAGCACTCCAAAATATGGAAAAACTCCGGGTCCGATAGATGGCGACAGCGCTGTTTCGTCCTAATATGGGACTCGTCAGGCCACCGCATTCGGTACAAACCATCATCTCGCCTTTGCATCCTATAAAGCTGAGTTTAAAATCAAAAAACAGCAAACAAGACGACAAAGGCGACATCTCCATGGTCCACTTGATAACACAAGAACCACACAGATTAACAAAGTTGTAAAAAACCGCCATATGGTGGCGCGACGGTGAATTAAAACAGAAATATGTAAAATCGAGTACACGAAACGTGCTGCCCAAAGGATAGGGGTCGCATTTTTCGGTACTGGCAAGCAAGCCTACCGCTCATTTCAGCAGTCAAAGCCACGTGTCGCACCAAACGATCCCACCATGAGAGCAACGTCTAGCGTGTTTCAAAGCCAAACAAGTAAATAAATAAATAGAAAAGTTTTTTGTCCGTGTATAATAAATATTTTGGAGTGCTCCGCACTTTTTAACACGAGAATCATGTAGATTGACAAATTTTCACGTCCGCTTCGCCAATATTTGATTCTATTTTATTATATATATATATATATATATATATATATATATATATATATATATATATATATATATATATATATATATATTATTTCAACGGTTCCATTATTTGTACATATACAATCAAATACATTATTTAATATTAAACATTAGATGGCTTAATACCACTATCACAAAATCATACTTCTTAGCTTATGGCCGCTAACGTAGTTTATATACACGAAGAGATTAGTCTCCGTAGAACGGCCTCCCTGAAAACTATGCTGCTCCTCCACTATAATACTGTTGAATACACCTAACGAAGACAGAACCATTTTTTCCATAACTTTAGGGCTAGCAGACTGTATGCAGACAGGCCTGTAATTCTTAATATCAGAGCTGCCACCTGATTTAAATATAGGAGAGACGTATGAGTGCTTTCATCTGCTGGGAAAGACACCACTAGATAAGGATTTATTAAAAATAAAAGAAAGGGGCTCACATAAAGACACAGCACACTCTCTAAGCATCCTATTCAACAACAAATCAGGACCAACACCCTTCTTAACATTCAAAGACAACAGGCAATCCAGCAAACACTCAAATCCAATCTCAACATGGCTTACATTAAAAGGTGGACCGCTAATGATCTCCTGTTGCTGCACATTTATGTTGGCAGCCTGACCATTAAAACTCTGATATACGGAACTAAATTGTGTAGCACAGAGATTAGCTACCTCCTGTCCTCCCTCTGCTTGACGATCATCAAGAAATATAACTTTTCGAATTTTATCACTCTGTCTAGTCTTTGACTTAACAAATCTCTAAAATTCATCGACGTTCTCCCTCATTCTCCCTTCCACCCTTGATACATACCTTTCATAACATTCACTGGTCAAAGCTTTACATTCATTTCTCAAATTATTAAATTCAATAAAATACTGCTGACTATTTATCTTATATATTATGTGCACAACCTTCTTAGCTATTACCTTTCTCTTTAGTTCTGAATTGAACCAAACAGGAAAGCTCTACCTCCTCACAGTATATTTCGGCAAAAAGAAGTCTACTGCTTGATATATAATTTCATAAAAAGCATCAACAGTATCATTAACATTATTCATATAGTAAAGATCAATCCAATTTACTTGCAACAAATAATTATTCATAGCACCATACTCGGCCCTGTCAAAATTGTAACGGGTTTCATTTTTGCACTTAATAGATTATAATTGAAATGACAAAACAGCCTCAAGTGGGGGATGATAATTATCACAGGACAATAAAGGATCACCGGTGGTGATACTCAAGTAATAGCCAGCAAAACACAGATCGAGTACCGGCCATGAATATTCCTGATATAATTATACTGACTTAAACCTAAATATGACATCTCATCACAGACCAAACTTTCAATATCCCAATATATTCCCAGCAAATAACTTATTACAGTCCCACGTACGACCTGGAAGATTATAATCACCAACTATAATTATCTTATGGTCCTTAGCATATTTGGCAACAAAGTATTTCACAGCCCGAATATGATTAACATATACCTCCATACCTGATGTCGGAGGCAGATACACACAACCAAAAACATAATATAAGATTATTTATATATATATATATATATATATATATATATATATATATATATATCTATATATATATATATATATATATATATATATATATATATATATATATATATATATATATATATATATGTACATATGGTTGTATTTATTTAAAGAGAAAAATTCACGTCTTTCATTCAACAAATACAAACATATTTAAGCACACAGTAAAAATTCAGATTTATGTCTATAAAATATATTACTACAAAATTTAATAAAAAAATCTAAAGTTAAAATATAAATATATATAAAGATTGTGGTAAATATTAATGTGCCGAATCAAAAGCAAAATACTGGAGAAAACTAAACTAAAAAAATAATAAAACATATAATTAGAGCGTAATCAAACGTCTTAAAAGCATTTGAACAAACCCGTTAGTATTGACCAACCCTCTGTCTAACTCGTAAAACAAGACAACAATTATAAACAATTTTAGAAATTAATATTCAAAATTACATCCTTGGCCAGAATGTAGCTCCAAAGGAAATTCAAATCGGCTGAACACATTGTTGACTAAAACTTCAGCTGCTGTCGACGTCTCCTGGTTAGAAATGACAAATATCCTAGGCCATTTACTGAAGTAGTCAATAGCAACCGAGATGTATTTGTTGCCTTTATCTATTTCTGGGAATGGTCCGGCTATATCAATAGCCATCCGTTCAAAAGGTATCCCAACGCTATACTTCTTCATTTTTCCCCTTGGACCTTGGCTAGGCTGCACATTTAGAGCATTGTTTACACCATGATTTTACGTCTTAAGAGTAATTAACCCAGTAAAATCTTTCTCAAAGCTTGTCTCGAGTTTTGATAAACCCCTAAATAAGAAGACTTCCCATAGTGAATTTCTTCTAAAACCATTAGAACTTTGTTTCTGGGTACTACCAACTAAGTTTTGATTTCCTTGCCATCGGCACTTTCCCAGGATCTCTTTGGTAACCAGTCTTTAATCAATAGCGAGTCCCACTGAATGAAAGTCCTTTATCTGAAATATCTTCCCATCTAGGACACCTTTCATAATTTTCTTTAAGTTGACGGAATGGCGCTAAATCATTGTCTTCAAGTTAGGTCATTTCTCGTCTGAGCTGTACTCCACTCTAGATCAAAGTCAAAAGTGACTCTCCAAATAGGAAACCTTTCTCTTTATTCTATTGTGCTATAGAGCTTGAATTCCATACACAACACTACACAGAGCCCTAGTTGACGACGGCACTTGGATTGTTAACCGGCTGTAAGGGAATGTTAACGTTAACGTTAGTTACGACTTATATTTATTTTATATTGATTAACTCAAAATATATTCCATTAAACGCAGGAATTCTTTTGGACCACTCTATATACGGATTCGGACCATTGCTGTATATTATCCTATGTCTCCTCCCAAAAATCGTTATGCATAAAAAAACCTTTGTAGTACCGAAAATATTCAGTAGATATAGCAATTATTTTTATCTGTTCAGTTCTAACACCAATGTCGCCTATGTATCACTAGTATACAAAACTTGTTCCAGTTTTGATGGAGTGTCCATTGCATGTAATTTGAGTAGCCCCTATAAAAATTTATGAGGAGTTGCTATGGTTTTGCTCCGGACTCAATTTATCTCAATTTTAATGAAATGTTTTTGTAATTTAAAAAAAAAATTTAGTATAAGGCCCTATAAATTATTATTGTTGTTGGGCTTTGTCTAAATTAAATAAAAAAATAAAAATAAATCAGCTATCAAACTTAAGCACAGACTCTGCTTCATTATTTTCGGGGTTATCTGTCTATATTTGTTCATAACCAACATGTGATCGGGATCACCATGGCAGCATTCTTTTTACACTGAGCAAATGTTCTCATCTTAAGGAAACAAAAGAATATGCAAATGAAATCGCTACAATGCAATATAATTATTTGTTTATATATAGAAAGCTTTAGTCTTTGGACATTTTTTACCTATTCGACTTAGAATAGGAACAAGTAAAATATGAAAAGAACGAGTAGGGTTTGGTCTAATACGAAAACTTTTATTTTATGAGAATACATAGAATAGTTTGATCAAATTTTTGTATAAAAATTATTACATAAAAGATACTCCGGCCAAATCGAGTATTTCATGTTCAACATACGCCCTCTACGGAGGAAAAGATTGAAACTTTCGGGGACTGTTGTAGAAGCGTCGATATGTCACAAAATACCGCTCTGTTAGTCGAGAGATCGCGAGGTGGTACTAACTTGAATTAATGGGGAGAGGTTCCAATGGTTGTAAAGGTAGGTTTTGTCTTCAAAAAGTAATTAACAGCAGTTACGATTTAGAATTTGTCTAAGTCACTTTGGCGTGTTACAGTGTTTAACCAGATTTCTTCTTTGCTGTCTTTTTTTGTTTTGTTTTTTTATCTTTCAACATTAAAGTAAAATGGAAATTCATTTTTTTCTCCATTTGGGAATAGAGACCTCCATTCTTTTCTTTTTAATTATAATTTTAAATGGCTGTTCTCTCGTATTTCTATTATTTTTTTGTTCGGCCTTATCAAAAGCTATTTATTTTATTAACAACCAATAAGAGGTTATAATTTCAGTTCTTTTAACGGTATCACTATATTATCTTTTAAATTTCTCATGTAAATACTACTTTATTTCTTCCCCTTGATAAATAGATTTAAGTATTTTGAGAAACACACAAAAACCATCTTGCGAGTAATCACACGGGTGTGCACTTGTGTACCAAGAAGTACCAGAAGATTCCTGACCTGGTCAGCTTGAAGGTAACTTTTTCTGAAACCTGTGTTTGTAGTATTGGTATGTAAAATATCAACTACGAAAACTACAAAAGCCTAAGAAAATCGACTACGAGAGTGCCTTTGTTGCAGTTGATTTTATCTTTTTTAAGTTTATATGACAACCACTAAATAATATAGAACAGCAGTAAATCGTGGGCCAAACGGCCACACGCTACCAAAATAATCCATTTGCAGTAGCCCTCGATCAATTTCTGTTACACGATTTATATAAAATTATTCAGGGTGAATAGTTCTTATACATCCTCAACGATCTAACTAATTGTTAGAGAAATCTAAAACACGACATACTAAATTTATAAAGCTTTTAGTATTTTTACCAGATTGTTGAGAAGCCTGATAAGAGAGTAATGCTTTCCACTATTATGTATATACATAATTCTTTATTCCTTCGTAGAACTTGAACGGCCTAATCAATTTTAACAAATGAAGCATTGCTAAGCTCTTTTCGATATCGCAAATGTCGCCGGCTATTCAGAATTTAGAAAATCCCAAAATAAAGCAAACTTAAAATTTCTAAAAGTCTTTGAGTAAAGTATCAAATTAAAGAGCTCAAAAAGACGAATTTAAACATATACACTTACTAACTTAACCTAATTCTATTTGCAAAAGTTTATCAAAAAACCAAACACCTCTGCAACAGCATCATATCTAACAACTTACTGAGCTTATACAACATAAAGCGTAATTAAAAAGATAAAAATAAAAGTCTATTACTAGAAAAAAATGCCTAATGTCATGCATATTTTTTTTGATAGAATCATTATTGTAGTAATTACTGTATATTATATTTTCACTGTAAATATCTATTTCATGAATTAACTTTATTTGCAAACATCTTTGAAGTCCCCATTTTTTAAATACACTTCTATATTACAAATTTTGAATTTACCCGTACAATTTGTGGATATCTTAAATAATAAATGGTATAGTGATATATATTTCGTATCGTATAGAAAATGGTGTGATTAAATCGCTGAAAAATATATAAAAACATATTTTCTAACAAGGTCTTAAGTTATTTACCGAAAGAGATTTCTGGAACAACAAACATGTTGTTTTCAAAATTCTGCATTTTATCTTCTGCACTTATAATTTTTCTGGTTGTAACCCCAGGGTCTGAAGGTTTACTTTTTCGGTTTGTAATTTTTGCTATCTTCTTTGGAATTAGGCTTGCTTCCGACAGTTCTTTATTTGTAGTGGTACTTTTAACTGAATTACTTCTGGTTCTTTTTCTTGTAACCTTCTTTATATCTAAAAATGTACATAAAAGAAAAAATATTAATATTAAGATTTCATATGATCGCAACTTTAAAATATGAATGAACCTAAGAATGTAAACTTTAAAAATATAATCGTTACTACTTTTAAACGGAAATTGTCACCTTTGTTTAAAAAGCAAAAATATAAGGAAATCACTAAACTGGCATAAATTTATTCTTAAAATATAATATATACATATGCACGGTGTCTGTCACCTCAGAATTACAAAGAAGACGACCTGACTTTTACCTTTTTGCAATTAACTTTTCTTATATTTTTTTTGGATGTACCTGGTAAGGAGAATCTCATTTATTAGGAATTCAAAAAAGAAAAGATTTTTTAATAATACAAAGAGTGTCCATTTAATACCCCGTTGTTTAATTGCATCTATATATTTAAATCGGTAAAAAAATTTCCAGGCGGAATGTTAATGGGGTGACAAGGGATACATTTTAAAAATAGTTCAGCTTATACAGGGTGGTCCAAAAAAGTGTGGTAGATATTTCTTTGTGATGAATTCATAGTTTTTTATCATAAATTTTAATACCCACAGCAAAGTTCATTTTTTTTTAAATTTGTAAGCAGTCTTAGCAGAAATCATTTTATTTCATAGTAATCAAATATTTGGTTTCTTATTCAGGAGGTCCAAAATTATTTAAATATCGGTGTTTTCAATTCCATTGTACGCCTTTTTTTTTTAATGAAACACCCTATATCATGTATCGATAGAGTATTTATTTATCTTCAACCTGATACTAATATGTTTGTCTTTATTCCCAACAGTTTTCTAAAAAATATCATTAAACAAAAAATGCCCGATTTTTTACTTATGCATTACTACTTTTACCAGGATAGAAAGCAATTATGTTTTTTTATGTAAAGAATAAATCCAATGCTGTTCCATATAATTTTCTTTGCAGATTTTCCAGTATTAAAAAAAATCAATATTAATAGTATTAATAAAAATAAAATATAATATTGATATCTATTATTAAAGATTATAATAGCCAACGCTCTAGATATCTATGGCCGCAAAACCTGCCGAAATAAAAATTATTTGAAATTGGTAGATCACAAACTCCGACAGTGTTGCGGTATTTGATGCCTTTTTTTGCACGTATTAGTTACACTTACAAAGAAGGGTCGCTTTATAAAATTTAAGTAACATAGTTAAACTGACCACATCAAAGGGAGACATATTGAAAACTTAGCGTTAGGCTGTAAATTTTGAATTTGCCCGTACAATCTGAAGATATCTTAAATAATAAATGCTATAGTGATATATATTTCGTATCATATAGAAAATGGTGTGATTAAATCGCTGAAAAATATATAAAAACATACTTTCTAACTAGGTCTTAAGTTATTTACCGGAAGAGATTTCTGGAACAACAAACATGTTGTTTTCAAGATTCTGTATTTTATCTTCTACACTTGTAATTTTTCTGGTTGTAATCCCAGGGTCTGAAGGTTTACTTTTTCGGTTTGTAATTTTCGCTTTCTTCTTTGGAATTAGGCTTCCTTCCGACAGTTCTTTATTTGTTGTGGTACTTTTAATTGAATTACTTCTGGTTCTTTTTTTTGTAACCTTTTTTATATCTAAAAATGTACATAAAAGAAAAAACAAATTATACACACTTTTGATACATTTTAAAGTAAACTGTAAAAAAAAACTTACCCTCTCGAAAAAAAAATTGGTTTTCTTTTAAAGCGCAAAATCGAGATTTCGACGTTTAAATTTTTTTTTCGTTAAGCGACTAATTGAATATTGTCTTTGTTTGAATACCTTTCAACTTGCTACAGTTGTGTTACCCCTTAAGAAGACACATTTTTTAACATTAAACTGCAGCCTTCTTATGTCATAACTAACTGGTTATCTATGTTACTATTTTTCAAAATTAGGAATGGCTTCTTGGATTTGATCAAAAAATTAGCCATTTTTAAGTGAAAACCGAATAGCTAAAGCATTTTATAGAAAAAGAAGGAATTCAGTGTACCCCCCAAAGGGCTGCCGTCTTATTTTATAACTAACCTACTCGATGGCTATCTATGTTATTATTTTTCAGAATTAGAAATGCCTTCTCGAATTTTATCACAAGATCACCGATTTTAAAGTAAACACTAAATAGTTAAATCGTTTTATAAAAAAAAGTAATTCAGTGTACCCCGTGCTCCCCTACTTTTTTTTATCGGGACATTCCCGATAAATTTTTTTGGAAAAAACTAGCTACTATATGTAAGACAAATTAATATTAGTTCGGAAACAGTTAATTCAGGTGTTTTTCAAAATACGAAACTCGTAGACTAGAATTTTCCAAAATACATGTTCAATGAAATATCGAGAACTGGAAAAATATGTAATTCACGGATGAGACTGAAATTCAATTATGGAAACCATATGAATGAAATCACATCTTTCGATGAGTTTGCAAAGGGTATACTAGCTGCAACTTCATACAGGGCGTTAGTTACGAAAAATTCATATTAATGTGGGTTAACACACCACCACTTGCAGGGAATAGTAACTAATTACCTTTGTGCGGTCTAGATTATAAAATTAAATTATATAACCCAGACTTAAATCCTATAGAACATATGTTAGATCAGCTAAAACACTGTATGCAATGAAAAAATTCAAGTAGGACAAAAGAGCATCAATTTGCAGCACAATATGAACTGAATGCAATTTTTTAAGAATATATCCAAACTCTACTTAGTAACACCCCGAGAAAGATGCTAGCACTATTTAGAGCTCGAGGAGAGAACACTCTCTTATTTTAATCAAAAAACTAGCATTAATCAACCATGTACCATTTAAGTTTAAAGTAAATATCCGAATGTAATAATAATAATAAACAATCTTTATTTTAAAGTATACTCACATACAATAAAATAGCGTCATACAAAAAGATACATTAGTAGCTACATTACATTCTGCTTAATGTCATACTTTGATTTAAATTTAAATAATATTCATTTAATGAATATGGTTCTATGCCGACAAGTAGGTCAAATATTGTCTTTTTCAACTTTTTAAAATTTTTCTGTTGCTTAATATAGTTAGGTAAAGAATTATATATTTTAATACACTGATAATAAGGACTTTTTTCACTCATAACCAGTCTATGTTTAGGATATATGTAATCCATTGTTCGTGTTGGATATATCTTTTGCCCCTCACTATTTACAAATAAGTGCTTATTTTTAATAAAAAACAATATACATTCCTGTATGTAAACTGCATGAACAGTAAGTAGTTTATGTTCCTTAAATTTACCCCGACACGATTCCCGATAACTTAGATTTAATAATATTCTCAGTGTCCTTTTTTGACATATAAAAACACTCGATATGTCTTTACAGTTTCCATACAGGACTATTCCATATCTTAACCGGGCCTCAAAATTTGCGTAATAAAGCATTTTCTTAATATTTATTCCTACATATCTACTTATAATTCTAAGTGTATAACACACAGCATTTAGCCTATCTGTTAAATATTGAACATGACATTCCCAATTCATACAACTATCTAGAAACATACCTAAAGACTTTACATTGTTCATAACCTGTACTTCACAACCATTTATAGTCAGTATCTCTGGTTCTATTAATTTGGAACGATTGGTTTTAAAAATTGTGACATTTGTTTTTGAATTATTTAATATAAGTTTGTTTTTTGTAAACCAGTCACCAACCAACATCATAAATTGTTGCATGTCAGGTTCAAGAGAGGCAATGCCCCTGTATGATAACAAAATGTTGGTATCGTCTGCGTAGTTTGTTATTTTACAGTTTTCATTCTTCTCACATAATTCATTTAGATTGTTTACATATAATACGAACAATATAGGTCCAATTACACTTCCTTGCGGTATTCCGATTCTTATATATTTGTTCCCTGAATATACTCTATCAATACCTTTTCCTATCACTACTCTTTGTTGCCTTGACGTCAAATATGATTTGACCCACTTCAGAGCTGTTCCTCGTATACCATATAAATATAGTTTCTGGTATAGTATTTCATAGTCTAAAGTGTCATATGCTTTTGATAGGTCGAGAAACAACCCTACAGGGATCTCCTCATTCTCTATTGTTTCAATAATTTTTTTTATGAACTCGAATAATGCAGTTTGCGTTGTTTTGCCTTGAATGTATCCATGTTGAGTTTTATTTAAAAGATTGTTATTGTTCATAAAGCTAATTATTCGGTTACAAACAACACGCTCGAATATCTTGGCAAATGATGGTAATAAGCTTATAGGGCGGTAATTTTCGATGTTTGATTCATCGCCTTTTTTAAAAACTGGAACAATCAATGCCTGTTTTAGTTGATCTGGAAATATTCCGTATTGAATAGAATTATTTATTATGTATACCAGCGGTTTTAGAATGGCACTTATTACAAATTTTATTGTGTTATTAGATATTTCATCGTGTCCACTACTAAATTTGTTCTTAAGTTTTTTAACTATTTGTTGCACTTCTTCACTATCTACTAACTCTAACTCTAATTCAGCTGGATTGTATTTTATATCACAATTAAAGGGTCTATTATGTAATTTTGCTAACAAGTTTGGGGCAATATTTACTAAGTAGTTGTTAAAATTATTAGCTATAGCTTCTTTGTTATCATTTATATTTATTTCTTTAACTTTTGATTTTCCCGTTATCTCATTCACTATTGCCCAGGCTGATTTACTTTTGTTGTCTGAAATTCTCAATTTTTCTTCAAAACTTCTTTTTTTATATTCTTTTAATAGGGTATCATACTCTTTTTTTTTTGAGGCATACAAATTTTTATATCGAACATTTACATTTTTCATTAAAAAAAGAATATCCAAATCCTTTTTACATCTTGCTACCTCTGGGTCATTCCGCGCAATATATTTTGGTTTGTGAACATTTTTATTTGGTACCTTTTGAACTGGAAAATTTTCATAAAATCTATTTAAAAATATTCTTATAAATAAGTTCCACTGATTATTAACTGATTGTTTATCTAGTGTATAAATTTTATTCCAACTCTCCACTTCAAGTGCTTTTTTGAACTGTATTTTATTTTCATTTTTAAATATTCTTCCTTGAATGAAAGCTGGTGTGTCGTAAGTTAATTCTATCGATAATTTTTGCGCAGTATGATCAGAAATAGCAGTATGCATTACTTCAGTATTCATGTTACCATTAAAGTTAGTTAGTATATTATCAATACATGTTTTGCTTTTTTCTGTTATTCTTGTATATTCTAATATAACATTAAAAAAGTTATATGAGTTAATAACTGATATAAAATCGTTGGTAGCTTTCGTTTTTGACAAAAAATCTATATTAAAATCACCGGCAATAACAGTAATAGTTCTAGGATTACAAAGAAGTAGCAATTGCTCAATTTTTTCAAGAAAAGTCTCAAAATCACCAGTCGGTGGACGGTACAGGGATACTAGAACGACAGTTTTTTTGTTTATTTTTACTTCACAAGCACAACACTCAAAACAGTATTCCTCACTTATATTAGTTATGTCTAATCTTGTTTTGTACTGCACATCCTTCCTCACATATATTGCACTTCCACCATGCTTGTTTTCCAAATTTCTGCAAAAACTATTTGCTAGGGTAAATCTTGTTATTCCATAGTTTTTGAGTTGATCTTGTGTTTTCCAATGTTCCGTAATACACAAACAAAAGCACTCCGGATTATTATCCAATAGTTCTTCTACAAGTTCTACACTATTTCCAATTGACTGAGCATTTTGGTGAATTATGCAGAAATTACCTTTTAGGGCTTCTTTTTTATTTATCCTAAAAAAACATCTTCTTGAGTAGCTTGTCCATAATTTATATTCTCTTTATATTTTTCAATTTTATCTCGAAATGCTGGACACTTTGGGTCTCTTGCTGAGTGTATCCGATCTTTTAACTTCAACCGTTTGCAGTTTGGACAGTCCATTGGTGTGTTTTCTGGACACCCTTTTCCCTCATGTTTGTCACCGCATTTATGGCAGCAGACTTCTCCTCTACAGTATTTTGAGACATGTCCAAATAAACAACATTTATAACAAATAGGAATATTAAAGTATTCTTGTACATACACTCTTGTTAGGTCAAATGTAAGTGTTTCACTTTTTATCAACCATTTAAATATCATGGGATTTGTCTGTAGGATCCAGTTTTCCTTCTGTTTATTTCTACAATCTTTTCTAGTAATAATTTTAATTTTTTCACCTATATTTTCACCAAATTTCTGCTGCATTTCAGGATTTTCCTCAATTAGAGTTGACACGAATTCTTCGGTTTTATATCCCTTTTCGATTCCTGTAAACATTATCATTGGGTCGGTGTTTTGGATTTCTTTGATCTCAAAATTATGGCTAGATTTCAGGGTTTCCTTCAATTGAGTTTGTTGTTCTGTATTCTGACATTCCACCAGGATACGACCTCCCTGTAACCTTTTTACATTTGTGAATGTCTGAGGATTTTTATCTTTGTTTAGGTTCTGTTTAATTTCTTTAAGGACTTTATTGCAATCATTTTCACCTCTTAGTTTAACAATAGTACTATGTTTCTCTGTTTTAGGGGGTGTAGTCCATTTTTCATTTTCTGTATTAACTATTTTATTTCTTTTCAGGATATTACTGTAAGATCTTTCATTGGTTACGGTCACTGGTGCTTGATTTGTGTGGTTGTTAATATCATTAATTGATGACTTTTGGTTTGTTAATTGTATATATTGTTCTAAATTATGTTTTTCCACTTGTCCTATTTTATATGCTAACCTTGTTACCACTTTGTGCAAGGTAAACACCGCATCACTCATTTTGTTTTTGCTCTCTCCTCTGATTGTTTCTGACATTTCATGTAGTATCTCTAAACATCCTAGAGCCTTTTCCAGCAAATCGGTTGATTCATTCGTTTGTATATTACTATTAACCTATCATTATTTCCATATTTTATATCTGTACAATTTTCCACCTGAATTGTTTCTTGTATTTGGATATCAGGACTAAGTTCAGACCTAGGTCTTTTTGCGTTCTTTTGTTCATCAAACACGTCATCTTGATTACTAATTTTCCCCTCTGTCGGCGGTGGTGTTCGAGCAATTGCATATTTTGGCCTAAATAATTCATCAAGTCCTTTTCCATTTTGTTCATTCATATTCGCTTTATTTAAATGTACCTTAACACTATTTCCCTCACCCTGTATATCACTTTGTTTTGGTTCGAGCTTGTTTACAATGTTTGAATTCTTTTTTGTGTGTCTATATTTATCTAGATACGTTTTTATTTCCTGGCTTTTTTTGCCAGCCTCAGGTCCAACAATTTTAATTATTTCTTGATTTGAAACTGATCCGATTGAATAATGTCGATTTAAAATTCGTTTTCTACACTCTCCCTCGGCATCATCACTTTCACTATCCATTAATGGCAACTTTTTACCGAATCCAACTGTAAATATATTTTTAAAATTAACTATTAAACACTTTTTACAGGAGCGATTAAAAAACACGTCCGTATCGGTTAAAGAACGAACTAAAAAAAAAAAAAAAAAAAAAAAAAAAAAAAAACTATTTAGAGCTCGAGGAGAGAACACTCTCTTATTTTAATCAAAAAACTAGCATTAATCAACCATGTACCATTTAAGTTTAAAGTAAATATCCGAATGTATATAAGTTTTACTGCAGGGTGATGATTAGCAATGGATTTTTAACACTTGTATATTTAAAGTACTGCTTTTAAAAGAAACTCTACAATTTATAGGTGCGAATTTCTTGTAAAAATAGACATTTTCGTCTATGTTCTAAACGGCCACCTTGTATTTAGTACAACAGACATTATCACGTCTATTACAAAAGGAATCAATGATTTTTTATGGAATTTAATTATAATCATACATTTCAAAAGATGATTATCAACATATATACATTTTAATAAAAATATTTATATGAGGTCTATCCAGAAACTATCCGACATTGTGATGCAGTAGAAAAGAGTAAATTTTGGTCAACGACGACGATGTCTCCATCACAATACTCAACTTTGAAAGCCACAATTCTTTTCTAGTGGCATATCCATTATACATTCCATTTTATTTCATCTACGTATTTTTCGTTTAAGAGGATATTTTGTTTGGGAAACAGCCAGAAGTCACAAGTCAGATGAACCCTACAGAGGCGTCAAAAAAGTTAAATAACTCCGCGTTTCGTCAGAAATTGTTGTCGTGAAGCACTCAGTCTTTTAAACAAATAAAACTACTTTCTTTTCACTGTGCTACTTAATTGTTATTACTTTTAGATCATACTCCTTTTGGAGTGAAATATACTTTCTTTGTCGAAAAAAAAGTAAACTTTGCTTTATTTTTGATCTAACTCTGATACTCCCTGCCTTCTAAATGTTTAGTTTTTGATTCCGTTTTGTAATAAGAGATTCACGATATTGTACGAATATAGCAATGGTTTCTGCACAAGAACTGTCAAGGGTTTGGTAAAATTTAATGAAAATTAACTGTTCAGTACATTCGGTCATTATGAAATAGGATACACTAGAAAATCAATGTTTACATAACAGTGTACCATTATCGACTGTAACAACTTATCGTTTGGTGGACGTACTTATGAAGATTTTATCCAACTGATGAATACTCGTTTTTAACAATAGCACTCATATGTTTAAAGTTACAGCTCATGATCGGATACTTTATGGTTAGACCATGTACGTTTGAGGATGAATTCCTTTATTCATTTTTCCACCAATGTGATAACACTGTGGTTTTAACATACCATACAATGTCACTCAAGGGGTTGGTATATAAAAGAACCCTCAACAATTAACATAATTCGTGTCAAGTTTTAATAAAGACTATTTATTATCCCCAAACAACTTTTACACTTCCTTCGGGGAACACGCCTGTCTCAGATATCTCAGGATGGATAAAGTTCTGTGGAGGGCCCTTTGCATATTGTCGGACCCTAGATGACGTTAAGGTCTTTTAAATTTCCCATAAACTTCCGGACAATTCGAGTGTCCCAAGTAGCACTGCCTTTTGAATGGCTTTAGTCAGGGGTTCGCTAAAACCCAGTTCCTTGATATTAAGTAGAAGACTCTTCGGTACGACGACGGTTATTGACAGAATTATGGGGATCGTCCGGACGCTAGTCATTTCCCACTGTCGGCGTATTTGTACATCCAGGTCTCTGTATTTAGCGATCTTCTCATTATGCTTATCCCATAGACTGGTGTTGTTAGGGATGGCGACCTCTATTAGTGTTGCTCGCTTGGATGTTTTATTTACTAAAATGAGGTCTGGTCTGTTAAGTGCAACTGTATGATCCATCAGCACAGTTTGATCCAGTACAGCTTAACCTCATTGTTCTCCAATATAGGCTCTGGGTTGTATTCATAGTATGGCACTTTCTCTACCTACAACAATTTTAATTTCTGTCAGCTCCTCCCGTGTTGGATTGTTTCTGATGTTCGGCATCCATATCGCCGTTGGTCGTTTTGAATTGAGCGGTCTCTGATCATGTGTTCCAGATAGTTTTTAGTTGGCGTGACCTGATCTTGAATAGCAAGTAGAAAGCCTTCGGTTTGGGGAAACATTTGCCCCGACGTCAACTAATAGTTAGACGCTAATTTGTCGACGTTTCCCCGGTTGACCTCATTGGGGTGTCGTCCATGGAAAGGCTTCTGTAGCCAGTCTTGAAACTTGTCTTAGCCTGGTTGGTAATGAGAAGTCAGTTTATGGTCCCTCAACAGCAGCGGTGTTGAATCGTCTGCCTCGCATATTGCCCCGGGCAGCACAGAAGACTAATGCCAGCTTGTGAAAATATGAGCATAAGTTTGTTAATTGTTAATCCAATTGCTTACAAATATCCACCAATCCTCGTCCTCTGTGGTATCTTAGTAGCATTGTCCGCTCGGTAGTACTACAAAGATGATGTTTGCATGCGCTTTTCTCTGCAGACTTTCTATGTCCGTCCTGTTCCATTTCACAATTCCAAAATAGTAACTGAGTGCAGAGTACGCGCAGGTATTGAACGACTTAAATAGATTTTTACTGTTTAGGTTGGTCAATTTGGTCTTAATAATTCATTAGTCAATTCTTTGTGCCTGTTTCATGCCCAATTATTCAATTAAACTTCTTGCTTGGTAACCAATTCGATGATGAGGTCAGTTTTTTGCAATCTTTTCTAGTTTCCAAATAGAATGTTCTAGAACTTTATCGAAAATTCAGTTGTAAGCTTCTTTAGTGATGACAAATTCGATGGTGAAGTCAATTTTTCACTATCCCTTCTAATTTCAAAATAGAATGTTCTAGGAATTTGTCGAAATTTCGGTTCTAGGCTTCTTTCTGAATGACAAATCCGATGGTAAGTCCGTTTTTGCTATCTTTTTCAGTTTCAAAATAGGATGTTCTACACCTTTATCGAAAATTAATATTATCTTCTTACTTGACAACAAATCCTACAGTGAAACCCGTTTTTCTGTATCTTTTCTTATTTCCAATAAAATTTTCTGGACACCCGGTGATAATTCTCACTTCTGACACAAATTATTACGATTTTATCTCTTTAAAATCACACTGGGTCCACAGAATAAAACAAAACACTTTTCATTAATAAATAACAACTCTTGGATTACTATTTCTTAAATTTAACTTAACAACGAAGCTGCCTTACAAGAATGGGCACCTGAATAAAACTCGGAGGTTGCGTCATGTTTAAATAAATGGGACCAAAAGCCGCACAAATGGATGGGAACTAAATTTTAAAATTTCTATTTCAGGTTTGATTTATTTTAAATTTGTGTGCCCACAGAAAACCAGAAAATTAACCAAAAATATAATTTTATACTTCCATTTAAAAACATTTCTAATTTAACCTTTGAATTGAAAGTTTCATTAGCTCATATCAACATTTTTAAAGCTATGTACAAGTTTAAGACAACCACATATACATTACAAAGCCACAAGTCCCGAAATATAAAGCAAATATCTTGTTTAATAGTTTTCAGTTGCTTTAGTCTATTTTTGGTGTATATGGACAGTTATTAAATTTTATTTTTTTTACCTAAATATTTATTTAAAATATTCCTGCATGTTAAAAAAATGATGGAGTTACAGTACAAGTAACAGATGCAGTATTCTCTTAGAAAAAATGTTTACATGCATTTTTAGAAAGCTGAATATTTTCCAATAAAATGCGTATATCTAGTTGCCTTCAAATGTTTAAAAAATATTAAAACAAATTCTTACCTGTACTAGAGGAAACGCAACGTATTATACTTGGTGCGTCATTTGAAGCATGTACCTCTGCTTCTACTGTTATTATATTATCTTGCATCCAAGGAGATTTATTAACAAACAATGTCCTGTTTTCTTTCAACTCGCTGGTTTGTTCCACTTGCTGTTCTGAAGTCTTAGGAGATTTGAATGAAACTGCTCCTGGCTTAATCACAATATTTTGTAAAATTGTTATTCGACTTCGTTGTTTTTCAGTTACGGGCCTAGTTTCACAAATCTGTCTTTTTGGTAAAGAACCATCACTTTCATTTATTTCATGTGTTAACATATCCTTATTTTCTATGTTACGTAAATTTTTATTTGGAATGCTCTTTGACAGATTTGTTTCAAGATTTTTCTCCAACATATTCAAATTAATTTGAGTATTTTCCTGCAAACTAATAATCTCTTGATTTAAATTATTAAAAGGTATGCTAGCACTATGAATCTTTACCCTTTCTTTAGGTTTTTTTGTTTTGGGCCTTTTATTTTCTTTTTGCACATTTAAGTTTTCAGCAGACAATTCACTCTTTTTCGGAGTGCCCGATTTAGTTCCCGTTATAAATCTCACCTGTTTACGTAAACGCTGTTTCTGTTCTAAACCTTTTTCTTGGGAAGTTGTTTGAAGTAGAATTCCCCTTTTTTTAACATCTCTTTGTTGTTCTGATGGCAGCTCAACAGGTAACTTTGGTAACATTTTGCCTAAACTTTCATTGGTATCTTCTAAAGGCGAAGTTTCACGGGGAACGAAACTTTTATCACTATTTGATTTCTTTAGTTCCCTTTTTACTTTGTTATCTAACTTTTTCTCTATTTTGCTGTTTGTACTCTGATCAGTTTTAGATTTTCGTACAGATCTTGGTGGTTTCTGTCGATCTTGATCAATATCTGAGCTAACATAATTTGCAGATGAATTATGTATTTCTGATAAATTCAGTTGTGGCAATAAAACGCACAATTCTTCTCCGAAAAATTGTTTACTGGACTTCTTTGACTCCTTTACTTCCTACAAAAAATAGTAAAACTATTAAAAACTATTTTTTTATTAAAGCAATTAATTTAAGAGTAACTGTAAAAAATTATGGTTAAATTCTTGCTTCACGTCTCCGAAATGCTTCTTAGAAAATAAAACGACTTGTTAAAATTAAAAACAAATTTTTCGAAACATTATTAGTCAACATTGTTTCCCGTCCAAGCCAGCCGATTTACAAACTATTTAAACAAGTACAGAATGCCCGCCAGAAGTGGCGTAACTAAGAGTATGCCCCCCCCCCCACAGATTTTTGATTGCGCCCTACTATTTTGCATCCGTCTTGATCCTTCGTATTTATTCATTTTCATCAAGGGATTTGAGGTCGCCTCTGGACTGGCAGCGCCCCCCGCACCGCGGAGTCGTTACTTACGCTACTATCCGCCAGCAAGGATAATGCTAGTAATGCTTGCTTTTATACTTACTCTTAAAATCGATACCAAGAAATGTTTTTTTTTCTGGAAAATTAAAAAAAAATGTGTAAGCCTATTGGTTGAATCTAGGTAAGTTTAGGACAAAGTAGTCTTCGATAAACAAAAACATTTCAGAAACACACGTGTATGTTGGCCAAAATGGTTCCAGAAAATGTCTTTTTGGAATGTTAAATATAACTAGCATTACAAAATGGGATATAGCCCGTTGGTTAAAACTATTGAAAACAAATTGTACTATATTGAGTACAGAAACATTGAGTGTAAATTCCAAATTACATTCAAGTGAATCAATCCGATGCATATTGAACCATTACTACTACTCGATCCGAAATCCGATTGCATATCTTTCCTTGATATTGTTCCATATAATTTTAGGAAATCACTCGATTAGACCAAACGTCCTTAGTAAAATTAATTTAACAATCTTTCTATTTTTATTTCTCCTTATTTACCACGTATTCCATCTCGATTTAAATCTAGATAACCGAAAAAAGGACTTATAAATCATATTTTCTTATATATATATATATATATATATATATATATATATATATATATATATATATATATATATATATATATATAACAAAGTTAAAAGCAATGGTAACACGTGGGTAATTCACTCTTTTTCGGAGTGCCCGATTTAGTTCCCGTTATAAACTTCACCTGTTCACGTAAACGCTGTTTCTGTTCTAAATCTTTTTCTTGGGAAGTTGTTTGTAGTAGAATTCCCCTTTTTTTAACATCTCTTTGTTGTTCTGATGGCAGCTCAACAGGTGACTTTGGCAACATTTTGCCTAAACTTTCATTGGTAAATTCTAAAGGCGAATTTTCACGGGGAACGAAACTTTTATCACTATTTGATTTCTTTAGTTCCCTTTCTACTTTGTTATCTAACTTTTTCTCTATTTTGCTGTTTGTACTCTGATCAGTTTTAGATTTTCGTACAGATCTTGGTGGTTTCTGTCGATCTTGATCAATATCTGAGCTAACATAATTTGCAGATGAATTATGTATTTCTGATAAATTCAGTCGTGGCAATAAAACGCACAATTCTTCTCCAAAAAATTGTTTACTGGACTTCTTTGATTCCTTTACTTCCTACAAAAAATATTAAAACCATTAAAAACTATTTTTTATTAAAGTAATTAATTTAAGAGTAACTGTAAAAAATTATGGTTAAATTCTTGCTTCACGTCTCCGAAATGCTTCTTAGAAAATAAAACGACTTGTTAAAATTAAAAACAAATTTTTCGAAACATTATTAGTCAACATTGTTTCCCGTCCAAGCCAGCCGATTTACAAACTATTTAAACAAGTACAGAATGCCTGCCAGAAGTGGCGTAACTAAGAGTATGTGCCCCCCCCCCCGCAGATTTTTGAATGCGCCCTACTATTTTGCATCCGTCTTGATCCTTCGTATTTATTCATTTTCATCAAGGGATTTGAGGTCGCCTCTGGACTGGCTGCGCCCCCCGCACCACAGAGTCGTTACTTACGCCACTATCCGCCAGCAAGGATAATGCTAGTAATGCTTGCTTTTATACTTACTCTTAAAATCTATACCAAGAAATGTTTTTTTTTCTGGAAAATTAAAAAAAAAATGTGTAAGCTTATTGGTTGAATCTAGGTAAGTTTAGGACAAAGTAGTCTTCGAGAAACAAAAACATTTCAGAAACACACGTGTATGTTGGCCAAAATGGTTCCAGAAAATGTCTTTTTGGAATGTTAAAAATAACTAGCATTACAAAATGGGATATAGCCCGTTGGTTAAAACTATTGAAAACAAATTGTACTATTTTGAGTACAGAAACATTGAGTGTAAATTCCAAATTACATTCAAGTGAATCAATCCGATGCATATTGAACCATTACTACTACTCGATCCGAAATCCGATTGCATATCTTTCCTTGATATCATTCCATATAATTTTAGGAAATCACTCGATTAGACCAAACGTCCTTAGTAAAATTAATTTAATAATCTTTACATTTTTATTTCTCCTTATTTACCACGTATTCCATCTCGATTTAAATCTAGATAACCGAAAAAAGGATTTATAAATTATATTTTCTATATATATATATATATATATATATATATATATATATATATATATATATATATATATATATATATATATATATATATATATATATATATATATAAAGTTAAAAGCAATGGTAACACGTGGGCAATTCACTCTTTTTCGGAGTGCCCGATTTAGTTCCCGTTACAAACTTCACCTGTTTACGTAAACGCTGTTTCTGTTCTAAACCTTTTTCTTGGGAAGTTGTTTGTAGTAGAATTCCCTTTTTTTTTAACACCTCTTTGTTGTTCTGATGGCAGCTCAACAGGTGCCTTTGGCAACATTTTGCCTAAACTTTCATTGGTATCTTCTAAAGGCGAAGTTTCACGGGGAATGAAACTTTTATCACTATTTGATTTCTTTAGTTCCCTTTTTACTTTGTTACCTACCTTTTTCTCTATTTTGCTGTTTGTACTCTGATCAGTTTTAGATTTTTGTACAGATCTTGGTGGTTTCTGTCGATCTTGATCAATATCTGAGCTAACATAATTTGCAGATGAATTATGTATTTCTGATAAATTCAGTCGTGACAATAAAACGCACAATTCTTCTCCAAAAAATTGTTTACTGGACTTCTTTGATTCCTTTACTTCCTACAAAAAATAGTAAAACTATTAAAAACTATTTTTTATTAAAGGAATTAATTTAAGAGTAACTGTAAAAAATTATGGTTAAATTCTTGCTTCACGTCTCCGAAATGCTTCTTAGAAAATAAAACGACTTGTTAAAATTAAAAACAAATTTTTCGAAACATTATTAGTCAACATTGTTTCCCGTTCAAGCCAGCCGATTTACAAACTAAACAAGTAAAGAATGCCCGCCAGAAGTGGCGTAACTAAAAGTATGTGCCCCCCCCCCCCCCGCAGATTTTTGAATGCGCCCTACTATTTTGCATCCGTCTTGATCCTTCGTATTTATTCATTTTCATCAAGGGATTTGAGGTCGCCTCTGGACTGGCTGCGCCCCCCGCACCGCGGAGTCGTTACTTACGCCACTATCCGCCAGCAAGGATAATGCTAGTAATGTTTGCTTTTATACTTACTCTTAAAATCGATACCAAGAAATGTTTTTTTTCTGGAAAATTAAAAAAAAAATGTGTAAGCTTATTGGTTGAATCTAGATAAGTTTAGGACAAAGTAGTCTTCGAGAAACAAAAACATTTCAGAAACACACCTGTATGTTGGCCAAAATGGTTCCAGAAAATGTCTTTTTGGAATGTTAAAAATAACTAGCATTACAAAATGGGATATAGCCCGTTGGTTAAAACTATTGAAAACAAATTGTACTATTTTGAGTACAGAAACATTGAGTGTAAATTCCAAATTACATTCAAGTGAATCAATCCGATGCATATTGAACCATTACTACTACTCGATCCGAAATCCGATTGCATATCTTTCCTTGATATCATTCCATATAATTTTAGAAAATCACTCGATTAGACCAAACGTCCTTAGTAAAATTAATTTAATAATATTTCCATTTTTATTTCTCCTTATTTACCACGTATTCCATCTCGATTTAAATCTAGATAACCGAAAAACGGATTTATAAATCATATTTTCTTATATATATATATATATATATATATATATATATATATATATATATATATATAAAGTTAAAAGCAATGGTAACAAGTGGGCAATTCACTCTTTTTCGGAATGCCCGATTTAGTTCCCGTTATAAACTTCACCTGTTTACGTAAACGCTGTTTCTGTTCTAAACCTTTTTCCTGGGAAGTTGTTTGTAGTAGAATTCTCCTTTTTTTAAAACCTCTTTGTTGTTCTGATGGCAGCTCAACAGGTGACTTTGGCAACATTTTGCGTAAACTTTCATTGGTATCTTCTAAAGACGAAGTTTCACGGGGAATGAAACTTTTATCACTATTTGATTTCTTTAGTTCCCTTTTTACTTTGTTACCTACCTTTTTCTCTATTTTGCTGTTTGTACTCTGATCAGTTTTAGATTTTTGTACAGATCTTGGTGGTTTCTGTCGATCTTGATCAATATCTGAGCTAACATAATTTGCAGATGAATTATGTATTTCTGATAAATTCTGTCGTGGCAATAAAACGAACAATTCTTCTCCAAAAAATTGTTTACTGGACTTCTTTGATTCCTTTACTTCCTACAAAAAATAGTAAAACTATTAAAAACTATTTTTGATTAAAGCAATTAATTTAAGAGTAATTTTAAAAAATTATGGTTAAATTCTTGCTTCACGTCTCCGAAATGCTTCTTAGAAAATAAAACGACTTGTTAAAATTAAAAACAAATTTTTCGAAACTTTATTAGTCAACAATGTTTCCCGTCCAAGCCAGCCGATTTACAAACTATTTAAGCAAGTACAGAATGCCCGCCAGAAGTGGCGTAATTAAGAGTATGTGCCCCCCCCCCCCCGCAGATTTTTGAATGCGCCCTACTATTTTGCATCCGTCTTGATCCTTCGTATTTATTCATTTTCATCAAGGGATTTGAGGTCGCCTCTGGACTGCCTGTGCCCTCCGCACCGCGGAGTCGTTACTTACGCCACTATCTGCCAGCAAGGATAATGCTAGTAATGCTTGCTTTTATACTTACTCTCAAAATCGATACCAAGAAATGTTTTTTTTTTCTGGAAAATTAAAAAAAAAATGTGTAAGCTTATTGGTTGAATCTAGATAAGTTTAAGACAAAGTAGTCTTCGAGAAACAAAAACATTTCAGAAACACACGTTTATGTTGGCCAAAATGGTTCCAGAAAATGTCTTTTTGGAATGTTAAAAATAACTAGCATTACAAAATGGGATATAGCCCGTTGGTTAAAACTATTGAAAACAAATTGTACTATTTTGAGTACAGAAACATTGAGTGTAAATATCAAATTACATTCAAGTGAATCAATCCGATGCATATTGAACCATTACTACTACTCGATCCGAAATCCGATTGCATATCTTTCCTTGATATCATTCCATATAATTTTAGGAAATCACTCGATTAGACAAAACGTCCTTAGAAAATTAATTTAATAATCTTTACATTTTTATTCCTCCTTATTTACCACGTATTCCATCTCGATTTAAATCTAGATAACCGAAAAAAGGATTTATAAATCATATTTTCTTTATATATATATATATATATATATATATATATATATATATATATATATATATATATATATAATTTATTTTTGTATCTTAAACCTTTTGTTAAATATTTTTTTCTAATATTTTCTTGGGTATAGGTTTTTCATTAGAGAAACAAAGGACAACAATTTTCTTTCTGACGTTTCGCTCTACATAGCGAGCTTCTTCAAAAGAGCTTGGTATATTTATTTTACATCTACAAAAATTACAGAATTTTTTATATAATAAACATATATCACAGCAATTACATTTTTATATATTTAATTTAATTAAAATTAATAAAAACAAAACAGATTTTAAAATAGTCTTATAGTTTAAAATTTAAAACAATACAAACAGGTTAAAATAGTGAAAATTATAAAATAGTACATACCTTGAAAGTAGTTTTGTGTGTATGTTTAAAAATAAATTCAATTATGATCTTTGGTATGCAATTTGTATAGATAGATTTATTTTTATAAAAAGCAAAAAATAGGAAAAAAGATTATTATTTATTTTTTAATGACGTTCTTTCACCTGTATGAGTGTATATGAAATCGTTCCAAGCATCATTACATTATTTCTCATATTTACTATAGAGTCGCTTCAAGCATGAAAATATATATATATATATATATATATATATATATATATATATATATATATATATATATATATATATATATAAAGTTAAAAGCAATGGTAACAAGTGGGCAATTCACTCTTTTTCGGAATGCCCGATTTAGTTCCCGTTATAAACTTCACCTGTTTACGTAAACGCTGTTTCTGTTCTAAACCATTTTCTTGGGAAGTTGTTTGTAGTAGAATTCCCTTTTTTTTAACACCTCTTTGTTGTTCTGATGGCAGCTCAACAGGTAACTTTGGCAACATTTTGCCTAAACGTTCATTGGTATCTTCTAAAGGCGAAGTTTCACGGGGAATGAAACTTTTATCACTATTTGATTTCTTTAGTTCCCTTTTTACTTTTATACCTACCTTTTTCTCTATTTTGCTGTTTGTACTCTGATCAGTTTTAGATTTTTGTACAGATCTTGGTGGTTTCTGTCGATCTTGATCAATATCTGAGCTAACATAATTTGCAGATGAATTATGTATTTCTGATAAATTCTGTCGTGGCAATAAAACGCACAATTCTTCTCCAAAAAATTGTTTACTGGACTTCTTTGATTCCTTTACTTCCTACAAAAAATATTAAAACCATTAAAAACTATTTTTTATTAAAGCAATTAATTTAAGAGTAACTGTAAAAAATTATGGTTAAATTCTTGCTTCACGTCTCCGAAATGCTTCTTAGAAAATAAAACGACTTGTTAAAATTAAAAACAAATTTTTCGAAACATTATTAGTCAACATTGTTTCCCGTCCAAGCCAGCCGATTTACAAACTATTTAAACAAGTACAGAATGCCCGCCAGAAGTGGCGTAACTAAGAGTATGTGCCTCCCCCGCAGATTTTTGAATGTGCCCTACTATTTTGCATCCGTCTTGATCCTTCGTATTTATTCATTTTCATCAAGGGATTTGAGGTCGCCTCTGGACTGGCTGCGCCCCCCGCACCGCGGAGTCGTTACTTACGCCACACCACAGAAACATTGAGTGTAAATTGCAAAATTACATTCAAGTGAATCAATCCGATGCATATTGAACCATTACTACTACTCGATCCGAAATCCGATTGCATATCTTTCCTTGATATCGTTCCATATAATTTTAGGAAATCACTCGATTAGACCAAACGTCCTTAGTAAAATTAATTTAATAATCTTTCCATTTTTATTTCTCCTTATTTACCACGTATTCCATCTCGATTTAAATCTAGATAACCGAAAAAAGGATTTATAAATCATATTTACTTGTATTACAATAAAGATAAACAAAGTTAAAAGCAATGGTAACACGTGGGCAATTTAAAAGCTTTGAAAAAATATTTTAATATAAGTCAGATCCATACTTAAAATTCCTAACTCTACAGAAATCGCTGCATAACCGAAATTATTTTACAAATCTTAAGATATTATTTCTGTTTCATCCATAATTTAGGTATAAAATCATTTCATTTCGAAATAAAATGATCATCAGCACAATTTGTAATAAGAAAATTGATTTCAGCTGCCTCATTAAAATTTTATCACTGTTTGTCTATAAGTCGCTGGTTTGTCTAATACTGAAATTGAAACATGGTAAATGTCAGTATTTCATTTCTCAAATGTTGATTAGTGTCAGCGGTTAGAAATAAAAATATTTTTAAACTACCAAATATGTAGGTCGTTACATGTTTAATTTGTTGTCGTAAACAATTTTCACTAAGAGGGAAAACGGAACTTATGGACCGGTAAATTTTATAACTTGTTTTACCATGTAAAAAACAAAATGCCACGCATTCCAAAATCCCACAGAAGTCCATTATTTTGATTTTCCGTCCCATTTTTTGCCAAAATATTAAAAATCTCCCTAATAAGCCTCAAATCTTAAATAATTTGTACGTAGGCCACCACATAAATTGTATCGCACGGTTACTGGACTGAATTTAAAAAATACAACTCATAAAATTAACACCAGTATATGTACATTTTATGTTCAATCTAAACTTATATTTTTTAAAAGATTTGTTTGAAAAATTGTATGGCCAAATTCACCTATCGTGAGATACAGGTAATAATGCTGTATAATTTGAAGCGTGGCTTAACCAAATAACGGTATCTAAAGAAATGTTACAAATGAGAAGGGAAACTCGTCATCCTTAAGATACGTATAAATATGACGAGTTGTCGTCGAATTACGTTTTTCGTTTCGGATTGTTGATTGTCCCTTTTAATCTATAATCCGTTTCCCAATTTGATTTTTTATGAGTTTCGAAGGGTTTATGACCACTATCAGGGATATTGTAGTGATGTCAGAGAATTTCTTGATAGGTCAATATCGGTGGTTTGTAGATTCCTTCGCGTTTGTCCGGTTTAAACATTAATTCAGCTCCGGTCGAGGTTTTAAATTTCGAATAAGTTTTCTCTCCCGATAAAGTCGTAGTCGGCGACAATTTTTTTTATTTTTAGGGAAGCGGCCGACGACGCTTCAGCGCTCTCGTGTACTTCTTCTGTTTCTAAATCTAAAGTTTTACTAATATTTTGATGTATTTTCGAGCTTTGTTATTTTCTGAAATAGTAGTAGATTCATAAAAACCAATTAATTTTTTTATTGAACCGAATTTAATACATGTGTCTAAAGTATTTTGAGGGGATTTGTAAGTAGAAGGTGCCGTGCCCCTTGGCGCGCCTATCAGAACCGACACGGACTTGAAAAATATTGAGGGATTGGAGATTTTTTTTTTGAAAGATGTAATTTATTGTACAGAATTTTCAATTTTTGATTGGAATATTTTCTGCATGAAATTTTTAATCAAGGAGGGCTCTTTAATTTATTTATGAAGTAGGGCTATGTCAACCTGACCTAATTTAGGCTAGCGAAAGAAAAAACGTAGTTGAAAGTTCGAAGTTTAATCTCCAGAATTTTTGTCTGGCGTTTGTCTGCAATTTTGATTTAAAAGAAAAATTTGAAAAATATTTAGTTTTGTTTTTAAAAATAAAAACTGTCTTTTTACTTTAAATTAACTTTTATTATTTATTCCTTTGCTAAGAATAAAGCTAAAGGCTAAACAAAAAATAAAATGTTTTTGGTATATTGTACTTTTCGATATACACCGGCATTCACAGTTTGAAATTTAAATGATTGTTGCTTGGAACTTGTGCTGTGCACTTTTCTTACCCAATTATCATAAAAGATTCTTAGAAACCAGTAAAGTTAATTCTTTTTTAAAAATTAATAATTATCGTTCTTTGAACTAGTTGGATTTTTAATTCAAAAACAAAATTCAAAGTCCAGTGACTAATTGGATTTCATTAATTAGTTTTTAATTAATAACTTAATAAAAGAAAAAATAAAAAGAAAATTCTCATTCATGATAACTTGTAATAAATAAATACAAATAAAAATTTATTCTAATTTCTTGTTTAAATAAAATAAAAGACTTTCCCATTAATTTCACGAATGATTTTAACTAATTAATAATTATTCCAAGAAGTTAAATTTCCAGTCAATAATATTTATAAAGGCAAAAATTCATTTTTAACATGAAAGTAAAATGCTTTTTAAAACTTGTTTTATACATCCAAGTAAGATTTCTTAGTCGAAGGTTACATCTATTTTTAGCAAAGAATGTCGGCCGCTCTACGAACAAAGGACAGACTAACAGGGTTGAAGCGTCGAGTTTGGGTTTGTTCCACGTATTCTGTCTCTGTTGCACTTAAGGATTTTATAGTCTATCTCTTTACGTAAATTTATTTGAGAATATTTATTCTGATTTTAATTTTGTTAATTTTAAATTTTACTCGTGCCAGTTCCGAAAAGTTAATGAGAAATGAGAGTTCAGAATAATATTTAGAAGAGGTTATAAAATTTCGCGTGCAAAAGGCACTGAACAAATTTGCCGGGATTTCAAAGTTTTCAAAAAATTAATGATTTTCATTTCTTTTACGAAAAATGTCTAAATGGTTTCGCGATAATGCTAGAGGCGGTTTTTCCCTTGACAACGAACACTTAGCGTATGCCAAGGTTAGCCGTGCCTCGAACAGAAAATGGTTTTAAACCAGGACTGTTATATACTTGAGTTTCCGCTGGGTTTTATGTTATGGACTTTTCCCACGTTTTACCAATGTTATGAGTTTGCTGGTGCTGCTTTTTGTTTTATCACTGGTTTCAATAAAGCAAGATAAATTTTCAAATATCACTTTTAATATGTTTTTATTAAAATATATATGTTAAGAGGAAATAGTTTTGCGACGCACACTAATTACGATGTTGCTTATTCTAACGTTGACAAAAATAAAAGAGAGAGCCTCTAACCCTTATGGATTCAATTTATATTTTACTTGTTTCCATTCGGTAATAGGCGTACTTAAGAAATTAACTTGTATCTATTTTCTTATAAGACCATTGGTCAAACAACCTATTTGTAAAGTCTACCTGATATGCGACTAAAGGGCACTATGAATAAAGTTCTGTATTTTTTATAAAAGAAGATTTTATAGGTTTGGGACTTTTCCGTTTAGGTTGGTTAACAAATGTATTTACTGAGGATATGCTTATCTAAGAATCTACTAATTATTGGGTTACAATTATGCATTAAACCATAGGCGTAACCTAAAGATATTCTAATTATAGAATGAAATAATGTAAAAAATAGTTGGGTTACAACAGAACTTTTTACGCACTCTCTGGGAAATAAGATGATTTCCCTCTTACCACTACAGGTCTGGCACGGAGACACTGGGAACCCTTTTTGCCTGATTAACCGAAACGCAATTTAGACTGCCCTAACCGCGAACGGACGATTATGTATGCTCTAGTTTTTCTGCCTGGGAATTGAATATACTAATTTCTGGGCAGAAATTGATAAAGCAAAGCTCAGCGATTGTAAATCACCCCGACCTTTCGTTACCTTAGTGTATTATCGTGGTAAGTACTGAATCGTCTAATGGCGATCTCTCGGCGCGTGATGTATCCAGTTATTCAGCGTGTAAATACGTATACGACAGTAGATAACCCGAAACAGATCTACGGATAAAACTTCTTCTAATTCCCTCATTGTTAGATCTGCGAAATAAGAGAGTGATCCTAATTTTGCTACGCTATTTAAACGTTTCTTTACGACGTCGTCAAAACTCCACCCTATTTTTTATGCCAGCCCAATCAACATAGGGCAAGTTTTTTGAAGTATTTTGACATTTTATTTTGCTTAATTGCTTCGTTATTTTACATTTAATAATTTAATAAACGCTTTAGGTCTATAAAAGACCTTTCGTGCTAATTATTTGATTAGTTTTCTTTTCCAAATTTAATTCTGTACTGCCGTTTTTGCTATGTGAAAATTTCCTTAAGTACTAAGGTCATGAACCAATCATAGCGCTCGTAGCGGTCATGCACGCTAAGGGAGGAGCTTAGTAACGAAGTTCGCTGGCACGTTAATATGAAACTCGAATCGATGTTCTGTTATTATTATTTTGAATTTCATGCCAGCTGATAATGCAACAGAGTAGCGCTCGTGGCGAGCCTGCCGTGACCCTCCTTTAAATTTTGCCGACTTCGATTGATGTCGAGTGCCTTCGGCAACTGGCGTCAAGTCACCTTTTTTCTATTGTTCGCGAGCAGCGCGACCGAGCCTCGCAATGATCCATTTTCTGTCGGTTTTTTGCACAAACTCAAAGGAATTTTGTTGATCTAGTTGTATGTGTGCTCTTTCGAAAAAATTTACTTTGCAGCGAGACCGACGGACACGAGAAATATGATGGCTTGTTGTATCCCAGATGCTTTTATTACCTCCTTTGACTCCGGCCGTTGAAAGCACAAGGGTTTCGTGAAAAATTCGCTTGATGCGCTAGACATCAAGCCAAATGCCAAATAAAGAAAACACTCAAGTGGAGTGTCAACTATTCACCGCAAATTATATCCGATGTAACTTAATTTTATTATTACAACGTCCTCACGAAATTATAAAGTCAAGTATGGGTGTTTGTAAACTTCTGAAACTCTAACGTTAGTCAAAAAATTACTTAGTTGCTGTCAAAAAGATTCATATTTCGGCTACTGCTGCCCTCGATAAGCCAAAAACCGTCAAACTTCCTAGTTTACAGAACAATTTCTCCCCAGTTAATCAAGCCTCCGCCCTACCTGGAAGCTCGATACCTGGTTTTATTATCAAGTAACGCGCCAACACATCGAATGGGGAAAACTCTGAAGTATCTAATGAAAATAGAAATTACTGGATTATCCTCCCTGCAGTCTAAACTTGGCGCTATGTGACTTGACACTTTTCCTGTCGAGAAGCGGGTCAAGATCGACGTTTTTCAACCGACATCAAATTAATCGGCGCATTTGAAAAGATATATTCTAGAGCTTCAGGGGAGCTGTGACAATATCTTTAGTACACAGTTTCGACGTATCTAAGACTGCGTAACCACGACAAAACTTGTAAACTGATTCAGAGGTTTTAGACGAATCATAGTATACAATTTTAATTACCCAACAGTTTGATAAAACCACTCGTATTTTAATTTAAAAATCAGCATTAAAATTATTTTGTAAAAAAAAACGCAAAAATATATCTAAATAAATCAATAAATTATATATCCGGTTATCTAATATGAATCGCCTTCATTTTAAGCGCATGACAAAAGCTTTAGAATTTAGTATTATTAAGAATAACCGAAAATTTCAGATAATGGGAATCTTTTGAAAGTTATAATTGTTATATTAATATAAAAATTATAACTTTCAAAAGTTTCCCATTACCTGAATTTTTGGGCTATTCCAAATAATATTAAATTTTAAAGTAATATATATATATATATATATATATATATATATATATATATATATATATATATATATATATATATATAGCGTTAATGCAAAATGTGAATTGTTTGTACAACAACCATCGATATTCTGTAAGATAAAAAATAAATCTTTTCGTTATTAAGCGAATTATTTGAAAATAAACAGATTAAGAGGGGAGAGAGAGAGGTTATTAATTATCGATATCATTTGGTCAGGTGATTATCTATATGATCTTTATCCTTTAGGGCGTTAATCCAGTTAGCGTAGAAAGGAGTCGTTGAATGGTCGGGGTAAAAGCACCCCCTGTTCTAGGCCCTAACAGTTAGGATACAGTCCGTTTTTCTCTATAAAACCTGAAGTAAACTCCAAGAAAAAAAAAACACCTAATCTTGCAGACAAGGACTTTTATATTAGTTATCTTGTACATAAATAAATTTTGATGAAAGAAAGAAAAGGATTTAAAAATTGAATTTAAACTTCTCCTTTCATGGATCCTTAAATTAGGACCCACTACACCCTAGTATTACGAGACTGCGAAATTCGTATCTTGGCCTTAAAAGAACGTAGCTGACAATAAGCTGGTTGGTGAATTTTTTTTTGAACTTATGGCGACAGTTATTTTTGATTTCTTACCACAATGGGGACTTTAGAATTAGATATTTTCTTTAAAATAATACATTTACAAACAGGCTTTGTGCCTTGTAAAGCAAAAGAACATTTGCTAATAATCTTATAAATCTGTGTAAATTTTAACAGCGCAAATAAATCGTTATTCAATCAAAGAAATCACTAAAACCGGTTTAGATAATATAGTAATAGTACTACATAAAGGAAAAGAATAAACAAGTTCTTAAAATGTGAGTCCTCTTATCTAATACTTGTTATAAGAATCAAAAGAGCTATATGCGTAAAATTTTAAATAGTTCCGGCACTGTGCGATAAATTAAAAGTTCATGTACACATAATACAGCATAAAACAGATAAAACCAGAAGTTCTGGAAATACAGGAGACACAGGAGCTTCAATCCTAGCAGTGAAGTAGATGTAGTAGTAGTAGTAGTAGTAGTAGTAGTAGTAGTACTTGAACACCGAGTTGTGGCTTATGCGTGGTTAAAATTGAACTTGGTAGATAACTGGTCAACTATGATGATAATGACTAAAACATCAAGCAAGGTGACTAGAAAGAGAAAAACTAACCAATGGCAAATAAGAAAGAAAAGAGGGAAGAGAGGAAAAAGCTCTGTAACAAAAGAAATACTTGGAAATTACATTGATAATTACAGAACCTAAGAAAGAAATGAAAGTAAGAACTTACCTAGGGTGTTGTGTGGCCTTTTAAGATGAGACTGGAAAACTGAAAATTGGGTATATTCCCAGAGGCAACCAAATTCAAAATATCTCCAAGCTAATTAATTAGGCACAAACCAATTGTCACCTAACTTGGTTTGGTACCCGAAATTTTCACAACTTAAAAATAGCAAAAACTGCCAAACGACTTCCTTCTATACAACTCTGCAAAGGAATGCTGTTTCTAATTAATTACTTTTTTTGTCTTAAAAACGACCTCTAATAAACTCGCGAAAATGTTAGAGATCTTTATTTGACATATCATTTCATAAGCCAAGAGATAAAAATACTAAATTTTTAAAATTATTTGAACAATTATCCAAGTCATTAGTTAAACTGAGAAATATATAAAAATCTACATGGTTTAAAAAGCATTTTTATTAAGGTAAAACTCTCTTAAACGAGAAGTTGTAAAGTTTGTTATTATTCGATTGTGACCTATTGACACATGATTTTGTGTTTTTAGCATGATGACAGTCACAAAATAACTCACATAGAGAGGAAATAAAAGTGCCCCGAAGCTTGATGGGACATCCAAAAATGTTCCGAAGAGCCTTCACTCAAAATATGTCGAGATTAAAGCCATTTGTTTTTCTGCCCACTCGAGGAGTCTATAAGAAGGTAATAATATAATATTTAATAGCGATAAGGTCAGAGAAAGTGATAAAGAAACATTGTCTTAAAATCGGACTGAAAATATTATTTAAATTAAAATTTGCTGCCTCAATATTATGAATAGCATTGTTATAAATGAACTTGTATAATAATAAATAGGAACCATAAAAAAAAGACCCATTATACACAAAATCAAAAATGTACATTCAATCATTTCAATAGAGAACAAAAACTTTGCATATCTTTGCTTTGATTTACTATCCCAATAAAGAAATAATATACAACGGAGGAAGAGGTAAGCTATTATTTAAATTTTGCATGGATTTTAACCAAGGGAAATAAATCTGTAACAGTTCTGAAGTTTAAACACTTGAAACTGCAGTGCAAATCACTGCAAAAGAGTTTATCGGCCTATACATTGTTTATGTTGTTACAATGTATCATACCTGTTTACTGTAGAAATTATTAAGAGCTTTGACTAGTTCAGATTAGTTATAGGTTGTAAAGATGATTACACAAATCGAATTCCTTTAGACATGACCACTCAGCAGCGCTGCTAATAAACCTTAACAGCGCCAATACAAGTGTCGACGGTGCTGCTGATGCATATTAACAGCTTTACAAGAACCACTAAAATACTACATTAGATAGATAGCTGGATAGATATTTATTTTATGTCAATACACAATGTGTTTATATACTTCAATATAATATAAAATAGAAACTACAAAATTAAAACACATTAATTTAAAATTTACATACATAACTCTCTAGGCGACAAATCTGTCAGAAATCTTATTATTGTTCCACTAATAAAGCTGATTAACAAATATATAAAACAAGACAAATTTTCCAATTTCTTGAAAAGGGCACTTGTAATACCTATATTTAAAAAAGATAATCCTGAACTATGCGAGAATTACAGACCTGTGTTCTCAAAAATCTCGGAAATGAGATCCTTGATTAAGGTCACCCTGCCTCAAGTCATTCAATAAATTAAGATATTCTCGCATGGATTAAAGTCGCTCATTAAACCAGCTAATATGGGAACCTTAATCTGCCTAGCACAGTAAGATTTAGAAGAAAAAGATAAGTCGTAAGCGTTTTTAAAAACGTTAACAAACCTAACCCATTCTTGTTCGTTACCAGTTTCATCCACATTAATGAGTCCCAGTTGTGTCCTTCGCAATAATATTGTAAAAATTGTGCTTGCCCACTTGAGTCAGGAGACAACAAACTTTCCATTCACGCCCGGCCACTGGCCTTTCACATTTGACTCAAACATCAACAATCTGTCTCAGATGGTCTGACAGGCTCAAGTATGGGTTTCGCGCATGTGACAGGGACACAAAACAGGAGACAAAAACGTTATCAAGGCATCCTTCCCCTCCTGTTGGAGTAATAATTGTTTTCTTTGATCTAAAAGACTCGAGCAAGTCAACGAGAGAACATGCCTCCCATTCGTCTGTTCCAAAGTGGACATTAAAATTGCCTGATATGACAATTCCCTCGCCCACCCCAATACTGTACTCTAACCTGAACTTGAACCGTTAAACCTGGAAAACAAATTTACTTAACTTTTTTCTACCTTTTACAGGTTGCATGAAATGTCTTTTCCATGGCAAGTCAAACCTGACAGACAGAATAAGAAGAGTTTACAATGGATTACATCTGATATTATTGACGAGGATAGGTTACTTGGGCAGATGCATAGAGAAATTAAGCTCACCAAAGATCCAAATCTATTAACATCTTATAAAGCAAAAAAGAGAAATCACAAAACAAATATATCTCTAATTAAAACACAGTATAATTCTAAAAAGTTACTTAATTCGACAAATATTTCTAAGACTGCTCGATATATTATCAACTCCCATACTAATAATTCTAAAGTCGAAGGCTAAAATTCCTAAAACTATAGTAAGCAACAATGTTTAAATTGATGGAGATAGTGAGGAGATAGTCACTAATCCCGTTGAAGTGCTTAATCAATCTTTCTTTTAGGTATAGGTATTTTCCTAAAAATTTAAAAAATGCTGTTGTGGTGCCAATTCATAGAAAGGGAAATATGCCTCTGGTAGAAAATTATAGACCTGTTGCGCTATTATCAATGTTCTTAAAGGTGATCGAGAAGTGGTTCAAAGAAAATCCATTGGGCTTGTAAAAACTAAAACAAATGATGAATTTATAAAAAATCTAGTAACCCTCAACATACTATATGAAAACTTATTAATAATAAAATCAAAGATATTGACGGGAATAACACAAAAATTATTAAAAAATTAAAAATATAATAGTGCAGCACTAACAAATTAATAAATCAATTTATAACTTGCAATACATTTTCTAAAGTATTCAAAACTGCAAAGGTGGTACCCCTCTTCAAAAATAAGGACTTCATTGATGTCTGCAACAATTGTCGCCCCATATCTCTGTTGACAATCTTGTTAAAAGTTTATGAACGAATTTTGAAAAATCAAGTTAATGAACACTTTGAGTCTAACAAACTATTTGCCTAGAACCTGTTTGGATTCCGAAAAAAAACCACAACTTTAGCTATTGACCACTTAACTAGTAATAGTTTAGAGGGCTTTGAAAAATATATTGACACTCTTGTATCGGCTTTCGATTGTGTCACACATAGCATCCTTTTTTAAAAAAAACTACCCTTCTGCAATTTTCAGGCTGATGCCATTCAGTAATTTGATTCGTATCTCTCGGATCGTGATCAGTATGCTCACTTTGGCCAGTGTGATTCTAAAAAACAATTCCTGAGGTACGGTGTACCTCAAGGGTCGATACTAGGTCCTATCTTATTCCTCATTTATATAAATGACCTGGCATATTGTCAGGGTAAGGGAGTCAACACTGTTTTATTTGCTGAAGACACAACCTTTTACATAAGCTATCACTCTTCAGAAATTGAGAATCTGGATTACCAAACTTCAGAAAAAAAAACTATTTCAATAGTTTCTAGCTAATCGCTTATCTTTAAATAACTTAAAATCACAAAGTATTAATTTTACTGTAAGGAATAATAATGAAATTGTACAGCCTTATTTACCTCAACGCGCAATGGGGGGCAAATTTCTGGGAGTACACTTGAATGAATGATTAATCTAGGAGCAGCACCTTCTTAATCTCTCATAAAAATTATCCTGACAACTCTTCCTGTTCAGGAGTCTTGTACGAGTAACTTCCAGAGAAACTCTTCTAACAGCATATCACAGTAAATTTCATTCTCTTTCGGCTTACGCTATACTTTCCTGGGGTCATTCTTGTCATACTGACGGGGCATTTGGGCAACAAAGAAAATGCATTCTTAGTATCTCTGTAACTATACATATCATAATGAGTACTGTTGGTTAAATTAAAAGCAGAACACAGTTTTACTAATTATCGTTTATTCAGACTAAAACATTAATGAACAAACAAAGAAAAAAAACAACTTATTGTCTGTTCGTTTATTAATATTTTTGTCTGAATAATTAAACGATAATTAGTAAAACTATGTTCTGCCTTTAATTTAACCAACAGGCATACAATAACTGTATAGGGTTATGAAAAACAGTTTTATTACCAGATTTGTGTAGACACAAGTTCTTACTGTGAAAAGAAATCTCAAGATGGCCCAAGCTAGTAATGTTCAACTGCTGTTTGAAAAGCTAAGTGGTCGGGATAACTACAGTAATTGGAAGTTTTGTATGAAAATGTCTCTTATATATGAAAATTTATGGAAATGTATTATTGGATATTCAGAAAATGACCATTCTAAAGAATCAGAAAGGGAGTGTTGGCCAAATGACATTAGCCAAATTATGCTTAATGGTAAAACCGAATTTATATGCTCATGTTTGAGGTTCAAAAACTGCGAAAGAAGCATGAGAGAACCTAGAAAAAGCTTACGAGGATAAAAGTTTATCCAGAAGACAAGGCTTAATATGTGGTTTAGTAAGAGTACGACTAAGTAATTTTTCAACAATGGAAGATTATCTTAATAAAGCTTGTTACGGTTTTAATTTGCCTGTCTAATTTCCTATCTAAAATAGTAATGTTTACGCTTACCTCTTTCATCATTTATGTGTTTTGTTTTATTTTGTTTTGGGAACAGATTTACAAATGAAAGAAAACATTGGCAATATATCTTGTTTATTAGAATTTGATTCACACTTATGCTATTATAATCCATAGTAATTGTTCGATAGTCCTTGTTGTTATGTTGACTTCCTAGGGCTTCTCTCCTTTGTACCTAAAATATAGAACTGCATTAGTCTTGTACAGAGTGGCTCGGTATAGAATATTTAGTCAGAAATTATTAATTTAAATTGTCTTTTACGGTTATTGTTACCTTCATCGAGAGATCTCGAGTGAGCAGATAATCATTTGGCTGCAGTATCAACAGATTTCTGAGTGGAAGCTCTCTGGATACCGTTGGATCTTATATGTCTTCTAGGCAGCTTAATTTTCCCATTGTATCAGTTATCGTGCGACTATGAGAGATTCTATTAAGCTAAAAATGGAAAGACTACCTTAGTGTCAAATGTAAATAAAGTTTAAGGTTAGAATCTACTCGACTTTTCTTGTTCAGTTTCACTTCAACAAAGCCTTGTTCCTGATATAAATTCTTGAACGTACCACAATTGTCTTAGTTAATTGCTAATAAAAATTTCTGGTCATAATTTTAAAATTTCATATTTCTATTTTTTTAATTGTTTTGAAGCTTGTCAGTTGTCAGTCAATATACAGATCCCTGTATCTTTTCCCGCCGTTTCCGTGGACGTTTTTCTGGGGGACATGAAAAAAATCTTAGAGTGATAAGGACTTTCCTTGCAGAGTTGCACCGGAAAGGTCACTTGGCAATTTTGCTAGTTTTTAATTGAAAGTTTCGGGTCCCTGACCAAATTTATAGTAACTGTGTTGTTAACAGCTGTATGCTGATTTGGTTTGGTCAATTCGGGGGACAAACCCGACATCAAATTTTGCTTTTTTTTTGTTCCACCATGAAAAGGCCACATAACATCACTGGTAAGTCTTTGCTTTAATTTTTGTTTTAATTCTCAAGTGTTAATAATTGTGGGTATGTTTAAGAAGAAAAGGAATGAGTAACCTACCTCACTCGTAACATAAAAGGTTGAGTTCTTTCTAAGTCCATCTTTTGTTTTAGGCCTTTTTTTTCTTTTTCCCTTTTTTTCCCCTTTTTCTTTTTCCTTTCATTGCCCTCATTTGGAACCATCAGCGGGGCCTTCTGGCTGACTTCTCAACGGTACCTGCCTTGGCTGCTGTACATACCAGACCACTCGGCCATTCTTGCGAATACCTCTACAGCACCTGCATTACATGCTACATACTACCACACCGGGTGATCCAGAGCCTCAATATCAGCACATCAAGAAGCCGTCTTAAACAGGTTTTAGTGTCTGTGTCGTTTTCAGGGTATCATAGACTTTAATGCCTTCAGCATCACCTGTAAAATTTAAAGCCGTTGTATTTTTCTTTTCATTTTAAATATAAAATAAATGAATAATTAGTGTACTTACCCTGGTAAGATCTATTGTGTTTCCTCGTATGGTACAATTAATCAACTCTTGCAACCATATTGCAGTTGATATCTTTCACATATGTAAAAGGGGCACATTTGTTAACTCAGGTAAACAGGCCTATTTACGCGGGTAGAGTGCACTTAATACTATCATTATTATATATATATATATAGTTGTCATTTATGGTAAATCGCTCTTGTATAATTAGTAATATAGCCAAAACACTGATTAAATTAAAATCTCTCATTTTGTTAGACTAATAATTTAGTTCGAATTGTCAAAAACCAGCTGACTGTCCGAAGCGCTGGGCCACTCTCGATGGTTACGTTTACACCAACGCACGTAATATAGATGCTTGTTTTTTTTTTTAAATCTTTTGGGTGTTTCTCTTATAATTCAATTAAATTTCCTGTTTTTTTTGTTAGATCGGTCTCTGCCTTGACCTTTAGGGCCCATAAAACAGGTGGCGTATATACCCACACCACTCTCCGTTCCCTTGGAGGCTAGCCGGGGGGAGCCCTAAAAGGTAGAGGTCCATTACAGAGCCACCTGACAAGTTTACATAAACGCATCTCTTTCTTTTGGTTCTTTTAAATTTTTTTTTTAATTTAACAACTTTTTTTTTTGGGTGATTTAGAAATTTTTAGAGATCATTTAGAGATTTATTTTATTTATTTATTTAATTTTTTCTATTACAAGCTATGTCTCTAGCACAGAAACTGGCAAACACAGGACATCTGACAGAAAATGAATTTTTGGGAGTTATTTTATTTAGCGGATCAACTTCCGAATATGACCCCATGGTAATGGCTATTGAAAACTTTGTTGCAAAAATTACTAGGGATTTCATAAAAACAAAGTTATTGCAAGATAACAAATATAAAAAAGAGAGCCATGAATCGGCGTTATTTTCACGAAAGAAGAAAAGAAATGTGAAATGTTTTACATGTGGTTTACAAGGGCATTACAAATCACAGTGTAAAAAAAATGTAGAGTCAACCAAAGCACAACAAAAGAAATACAGAAAAAGTGTTGTAAACTTCAGTTGAGACAAATGTACCATGTATAAAACCAAAAGTTGGTTTATAGATTCCGGTGCAACTTCACATATGACTTGTCGAGAAAAAATTTTGCAAGTTTCACAGAGTAAACTTAAAACTGATATAATTGTAGCTAATAATCAATTAATAACCAGTAAAAGTTTGGGAAATATTACAGTCAATACCAAAAATGGCTTGAAGAACATTTCAGATGTTTTTTATGTTCCAGATCTAAGAGCACATCTACGTTTGCGAGTCAGATGGTAGAATTGGGACATGCTGTAGGGTTTCACTCAGAAGGATGCAAAATTTATGATGCTGATGATTTTCAAGTAAAAGGTCATGTTCTCGTCACATGATCAAACAAGAAACGTTTATATGAATCAGGCTTATTTCAGGAACAAGCATGTGTAGCTGCAACAAGTAATTCAGAAGAATTATGGCATAGAAGACATGGTCATTGAAACAGAGTAAGTATGAGATTGTTAAATGAAAAAATGGCTACAGGCATGAATTTGAAAAATATAAAAGGTGGGCAATGTAGTACTTGTCTACTACGCAAACAGAGTAGGCAGCCATTTCAAAAGACAGGAGCCAGACGTGCAAGCAATGTCCACAAATCTTTGTGGACCAATGCCACAAGAATCATGGAGTGAAGCTAGATACATGTTTACACTTATTGATGATTATACACGTAAGATTTTTATTTATTTTATAAAGTCAAAATCAGAAGTATATTCAGTATTTAAAGAATTTCAAGTCATGGTAGAAAACCAGACAGCAAAAAGAATCAAAAAGCTTAGAAGTGACAATGGAATTGATTATGTAAATGCTCATTTTGAAAAGTATCTAAAGTCAAAGGGCAGACAGCATCATTTAATTGTAAGGTATACACCTGAACAGAATGGAGTAGCTGAAAGAACTAACAGAACCATTGTAGAAACAACAAGGTGTTTAGTGGAAAAAGCTCAAGTTGATGAAAGAATGTGGGCAGAACCAGCCAATACAGCTGTGTATTTGAAAAATCGTTCTCCACATAAAGCCGTTAAAAATGCTACGCCTGAAGAAAAATGGTCACGACAAAAAGTAAAATTAGACCATCTTAGTGTATTTGGATGCATAGTTTATGCACATATACCAAAACAATTGAGAAAGAAGTTCGACTCAAAAACCAAACAGTACATTTTTGTAGGTTACTGTGAGTACACCAAAGGCTATCGATTATTTGACCCAAAGAATCCAGGAAAAATAATTAAGTCACGTGATGTTACACACACAAACTTACCTGTAGACAATTCAAATGAGCATGGAGGTAATGAATACATTCGTAATGTTGAATATGACAATGAACAAATTACAGTTTGACGATCTCAAAGACAGAAAAAACAAAAAGAATTTCCACATCACATCGTTTACCACACTTCACAAATACCAGATGACCCATCTTCATTGGAAGAAGTCATGGAAAGTTCAGAACATCATGAATGGAGGCACACCATGGAAGAAAAATTTAAGTTGATGATGGACAACAGCGCGTGGACTCTTGTAGAAAAGCCACCAAATAAGAAAGTAGTGCAGTGTAAAAGGGTTTTTCATGTGAAAAATGATGTTAATGGTGAAACAAGGTATAAAGCAAGGTTAGTGGCAAGATGCTTTACCCAAAAATACGGTGAGGACTACACGGAAACTTTTGCACCCGTAGTGCGAAACTCTACCGTAAGATTATTATTTGCTTTGTCTGTAAATTTAAATTTAAGTATAGATCATGTGGATGTTTCCACAGCTATTCTTAGTAGTGATCTAGAGGAAGAGGTTGAGGGATTTGTTTCTGATGAAAATAAAAATAAGGGTTATTTACTTAATAAAGCTATTTATAGTTTAAAACAATCATCCAGAATGTGGAATAAAACCATAGAAAAAATCCTGATTGGTTTGGAATATGAAAAATCTAAATATGAGTCTTGTATTATTTTAAGAAATTTAATAATACTTTGATAATAGTCGCTTTGTATGTTGATGATTTTCTTATTTTTTCAAATAATGATAAAGAAAGAAATAAACTTAAAAATACATTGTCTGAGAATTTTAAAATAAAAGATTTGAGGGAACCAAAGAAATGTTTGGGATTAAATATACAAAGCGAGTAGTGGGAATATGGGGCTTCTAGTTGACCCCCCCCACCACTTTTTTGATTGGTCAGCCAAGAATGACCTTGTTTCTGATTGGCTGCCCAAGTTCGCCCCCTATTCTGATTGGTTTCATAAACTCCGCCTCTTTTTGCTCCACCTCCTACCTCCTTCCTAACCACCACAGTAGTTGGAGGGGAGCTGGTAGCAGTTGGAGGGGAGCTGGTATTTTAAACGATCGAATCTGAGCGAACTTCAGTCATTCGTGCGCGATGTCAAATAGCGACCAACAACAACAACAACAGCAACTCATTGAACGTGTAGGCCAAGTAATAATTTCCTACCAAAAACACGGAAAAAATCTTACCGATTTTGAAGATCAAGACTTGGCCTTCTTTCCCATCAACTACTTGAAAACATTCGTCGATTCACTTAGTTTACAACAAATTTGGAACAGGTTGCCGGAAAATTATAGAAGTGACGAAGAATTGCAGCTAAATTTGCCGTGTTTTAAACACTATCCACTATATCAACACCACATAGACGGCCCGCCATTATCAATTAAAAAGTGTTGTAAAATTAAAAAATAGTGTGAACAAGTGAATCGAGTTTCATCGGACAGTCTTCGAAATGGATCAGACACATGTATATTTAGATTCTGCTTGCGATGAAACGATCCAGTCAATGTACAAAGATGAAACAACTCATTTTAACTTGGCTGGAAGAGGAAAGTTTCACGCAAGACAGGATTCTCTGATCACTATTGATCGAAATAATTTCGAAGACGACGATGAAGATGAAGAAGATGATGGGATAGAGGATAATGGCGTTCCAAACGGGTGTGGAGAAGAGGGGCTCGTGAAAGTGGCAAAAATAAATGCAAGTGATACATTGACACCAAATTACCTTACGCGAGAAGTGTGCGTTTTTCAATCTTATGTCGTAATTATTTCATCTTCTGGCGGTGCATATAATTTATGTTGTGAATGTTACTATATACATGCTTTAAATTGCCCAAATGGGAAAAATAATTTTGTTAATAGCCACTATAAACGATCCTTTATATGTTGCGAAAAAGATCTGCAATGCAACACGTGTGAAAACGATTTATTCATAACAACTCCTTCACAAGCATGTATAATATGTAACAAACCAGAACTAAAGAATATGCAAAACCATCTAATCGAAAAATCAAATTTTAAATAAATTTATTTCACTTGCACTTATTCATGCACTATGGACTATATTAAGTTTAAGTTTAAAATATTTTATAAGAATTTAGATTTTGTTCTGCTAAGTTAAATAAATGTAAAAAAACTATGTAAATAAATATAAGGGAATGATGTGAATAGATAAGAATTTGTATTTATTCCCATTGAAAGAATTTATAATTTTGTACTTTCAGTATAGAATAATTCTTTTCAAATAATATGCATAAATTCAAATAAATGAATTTGATACTCCACTTGAATTTATTCCTAGTAGTTTTTATATTAAGTTTAAAATGCCAACTAATTTAAATAAAATTTTATATAAAATATAAGTTGTAAGATATAAGTTATAAGATATAAGGTATAAGTTATAAGATATATATTAAGTTTAAGTTAAATAAATATAAGGGTACCATGTAAATAAATAGAAATTTGTCTATATTTAGATTCCAAGAATTAATGATTTTGTTCTTTCAGTGTAGAATAATTTTTTCTACATAATATGCACCATCAATCCTATTGATAAATTGAATTTTAAATAAATAAATTTGATACTTCACTTGAATTTATTCATGCACCCTAGTAGTTTGTAATATTAAGTTTAAAATGTCAACTAAGATATTTAAATAAGAATTAATATATAAGATAAAGAACAATTAGGTTTGATTAAATAAGATTCTCTGAAAATCGAGCTTATGATTTATTCTTCCATGTAGAATAATTCTGCCAAGTTAAAAAAAAAAACTAGTTTTCGTTACTATGCTTGTAAAAAAATAAAAATATATATTATCATCCTATTAATAATAATTCTTTAAAGTTGAAGAAACTTGGTTATTAGGTGTGAAATAGAAAAAAATTTTTCCTCAACGATTTTGTTTTTTATTATTCCTAAATTAAAATACAAATATACATATATACATAAATAGATAAATACATATATACATATATAAATCATAATACCAAGTACCATTTTGGGATGGATCTCTGTTCCAGCTCTGCCATAGGTTGCTGCTGCTGCTCTGCCATAGGTTGCTGCTGCTTTACCATCTGTTGCTGCTGACCACTAGAAGCTGCTGCTGCTGCTGCGGCTCTGCCATAGGTTGCTGCTGTCCGCCATAGGTTGCTGCTGCTGCTGCTTTGCCATAGGTTGCTACTGCTTTGCCATCGGTTGCTGCTGATGCACCAGAGATTGTGGCTGCCCACCAGAGATGTTGTTGCCCACCAGAGATGTTGTTGCCCACCAGAGATTGCCGTAAATTATAAATTATAATTTATAATTTATCGGCCTCTTGCATTTTCGATCGTATCTCTGTCTTTTCATTGCCAAAGGTTGCTCCGGCTCTGCCATAGCTTGCTGCTGCTCTGGTATCGGCCTCTTGCATTTTCGATCGTATCTCTGTCTTTTCGTTGCCAAAGGTTGCTCCGGCTCTGCCATAGCTTGCTGCTGCTCTGGTATCGGCCTCTTGCATTTTCGATCGTATCTCTGTCTTCTCTCCGGTATCGGCCTCTTGCATTTTCGATCGTATCTCTGTTTTGGGGTTGCCAGAGGTTGCTCCGGCTCTGCCATAGCTTGCTGCTGCTCCGGCTCTGCCATAGCTTGCTGCTGCTCCGGCTCTGCCATAGCTTGCTGCTGCTCCGGCTCTGCCATAGCTTGCTGTTGCTCCGGCTCTGCCATAGCTTGCTGCTGCTGCTCTGCCATAGGTTGTGGCCGATCTTCTTCCATAGGCTGTTGTTGCTCCATCATCAAAGGTTGAAGATCCATTGCTCGGTCTGGATCCCACTCAAAGGCGATAGGCTCGGGATCCAGGTCTGGCTCAAACATGTTGATAAATTCTTCATCTAAATAGTCAGCCTCTGATGGTGGCGGCCACATCACCGTGTTCTCGGAATTTGGACTCTGACGATCCATCAGATTAATCTGATTTTCCAAGATTCCCAGAAAGTCTTGTAGTGTTATAATTATGAACGTACTCATTTTGAGACTTTAAATTTAATGAATGCTAAGTCAAGACGCTGTAAATCCTTATATACAATACTGAAATACCACTTTTCCTACCTCCAGCGGCAAAACCAGTCCGAAGAATGAGAAGAAGAAGAAGGCAAAGATAGCGTGAACTCCAGAGAGGTCGTTCAACGGTCGTAAGTTGTTTTGTTCTTAAGAAAAAGACGAGTAAAGAGGAGAAGAAGAAAAAAAAAAAAAGTTGTTTTTTGGAATAATATAAAAAACGAAAAAAAAAAAAATTAAAAAAAAAAATAAAAAAAAATAAAAAAAAAATTAAAAAAAAAAAAAATGTTTTTTATATTATTCCAAAAAACAACTTTTTTTTTTTCTTCTTCTCCTCTTTACTCGTCATTTTCTTAAGAACAAAACAACTTACGACCGTTGAACGACCTCTCTCGAGTTCACGGTCTCACGGTTCCCGTCGTACCATGCAGTGCCACGCCGTACCAGCCGGTACCAGGCTCTTGGCTGCTTTAAAAGGCGGCTGGGTACGAAGCGTCTCTTCAGTTTACATCTCGCTATTAGCGTACGCTTGTAAAATTATCGAATCGATTTTAATATATCTTGATAGTCGGATTTATTTCGTGTGACGTAGTGACATATTATTAATTTTCATTTGGTTTGTATTGTTGATTTCATATTTTTGATTTAATATTTTTGACTTAATACTTTGGATTTTTAATTCATTTTTATTTCATCTTTTAAAAGCCAATTTTTGATTGATTTTTTCATTTTTGTGGATTTTTTTTATTGATTTTTTATTGATTTTTTGATTTTTTTATTGATTCATAATTTTTTTATTTTTTAATTTATAATTTAAAATGTCATTTTTAAATGTAAAAATTGAAAACATCGACTTAACAGCCTTCGATTTAAACGATGCTTGCCTTGTGCATGATTTGATTGATTGTTCATTTTGTGGGCTAAGCGACGAGGAGCTAGATATTAAATTTAGGGAAATTGATATTAATACATTTAACAATTCATCTGAATCTGGCGATTCTTCCGAAATTGGTGAAAGCGATATTTTGACACAGCTCTTAAAAGTTTTGGATGAATCTATTATCCCTGATATTCCTCAAGAACCTCTTGAAACAATTAATTTCGATGATTTAAATAATGATATATTAAGGAAAAATTTAATTAACAATTCTGAAATAAATGAGGGATATAATTTGGAACAACTTTTAGATATATTAGAAGGGGGTGAAATTTGTGAAAATAGCTCAGGGCAAAATTTAAATAAGGGTGATGTGGAATATCAGGAGACTTTTGAGAGCTGTGAGGAACAAAATAATAAGGGGGTTTTAAACAATAATAATAATGGGGTTGGTAACGAGGGAGCTTTAAATAATGATAAGAGGATTGGCATTGGGGGTTTTTCGAAAAATAATATGGAAGAGGTTTATCGCCCCCACTATTCGCCAATTTCAGATGCATCGTCAGATTCATCAGAGGATTCCAACGACAGCGTTGAGACTGTTATAAACGTCTCAGCCAAAGCTCAGCATAATTTTATTAAAGTGTTGGATCAAAATTTAATTGAAGGGTTGGATCAAAATTTTATTCAGGGGTTTGAACAACCATCCAAATTTGGCTATACCAGAAATTCAGTAAATTCGGTAGATGTTTTTGATTTGAGTTGTGGCGAAATTGTGGGGGACATTGAGGTATATACTTATACTGAAAATTTTGAAGATGAGCAGCCTCAATGTCCCTTAATTTCTTCCTGTAATCAAAATCAATTTTTGAAAAATCCTTCTGGCCTAAATTTAGAACAAAGTTCTGAAAATTTAATTGAAAAAAATTTACCCAAAAAACGTTCTTTATCAGAAACAAATGATTGTTCAGATTTAAAAAAGTCAAAATTGGACGGTGATATTTCTAGTTCCCAAACTTTAGGGGCACAAATTTCAAAAAATTCTTTACCAGTCGCTGTAACAACAGCTCCGAAAATCAATCCAACAAATAAAGTCGCTATTGGAGAATTAGATAAGTTTCTACATAAGAAAACTAAGCCGAGCTTAAATAGGAATGAAACAAGGTGTGCCACATCTAGATTTAAGTCAATGGTTTATTCCTATTTAAACTTAGATAATATATGTAATAATTTATCTAATTCGACTTTAAAAGACGTTAAAAATTGTATTCAACGACAAGGCGATCTTCTTTTAAATTTGGGAAATATATTTTTTTTAAAAAATCCATGTTTTTCTTCAAATTAAAAAGTGAATCCAAAAGTTAATTCAAAAGTAAATCCAAAAGTTTTCTAAATTGCGCGAGCTGAAAAAATTGCTAATTATTCTATGTCATTGGGTCTTGATAGATCGAAATTGTATTTATTTAAAAGCGACACGACCCTAACCGATTCCATTTTAAAATGACTCTCCTTTGCACACACTGCTTAAGAGAATTTAAAAGAAAATCACATATTGTACGCCACCTTCGAGAAAATGTTGTTAATAACGAAAACACCTTTAACTTGGAAGATTATATAATTAATCGTAAGTATTTTTTTATAACATATTTAGCTATAATTTTCCTTTTAATTTTTCTTTTTATTATTAATAAAGGTTTACAGAGGAATTAAAAAATAATAATTGTTTCAGTTGATGAACTACTTTCAAGACCTCCAATGCGATTTTGCCAAGATTGTGAAGTAAATGTCAAATCTAATTCCTGGAGCACACACTTGAGGACAAATATTCATAAAAACAGGAGCTGCATAAAATATGGAAATGGAATTGACATTATCAGGAGTGCATTTAAATGTCGAATAGCTTCCTACAGAATATATTCGCAGAATTATCACATCGACATCAAAAAGTTTCAGCAAGATGTTGGTAATAAAGTGCAAACATTAATACGCCAGCGTCAACAAGAATTTACATGTGCTAAAGTAAATTTGGAATTATTTGGAATATATTATTCTCCAACTTTAACCTCTACTTCAATTAAGTCATTTAATACACCGTTCTTCATTGTAACCCATACAACTGATCTACAACAGCTTTACGATGATTTATTCAAGATTATTGAAACCAAAGCAGATGAATTGCCGGAAAGAGACTCAGGTAATTATTATTTAATCTCAAGAGCTAAGTTTTCTTAATCTCAAGAGCTAAGTTTTCTTAATATCACTTGTACATCTCTAACAAATATTATTCAGAACTAATTTTTTAATTCCTATTACAGGGTGGGCTCTACAAAGAATTCTGCATTTGGAAGTCAACATCAATAAGTACAACCCATTGAATGCCTCCTCCTACATTAAGATGCATCACTTTTCTAAATCAATAGTGAATGTGATGAATGAGGACAATTGCTGTTTCGCCTGGGCAGTGGTTTCAGCAGCATACCAGCCAACCGGTAATCCTCGAAAGACCTCATCATATCCAGACTTCAGAGACGCTTTCGATTTTACAGGTATTGAATTTCCAGTAAAATTATTAGATATAAAAAAGTTTGAGGAAAAAAATAATTTGTCCATAAATGTATATGGAGTTGAAAAATTTTTAAGGGATAATAAAAAGGTATATGAGATTGTCGGTCCTTTACATTATAATAATGAAAAGAAAAAATTACATATTAATTTGCTTTTAATAAGTTCTGATGATGGAAATAACCACTACTGTTGGATAAAGGATTTAGGTTGCTTGGTATCCAAACAATTATCAAAAAAGAAAATAAAAAAATACTTATGTGATGGATGCCTTCAATATTTTGGAACATATGAAAAACTTAACACACATTTAGAACGTGATTGTAGTTTTGTTCGAATTGAGCTTCCTTCAGATAATTTGATTTTGGATAAATTTGGCAATTATATTCCTGCAAATATATTAAAGTTTCAAAATATTCAGAAACAGTATAAAGCTCCTTTTGTTATTTATGCCGATTTTGAATGTTATTTGAAAAACATTGAGTGCCAACAATCTACACCTGATTCGACAACCTCATATACTATTAAAACTGCTGAACATATACCCTATTCATTTGCTTATTATATTAAATCATCATTTGATGAGAATGTTGTGTGTCTTAAACTTTATAGAGGTACAGATTGTGCTATAAAATTTATTGAATACATTGAAAATGATGTAAAAGAAATTTATAAAAAATATTTAAAATATCAAGTACCATTGAAAGATTTATCATCTGTGGAACAGATTGAATATGAAAATTCTAGCATTTGTTATGTATGTGAAAAACCTTTTTCAAAAGGAAATTTCATAAAGTGTAGGGATCATTGTCATATTACAGGTAAATATCGAGGAGCCGCCCACTCAATATGCAATTTGCATTTTAAAACTCCAAAATATATACCAATAGTATTGCATAATTTAAAAAACTATGATTCTCACCTATTTATTAAATCGCTTTGCTATAATAAAGAAAATATTAGTGTTATAGCTCAAAATAAAGAAAAGTATATTTCTTTTAGTAAGGAAATTTTCGTTGATGTGTCAGAAAAGCGGAAACCAGTTGCTTTGCGACTACGCTTTATAGATTCTTTTCAATTTCTCCCAGAGTCTTTAGAGTCACTATCACAAACTCTACAAGATTCACAATGTTTTGAAATTAAAAAGTTTTTCTCAAATGCTGATGAATTTCGATACATTAGACAAAAAGGGGTATTTCCATACTCTTACATAGATTCCAACGAAAAATTAAATGAGAAATCTCTACCATTGATTGATAAATTTTATAATAACTTAACCGATGAAAATATCTCTCCTCAAGACTACAATCGCGCTGTAGAAGTGTGGAATCTATTTAAGTGTTCTACAATAGGGGCTTATTCCGATATTTACTTAAAATCAGATGTTTTACTTTTGGCTGATGTTTTTGAAAATTATAGATCCACATGTATTAAAACCTATAAGTTAGATCCTGTTAATTATGTCACTAGCCCTTCTATGTGCTGGGATGCAATGATGAAATTAACTAATGTAGAATTAGAATTATTAACGGAACCAGATATGCTTCATTTTTTCAAAAAAGGTGTTCGTGGTGGGGTAAGCACTTGTTCCAAACGCAAATCTGAAGCAAATAATCCATTCTTAGAAAATTTTAATCCTGAAAGACCTACAACATATATCGCTTACTTAGACGCCACAAATTTGTATGGTTATGCTATGAAACAATATTTGCCTGAAAAAAATTTTGCTTGGGTACCTAAGCTCGAAATAGAAACTTTAAATATATCCGAACTTTCAGATACATCATCTATAGGATACATATTTGAAGTTGATTTAGAATATCCAAATTATTTACATGATAGTCATAATGATTTCCCATTTTGTCCTGAACAATATACACCACCAATTTCAAACCACTCAAAATTAATTCCAAACTTACATAATAAATATAACTATATCATTCACTACCGATATCTAAAACAATGTCTACAATTTGGACTCAAAATCATAAAAATACACAGAGCAGTTAAGTTTACACAATCACCATGGTTAGCGGAATATATAGATTTAAATACAAATTTACGAAATTTATCTAAAAATAAATTTGATAAAAATTGTTATAAATTGGCAAATAATTCAATTTTCGGTAAAACCATGGAAAATGTTGATAGGCGAGCAGATATTAAATTAGTATCTCAATGGGAAAGACAGGGTAATAAATTTAGTGCCGAAAAACTTATTTCTAAACCTCAATTAAAGGATTTTAAAATTTTCTCTGAAAATCTAGTTGCTCTTCAACTTCAACAGGTTTGCATTGAATACAATAAACCAATTTATGTTGGGATGAGTATTCTGGATATTGCAAAAACTGTAATGTATAATTTTTATTATGGGTATTTAAAAGTAAAATATGGTAATAATTTAAATTTATTATATACGGATACTGATTCCTTAATTCTTGAAGTTCAGACCCAAAACTTTTATGAAGATATGAAGCTAAATCTGGATAAATTTGATACTTCTAATTTTTCTGAACAAAATATTCATTGCATGTCTATTACAACATCAGTTGTTGGTAAATTTAAAGATGAGTACAAAGGGATTCCCATTGAAAGTTTTTATGGAACTGGTGCTAAAGCATATTGTATAAAATCCAAAAATAGTGTAGATAAAAAAGCAAAAGGCGTTAGTAGATCATGTATAAAAAATCAATTAACATTATCAGATTATAAAGATGTTGTTGAGAAAGGTGACAAAATATTCTGCACCATGTATGTGTTCAAGTCAGATATGCATAATATATACACTAATTTGTTAAATAAATTGGCATTAACAACTCATGATGATAAAAGATATTGTATACCAAATTCCACAAAAACTCTTGCATGGGGACATAAGGATATTTTGGAAACAGATTTTTTTGATAAAGATATGAAAATGATGTATGATACTCTAACTTTTTTAAGTTCTGGAAACGAAAATGGATCTAAAAATAAAAAACCGCGATTAGAATTAACTACTCCTAGTAATTTTTCATCTTTATAAAGACATCATTTTATATGATGATAAATTATGTAAGTCGTTTTTGAAGCTTTAAAAGTTGGAGGGGGAACTGAATCCAAAAACATATATATATATATATATATATATATATATATATATATATATATATATATATATATATATATATATATATATATTGTATAGAAATACCATTATTTGTTAGTAATATTACAACAATGACTGCTGCATCTTTAATAGTTTTAGTTTCCCTTGTTGGAAATGTGATATATGTAAATTACATTCCTAATACAGTTAGGGCTGATATATGTATAAATGCCCTCAAAAATGAAACCGACTGCTACAAACAGATGAAAATGACATATCTTGTTGGAAATTCACACTTTTTTACCTATAATGTAACTGATTCTGCTTTGTGTGAAAATACATACATAAAAATTAAATATTCCATGACAAACAAACCATTACAATATTCAGATTGGATTCCTTTCAATAATAAAAAAGAAGAATCTTGTCATTGTGTCTGTTGTTATATATTTGTTATTATATTTACAGCAGCAATATTTATTTGTACATGTTTAATTTTATTGTATTTCATGAAAAAATATCTATAAAAATATTTAATAAATGTTAAAAAAATAATATAAATTTTGTTTTTTATTGATTCTCGTTAGTATAAAGACATTTAAAGTTTATCCCCTCCTCTTAAATGGAGAGGGAAAATAAGTTTACCCCTCCACTTGAGAGGAGAGGGAAAATGTATAAAATTTAGGAGCAAACGGATTGATAGTTAGTTTTTTGAGAGCAAGCAGATAGCCAGTTAGTTTTTGAAATACATCATTTAAAATGTTCAGTAATCAGAGTAAAAATATATTTGAAAATTCACCATTAAAAAAGAAAATAAAAAAAACAATTATAAATTCTACAAAATATAATTTAAATAATTCTAACTCTAAATATGCTGTGATTGGTTTGTGGGTGGAAAGTGATTTTCTACCATGCATTGAACTTGGTGGTAAAAATGGTCAGTCTGTGATATTAAATGAAGATGATTGGAAGAACTTATTGCAATATCAAGGAGTTATAACAAATTATATGTTTTCACCAAATGTTTTCAATGAACCGATATATTTGCAAAATTTATCTATTCATTTTGAAAAGATTGGTGAATTACCAATAGTGAAGATTGTGAAAAGCTGTGATTTTATTTACTATGGAAATGAAACTGTGTGCAGACTATGGGAACAAATTCCACTTATAGAATATAGACTAAATGTTTTACAAAAACAAAACTTTCGACGTTATTTCAACGTTTTTAGAAATAACAATTTTTACGACGGAGATTCTTTTGACAAAATATATAATGTCCTTTCTCCAAAACAAAATCTAAATAGTGAAAATGTGTGCTCCATGCTGGAACTGCTGTTGAATCATCCCGAAGAACTAGAACAAAAATTAAAGTCTAAGCACTATTATGAAGAAGACAGTATCTATTGATGAATCAAGAAACCAAATTCATCTGATGGTTGCTTGGAACTTCGCCTACAGAAAAGCTCGTATGACTTCTGAAGAGTTTATAAATCAAAAACATTTTAGAAGAAGGATTAAATTGACTGAAGAAATTTTAAATCCCATATTAGACTCTGATTATAGGAATATTGTATTTAAAAAAATGTTTATGTAATAAGCTTATTTTTAAATAAAACAAATATATATAAAAAATCATTTTTTTTTTATTACAAACATCAATTATTATTACAGCATTAATTACTATTACATCACATCTCTCTTGAAGATCCAAGAGTTATAAGATTTATCTAATCCTAACCATTTTACAAATACTTTGTTTCCTTTCTTTCTTAACACTTTTTCCACCAGATATACATTTGGGTGTCTTACTTTTTGAAGTTCTTCTTCATAGAAACCTCCTTGAATATCTATCCCATTTCCATCTTGAATCAAATACGTTGTTGGATTAGTAAGCTGGATTTTTTTTATTTGAAAAATTTCGTTTGACCAGTTGGGCGTGTAACCTTTAGAAAATTGTTCGCGAATCTTGCTTATTCGTACTCTATCACTGACACGAAATTTTGGTGATCTGGGATCCACAGTTTTCCTATGAGTATAAGCTGATTTTAAGATTTCCATTTCATTCTTTTTGTTAACTTCGTTTGGTTTTTTTCCGATTGTTGAATGCTTAGTATTATTGTATTCTGTAATTATTTCTTTAAGAAAGCTGATCCATTTATAATTACCTAGTAAACTAAACTTTTTCCACATTTTGTTTTTTATCGTTCTATTTACTCTCTCTACAATACTAGCTTTCATATTAGAAAATGTGTTGTAATGATTAATTTTGAACTGCTCCATAAGTTTCTGAAAGTCTTGATTAAAGAATTCTTTACCCTGATCAGTATTCAGATTTGTTGGGGGAGTTTTTAAAGTTAATAGAATTTTTTTCATTGCAGCTGCTACATCTTTACCAGTTTTGGATTTTACAGGTTCTGCCCATACAAATTTAGAAAACACATTTATTACCATTAAAATATATCTTAAACCCCTATTAAATTTCGCATATGGCTGCATTTCTATCAGATCAGCTTGAAATAGATCATTAAGCCCTTTTACAATTGTTCGTCTCCTTCTATATCGCCTTCTCGCCGGTTTATGTAATTCATTTACAACGTCTTGCTTAATTTTACTCATTATTAATTTATACCTTACTCTCGAAAATAAATCCCACAAATAACTTTACCTCCTTCTAAACCGTTTATAAAAGCCCTTTATCGCTGATGTTGTAAAATATAAAAAAAATCATCTCAGTTTTTTTTAGTAAGTTCTTTAATTTTATTTTCCATTGCTTCAAATGATTTTTTATTTTCATTTATAATTTCTTTTATTGACGAATTTATTTGGGTGATGTTGTTAGTAAGATCAGAAATTTTTACATTAAATTTATTTTCCATTGTTTCAAATGATTTGTTATTTTCATTTCTAATTTCTTTTATTGACGAATTTATTTGGGTGATGTTGTTATTAAGATCAGACATTTTTACATTAAATTTAGTTTCCAAAAGAACATTTGATAACGTATAATCTTTTTTGAAACCACCTAATGTTGAATTCATTTCTTCTCTTGCATAATTCATTGTATCATTAAATTCTTTTCTAGAAACTTCAGCAGCTCTTTGAACTAATTCGTTTAAAGATTTTATTTCTTTTGTTAATTTATCTTCTAGATTTTTTATATCTTTTCCTAATTGAAATTCTGCATTTGTAATATCTAATGTCATTTTCACAATTTTTTTTTCTATATTTTTTATGTCTGACGCTGTCTTTTCAGCTTTGTGTAGTATATCTGTATAAGATGTTTCAAGTTCTTTTATGAGTAAAGAAGTCTCCTCGATTTTTGAACTATTATTTTTAATTTTAATTAATACATCCTTTTTAGAAACTTCTATTATAGCTTGCACTACTTCTAGTAAGGATTCTAATTCTTTTTGTAATTTCTCATCGATTGCCTTTGTAAAATTTCCCTCGTCAAAAGACGTTTCAGATTTGGTTTTCAGATTGTTTAATTGCTTTAGTATATCCTCGATTTTTTCATTATCTTTTGTAATTTGATCTTTGAATTTTGTTTCAATTTTTTCATTTTCGTTTTGAAAATCCTCCTTCAATTTGTCTTCTAAATATTGTAAATTTGATTTATATGCATTGATTTTAATTTCAAATTCTTTAATTTGTTCTTTAAATTCATTAACTTTGTCGGTATCTTTTTTGTGAATTAGGAAATGAGTGTTCATTGATTTTTCAAGATTTTGTGTATTTTTATCCATAACGTCATGTATTTTCTTAAAATTCCTTACTTCTTCTGCTACTCTATCATTAAGCAAATTAGTAAAATTTTGAAACTTTGATGTAATTTCCTTGGAAATACTGTTCTTGACATTGTCAATTGCTGAAGTATCCTTAATTATTGATTTAATTGATGTAATTTCATTTTTTATTTCATTTTCAAAATCATCAACTTTATCATATTTTAACTTCACTACGTCAAAGTCATTTGCATATTTAGAAACTTTCTGAGAAAATTTTTCTACTACCTCATCATTTCCATCAACAGTATTTTTCAAATTAATTATCTTGTCATTATATTCAGGAATAACGTTATCCTCAAATAATTTAATCTTTTTTGCAATATTTTGTATATTGTTATCATATTCATTTATTCTCTTATTTAAATTATTAACATCGCTTTTCAACCCGGGATCTAAATTTTGAATTAATTTGTTTTCAATATATTTGACATTGCTTTTAAAAATTTTTATTATTTTCTCTTCAACATTTGATAATATTTTATTTTCTAGTGATAATAATGTGTTTAGAGCAGATTTTTTTGAAATATGACGACCAAATTTATCGATGGTCATTTTAGAAATGTTTAAAAGTATCTATTATATCCTTTTATATAATAATATTCGCTTCTCTTAGTTCTTCAATAATGGAAATAATTTCATTGTTATGACCAGTGTGTCCCGCAAGCATGGATGCTACCAATAGTCGAAGTCTCTCAACAAGTTCGTTTACATTATCCCAATATATGTAATCTGTATTAGGTTTATTAACTTTTAAAGTTATACCAAATCCGTTTTTTTTTGAAGACACTCGACTTTCTCTATATGGAGCTTTGCGTCTTTCAAAAAATCCCTGGACTGCTTGTTGAGATTCGGGATTTAGAGTTTTAGTTTTTGTAATTCCTTTGCTTTGCAAATAAGGTCCTATTATAGAAATATATTTATGTGATCCATTCCCCTGCACCTGCTCATTTGGATCATTATTTCTACGGTATGCATTGGTTCTTTTTAAAATATCCATATAATTTTCCAAATCTTGTTTTTTATACCCTATTGGTTCTTTTTTAAATAATAACTCATATAAACCTGGTGTACCTGTATAGGTTATTCCTTCAATTTTGATGTTTTTACCAATAATTTCGACAGGTTTTTGAGTTAAACCCAAAAAGAATTTCTCGGTTTCCAAATCATGAACTATTCCATATTGGTGATCAAACTCATGTTCAACATCTTTTACACCGCTATCAATATATTGGCGAGGTAATTCATCAAATCCTAATAAATATTCTTTATATAAATCTGTATCAACAAATGTTCTAACTGTTTGCCGTGTTTGTTCCAGTATATCTGAAAGATTTCCTATTGTGGAGTGTGAACCTGAAGAAGGGTTTGTTTCTGCAATAATACTTGTTTGTTGTATAGATGGCATTTGACTTGCTGAAGCTAACCTCGCGTCCCAGTCAATAATCGATGGTATTTCTGTAGGAAGGAGTGGAGTTTTTCCCGTCTTTCTTTTTTCTGGTGTTGATGTTCCATATTGTAATTTTCTCTTTGGTGTTAGTGTTTGAATTGATCTTTTCTGTGGTGTTTCATAAATTTTTTTAATTGGTGTGTGTAGCTCTTCCTTTATTTCAACAGGTTCAATTTTACCAATCGTTGAAATTAATTCTTGTAAGGGTTGAGTTATCGGTTTATATGTTTCCTCCAATTTAGTTTGCGCCTCAAATTCCGCATTTTTTAAACTCTGATATTTTTGTTTAACAGCTTTTCTTGATTTAACTAGCTCTCTTGCTAAACGTTCATCCATGATTGGTATAATTTACCATCAAACGTTTATTTTTATAAGTAAATATATGAATCAAATCCTTTTCGATATCGGCCAGATTTCACATTAGAGTCTTTGTCTATTACTAAAAATCCAAATTTATCTTTCCAACATATTAAACACAACTCATTAAATTGGTTTAATGACATATCAACATTAACATGATCATCATAAATATGTTTTAAGTTTGTTCGATCTTGTTGAAATATAACAATTAAATTTGCATTGTCACGAATTAATTGTTTCGGAATAGAAGAATATGTTTGACATAAATAAAAACAATCAGTATTTTTGTGTCTTCCGAAACAAAAATAGTCCTTTACAACATTCTGATTACAACACACTATATCATCAAATATTATTATAGAGTTTGGTTTAACTTGTTTTGGTGAAACAATTGTTTCTTCATTTTCAGATTCATAGTATCCAATTTTTTTCAAAGGTTTAAAAAGTGTTTTCAAATATTTATACTTTGGTTGATATAAGGATTTTGAATAAACATACAGATTTTCAAATCGCAAACCATTCGGATCTTCAATCAAACTAATAATAACATTGGTTTTGCCACAGCCTGACGGGCCAATAATTAACCCTCTTTTACTATTTCCCTCAAACAGTTTGCCATGTTTTCTAAAACCATTCACTGAACTTTCATGATCCTTAATTGTTATAGAGTATGGTTGTTTCTCAACTCTCATTTTATATATAAAACAAACTATTAATATTCAGTATTGTGATGTAACTGGTTAGTTATCACTAGGATTGCAACTATATATAATGTTTCCATCACATAATAAACGAATCATTTACAAGACAAACAGCAAAAGGAAAGGAAGTGGTTTAGTAAACTCATTAATAAATAAATTACCCTTTGAATTGCATATTCCTGGTTATAATTTTTGTGGACCTGGAACAAAATTGGAAAAACGATTGTCAAGAGGTGATAAAGGTATAAATTTATTGGATGAGGCTTGTAAAGAACACGATATTGCTTACTCACAATCAAATGATATAAAAAGAAGGCATTTAGCTGATAAAGTATTAGCTGACAAAGCTTTATCAAGGTTCAAAGCTAAAGATTCTAGTTTTGGGGAAAAAACTGCTGCACTAGGAATTACTGGTGCTATGAAAATTAAAAGAAAATTAGGTATGGGACTTCGAACGAGAAGAAAGTTCAAGCGAAAAACTCGAAAAGGACGAGGACTATCATTATCTCAGGTAATTTCAAAAGCTAGAAAAGGAATTAAGGGGAAACGTTTTAAAGACCTAAATGAAAGTATTCAAACTGCTTTAAAAGCTATTAAAAAAACAGGTAAAGTGTTACCTCCAAAGAAAAGGGTAATTCCAATCCCAAAGACTGGTGGATTTCTTCCACTTATACCTTTATTTGCTGGTTTGTCTGCTCTTGGTGCTCTTGGAGGAGGGGCTGCAGGTATTGCTAAAGCAGTAAATGATGCAAAAGCAGCCAAAGCGAAATTAGAAGAATCTAAACGACACAATCAAATGATGGAGTCCATTGCGGTAGGAAAAAAAGGAAGTGGACTTTATTTAAAACCCTATAAAACAGGATGTGGATTATACTTGAAACCTTATTCAAAAAACTGCTAAAACATATACCTCGAAAAGCACTTACAAATTACGATTTACTTAAATACGCTAAATATTTACAAATTCCCAACTTTCGTGGTATTTTTATGAGGGATAAATTACCAAAAAAGATAAAGTTAATTGAAAGTGCAATTGTCAATCTAGATAATCACAGTGGTGTTGGTACTCACTGGATAGCATATACAAAAAAAGGAAAAAACATAATATATTTTGATAGTTATGGTAATTTGCGACCCCCTTCTGAATTAATTAAATATTTTTATAGCGACCAAAATAATAATATTGTTAATTATAATTATAACAGTTATCAAAACTTTAACAAAACAAATTGTGGTCAATTGTGTCTAAAATTTCTTTATAACCATATGTAACACCTAATTTTAGTTTATTATTAAACATATTTTTAAAGTAAAATGTCATATAGTTTTGTTCTTAGCGGCAATTCCGCTATTTTAACATCAGAGTTACATCCTCCAATATATTTAGATGAAGATGTTGAATATGTTATCGGTCTTGTAAATTTCGAAACATTTAATGCAATTCCCAATATTGATGTTGGGAATAATGTATTAATTCATGATGAAAATTTAGAAATAGCCATACCCCCAGGTAGCTACGAATTAGAAGACATAACAGATTTTTTAAAAAAACACTTGGATGAGGATAAAATTAGTTTTAGTCTTTATGCAAATAATAATACTTTACGTACACATCTTAAATGTTCAGCCCCCATAACTTTTCGTGAAGGAACTATTGGTAAATTATTAGGGTTTAAAAATGGGCGATTGGAAGCCAACATTGAACATATATCAGATTTTCCCGCGGAAATAATTAAAGTAAATTCAATAAATATAGACTGCAGTATTGCAGAGGGATCATATTTAAACGGGAAACCTGTTCATATAATACACCAATTTTTCCCGAGCGTTGCTCCAGGGTTCAAAATAATTGAGTCACCTCAAAACGTCATATATTTCCCAGTCACCGTTAAAGTAATTGATAAAATAGCCATTAAAATAATAGATCAGGAAGGTGATTTGGTTAATTTTAGAGAAGAAACCATAACCATCAGACTACATCTTAAAAAAGTAGATTAAAGATGGTAATATTATATAACAATAAATCTGCAAACTTTACTAGAAAATTTAATAATAAAAACATTAATAAGACAAGAAAGAAACCAACTTCCTTTAGTAGGAAATCAAACTTCCAAAGGTTAACACCTTCTAATAGAAAATTTCTTCAAAGTTTGGGTTTTAAACTTAAATAAAAATGGATTATTTAAATGTAAGAGAAAATGTATTGGTTGATGAATCAATATTAAGCTGGGAAATTCTTTCTTTCGATCCTTTTAATCCTACAAAACTCGGACCAAATGATGAAATCAGAATTGCTTTGCAACAAACAGGAAAATATCCTTTACCTTGCAAAAGTGAAATTTATGTGGAATTGCAAGTAACTAAAGAAGATGATTCCCCTTTAGCTAATACTGTTTTAATTAATAATGCTCCGGCATTTTTATTTAAAGAATTACGCTATATTTTAAATGGTGTTACTATTGACTCCGTTCGGGATATTGGTATAACTTCAACTCTTAAGGGATATATTTCATTTAATCAAAATGAAAGTGCTAAATTGGAAAATGCCGGTTGGTATCCGAAAACAAAATCTAAAGAAAAAATTATGACTGATGACAAAGGTAATGTTTCATTATGTATACCATTAAAGATGTATTCAGGATTTTTTGAAGATTATAATAAGATTATTCTTAATTCACAACAAGAACTTATTCTAATAAGAAGTAATGATGATACAAATGCATTATTATCCAGTAATGAAGATGAAAAACCCAAAGTTAAAATTACCAAGTTGTGTTGGAGAGTTCCTCATCTTACTGTAGCGATTTCGCAAGAATTAGCACTTACCAAAATTATTGACAAAAATAGTGATATACTAATAACCTTCCGAAGCTGGGAATTAGTTGAATATCCAGAGTTATTGGAAACTACGAGGCACAACTGGCCCGTAAAAACATCTACAAAAGTCGAAACGCCACGTCATGTTCTAATTGCTTTTCAGAAAAATAGACGTGGTAATCTAAAAATGGATATGAGTAAATTTGATCATTGTAATTTAAAAAATATGAATGTCTTTTTAAATTCAGAAAGATATCCTTACAATGATCTTCAACTTGACTTTGAAAATAATAAATTTGCTACTCTGTATGAAATGTTTACAGACTTTCGTCAAGGGTATTATAACTCTCCAGTGGAACCAATTTTTAATCCGAAAGAATTTAAAGAAAATGCTCCTATAGTTTACATTAATTGTTCACATCAAAGAGATTTACTACAAACAGGTCCAGTAACCATGAGAATTGAATTTGAAACCAAGGAAAAAATTCCCCCTAAAACAGCGGCATATTGTGTTATAATTCATGATAAAGTTTTCAGTTACAATCCATTAACAAAAATTGTGAAACAGTTGTAATACAATTTCCTTAAGATAAAATACTCTTTTTAAACAAACCGCTACTTACGCTTAAGAGCGCACGCGTCAATTTTGATATTTATTAACGTAGCCAAACCAGAATTCTTCATTTATATAATGTCTTACGAGATTTCAGTTCGAGTATTAGATTTTCAACTTCAGTTGCAGAAATTAAAAAAACAAATAAGTGAATATCAATTAAAAGTAGAAATGATCAAGAAATTCAAATATTTGAAAATATGAAACTTATTCTAGATCTTCAAGGATTCAAAATTGAAAATAATAAATTTATTGTAAAGGAATTAGCAGCGTACGATGGGCAAAAGACAAGTCATTTTATTTTCAAAGCTCCATTTCCGATGGGTCATTTACCATCCTATTTACACAAACAAGCTCTGTGGTTAATAAAAAATTACCATTGCATTGAATGGTGTGAAGGATTTACACCATTACACAAATGTGGAGATATCATAAGAGATTTAAGCGCTAAGGTGGACTATGTTTATGTAAAAGGGGAAGAAAAGGCAGATTTCGTAAAGAAGTATTCCATGAAACCAGTTATCGAGATTGATGAACAACCCACCCTAAAGAAAATGGATCCTTGCTGCTTTTATCATCAAAAAATACCATGTGTATGTGCATTATCAAATGTTTATTACCTTTACAACAATTTTTTTATGTAATAAAAGACTTGATTACAAATTATGTGTTTTATTTTCTAACATTGTTTTAATACATGAAATATTATTATTTAATCCTAGTTCTTGAAGTTTACATATTAAAATATCTATATTTTTATTTTTTAAATATTCGCTACAACATTTAGCTGCTAGTAAACATAATTCCGCATGTTCCATATAATTTAAAAACAATATAATATTCTGCGCTTCACTTTCTTGACCTTCATATGCATAAAACTCGGAACAGGCTGCGGACATCAAAAACTCTTCATACATTTCTCTTATTAATAATTCCATAATAAATCCTACACTAAAACCTCCCTGTTTCTCAATATCTCTTTATCTCTCTCTTCCTCTTCCACGATTTCTTTTAATATATCAGGATCTTTTATATAATCCTTCAATATCCTTAAAAAGTAACTGAATCCTATTTTCTTTATTTCATGAAAGAACTTCGGCAAATTTTGGGTTTTTCTATAATTTAAACAGGCTTCTGCAGCTAATTGGTATTGGAAGGCAGTCTCATAATATACCTGTGCCCACTCGGGGTGTGTTTTCCTTAGCATTGCATTCTTTAATTCGGAATTTTGAAGTTTAGTAAACTGTTTACCTAATTTGATTATTTCATTTTGCAAATCACTGTTCATAACTACCACTTATTTTTAATTTAACACTGTTCTTTATTAGTGGTGAATCTTCTATATAAGCTTAAGACTAGTTGTAAATGAATGTAGCTCGCTCAGATTCAGTCCTTTAAAATACCAGCTCCCCTCCAACTGCTACCAGCTCCCCTCCAACTACTGTGGTGGTTAGGAAGGAGGTAGGAGGTGGAGCAAAAAGAGGCGGAGTTTATGAAACCAATCGGAATAGGGGGCGAACTTGGGCAGCCAATCAGAAACAAGGTCATTCTTGGCTGACCAATCAAAAAAGTGGTGGGGGGGTCAACTAGAAGCCCCCTATTCCCACTACTAAAGCGATAAAGATTAAATTAAAATAAATCAAAAGCGTCATATTTTAAAATTGTTGGAAAAATTTAAGATGTTAGATTCAAAAGGTGCTTTAACTCCTATTGAAGCGAATTTAAAGTTAGAGAAAGGACTAAACTTCGATGAAAGTATACCTTATCATTGTCTTACTGGATCTCTAATGTTTTTAGCTGTAAATTCAAGACCTGATATTGCATTTGCTGTAAGCTATTTAAGTCAATTCAATAATTGTTATACAAATACCTACTTGTAAGTTTAAATAAAATTCATAGCAGTCACAAAATTCGACTACTCGCGCTAACATCAGAACCAGGATGAAGGAGACTAGATTCGAGTGAGGCTAAATACAGTTTTTAATAGGATCTGACTATTATGTCGTCTTTTTCGTTCCAGTGACTGGGGCCTGCTACTGTTACTACTTTAGATCAAGGCAATCTTAAGTGACCGTAAACTAAAAATCTTCCACTACTCCTAAAACTAATGTTTCTAGGTAAACATTTATCCCTTAATAACAATAAATCATCCGAATTTTGAACTTTAAAAATACGAAAATAAAAAATCAACTTCTTTTATTACCAAACTGACAAAAAATGGAAAATTATACTTATTTTTGGAAGACAATTATTTCAATATTGATCTCCATAAATGAAAACTGACCAACTAGAATATCTAACTTCTACAGCAACTTAATCGGGTTTAAAAATTCAACCATTTTAGTGAATCTAGTTGATATTACAACGAAGCCAAGTACCTACTAAATACTTAAATTAAATAGATGTATAATTTAGCATTTACTAAATACATAAGTGTATGTATTTCATTATTAATTATTAGTAAACAATGTGTTCTTGATTTACGATTTATTTTAAAGTTTACTATTTGGTTCCTTTTAAATAAATGTTTATTTAGCATCGTAGACCTGTCACTTTTTCCTATGAATTTGATTATTTATTGATTCAATTATCGGAACGATCTTCAACCACAATTAGTCCAGATTATCAAGTTTCTACTGTACCTAATATATTTTGTTTTTAGCTATGTGGTACATCAATAAAGTTCATTGTTTTAATACAAGGATAAGTGGATAAATGGTAACCCTTTTAAGCTACGACTCCTGAAGTGGACACTTGTTAATATGACAATGGATAAATGGTAACCCTTTTAAGCTATGACTCCTAAAGTGGACACTTGTTAATATGACAATGGTCCCCTAAATTTAACTAAACAAGACAATGCCCATAAAACTACTCATTATGTAATTATCAAATGGTCCTAAACAGCAAAATGAATTTTGGCAGTTTAGAAGAGCTAAATATGCAACCAAATTCAAAACTATAATTAAATATATATTAGCTAATTTAGAGCACTATACGCAAAATACTTGCATATTTTTGAATTGGTAAAACTCACCTTAAGTTGGGGTACTTTTTTTCGTGCACTCTGTCTGGCAGTAATATTGCTCTTCGGTGGTCTTTGTGCATCTTTCTCATATCTAAAAAATAAAGAATTAGAATTATTTAATGTCCATCCATTCTTGTATTTTAATCGTTGATTGACGAGTTAAAAGTGGACATCGGCTGTAAAACAAACTTTACTCGCCCATAAATATATAAAAAATGCCATAACTTCAAAACGAGTTGACATTCGATAAAGGAAGTATATATAACGTATCATCATCAAATAGAAAATATATGACATATGATGTCTGACACGAAAGTAATGAACGTTGATTCTATAATCGAATTTCATCCCTGATATTTCCGCAAGATTTCATAAATGTGTTGTCATTTTTTATTTTATTGTTCTTTATAAATTTGCTTCTGGAATTGTTGGTTTTATATATCACAGGCTTTTTAAAATCTTATAGTGCCATGTAACGTGTTAATATATTTACTAGAACTAAAATTAATAAGATGCTTTCACGACAAAAACAAATATTTTTCACATTACACAAGTCAAAGAGTATTCGAAGGCTATTTATATTTTGGGGAATGGCAACACCGGCGTTGCTAGATGTCATCCAACACATCCATTGTAAAGTCTGACATTTTATACGGTATACATACTCGAAACGTTTTGAAATGAGGACGCTATTTGTGTTATTTACAGAAACTTTCAAATTTCATCTCGGCTAAAACATGGAATTAACTCGTTAATATTTCCGTGCGACTATTTTTCGCAACTTCAGACGTGGTTTTTCTTAACAAAAATGCATAGATTAATCGAATTCTTTATATGGCGATGAAGCATATATAAAAACCATTGTATACCGCTGGAGTGAATTCAATAATGGCCACCGTTTGCTCACGAACTGATCGTCCAAAATCGGTTAGGTATATTAATATTAAAACCCTTTATAATAAAATATTTCTAAAAATGTATGCGGTCGGGACATATATGACCACCCTTAAATTTATAGAAGTGCTAAACGCTTGGTTGAAAATTGTCTAACATCTTTTATAATAATATTAAATATATTACATTTTTATTATCGTAGTTTTTGTACTATGTAATATTTGAAATATGCAGGATGTTAAGAAGAATGATGTAGGCATTTTCAGAAATTTTAAGGCGCGACACAAGGTTATTTAAAACATTTTCAGTCATGCATTTATTAGGGCATATCCCTTTAGTTTTAGAAATAGTTCTTGTCAATATTAGCTTAATAGACCATTTTTGTAGTATCACTGAAATACTACAACAACAACGCTTTAAAAAATATTAATTTTCTACTATTTAACAAGAACCTTTTGACCAAGCAATAAAATGCAAAAGATATGCTTGACAACTAATTTTTTACATCTTTAAGTATCTACATAATTCCCCTTAACACCATGTATTGCAATCATTTTTCAGTTAACACTATACCAAAAAGCTAAATGTGTTGTCTTGGGGTTTAGCATTTTAATGTTAGCAACTGCATTACATTTATTTTATTGTGATTTGTATATGTTCACTGGTAATTAAACTTTTATACATATTTGTAATGCTGATAATTTTTTTTTCATAAGGTATCTCAATTGTCTCGTAGAAATAGTTAAATTTTTGTAGTACTCTAAATAAGATCAAAGAATTAGGGGCCAAAATAATCTAGAAAAAGGCCAACTTGGTGGAGATGTTTTTTAATCATTTTTCTTATAAATTGTGAAATAAACTATGTATACATATAAATTTTGCTATGTTTTTTTAGTGCATCCCAACACTGTATCAAAGAAAAATTTTCAAGATTAATAATAAAATAGTAAAATCTCTATTCAACGATTATGAGGCACAAGTTTCAGATTGAAGATGATGATTTCATTTGACTTTTCTTTTCTTATGTTTTTCACTAAACTTAGAAATAAAAGTTAGTTTACTCCAATATAGTTTTCATACTTTCGTATTTTCCGGTCACCTTGTACATCTGAGGCAGATTTACTCGATGTCAATCTTAAGTATATTAAGCAAACATTTTTATTATGCATATATTTTTCCATAAAAGTAAACAAAAACAGTTTATGTTCGCCGAGGATACAATGTATAAAAAAATTCCGTACATATTTTCTTAAATTTATATTCCACTTCTAGGGGCCAATCCCGCTATCTTACATTTTATGTGAAATAATACAACATTAAAAAGGTAACCGCCTTTTAAAATCAAATAAGTAATGCTGGATCCCTAATACAATAAAAAAAACACACCAGAAGTACCCTCCAACGACAAAAATAATTATTATTACGTACTGTTTTTGTCTAACTTGAGAAAGAAGGGGTTTACTATATAGGAATACTGTATATAAGAATGGTTTTTATTCTTACTGATTTTAAATAAAAAGTTATGTAAAAATAAAAAAAACGGTTAATCAATATATTCGAAAAGAACAATTAAATTGCGGCCTTTTTGTTATTGAATTAGGTAGTTTTATACATTTTCCCAATGTATGACGGTATACTAAGATACTTGTCATTATTAACCGATTAATACATAAATGGAACTCATATATATTATGAACCTGAACTTTTAATAGATTAATATAGTCGAAAAAGGATATTCGCCAGTGGTCAATTTTATTAGCGAGGTTAGCAAATTAATAATTTAAAAAATAATTGCTCATAATTTTTTTTTGTTAAATTGTTTATTTCGGTGACAGTTGATAGTGAAAAAAGTATGGCAGAGATTTACTCCCCGAAACCTACCCTTAGCGACAAAAATAGGGTTGAAAATAGAATAAATTTTTTTTCCGACCCTGGAACTTTCAATGAGAATTTTATTTTCTTAAATTATTTAGTTCGAGGACACTTCACTGTAAAAAACGTATGGCCGCGATTTACTATTCGGAACCTACCCTTAGCGACAAAAATAGGGTTGAGAATAGAATTATTTTTTTTTTCCGACCCTGTAAGTTTCAATGAAAATTCTATTTTCTTAAATTATTTAGTTCGAGGATAGTTCTTTATAAAAAAAAGTATGGCCGCGATTTACTCTCCGGAACCCACCCTTAGCGAAATAAATAGGGTTGAGAATAGAATTATTTTTGTTATTTCCGACCCTGTAAGTTTCAATGAGAATTTTATTTTCTTAAATTATTTAGTTCAAGGACAGTTCGTTGTAAAAAAAGTATGTTCGCGATTTACTATCCGGAACCTACCCTTAGCGACAAAAATAGGGTTGAAAATAGATTTTTTCTTTTCCGACCCTGCAAGTTTCAATGAGAATTTTATTTTCTTAAATTATTTAGTTCGAGGACAGTTCATTGTAAAAAAAGTATGGCCGCGATTTACTATCCGGAACCTACCCTTAGCGACAAAAACTGGGTTGAGAAAAGAATTATTTTTTTTTCCCGACCCTGTAAGTTTCAATGAGAATTTTATTTTCTTAAAGTATTTAGTTCGAGGACAGTTCATTGTAAAAAAAGTGTGGCTGCGATTTACTCTCCGGAACCTACCCTTAGCGACAAAAATAGGGTTGAGAATAGAATTATATTTTTTATTTCCGACCCTCTAAGTTTCAACGAGAATTTTATTTTTTTAAATTATTTAGTTCGATGACAGTTCATTGTAAAAAAAGTTTGGCTGCGATTTACTATCCGGACCTACCCTTAGCGACAAAAATAGGGTTGAGAATAGAATTATATTTTTTATTTCCGACCCTGTAAGTTTCAATGAGAATTTTATTTTCTTAAATTATTTACTTCGAGGATAGTTCATTGTAAAAAAAGTATTGCCGCGATTTACTCTCCGGAACCCACCCTTAGCGAAATAAATAGGGTTGAGAATAGAATTATTTTTGTTATTTCCGACCCTGTAAGTTTCAACGAGAATTTGGTTTTCTTAAATTATTTAGTTCAAGGACAGTTCATTGTAAAAAAAGTATGTCCGCGATTTACTATCCGGAACCTACCCTTAGCGATAAAAATAGGGTTGAAAATAGAATAAATTTTTTTTCCGACCCTGCAACTTTCAATGAGAATTTTATTTTCTTAAATTATTTAGTTCGAGGACACTTCACTGTAAAAAAAAGTATGGCCGCGATTTACTATCCGGAACCTACCCTTAGTAACAAAATAGGGTTGAGAATAGAATTTTTTTTTCCGACCCTGTAAGTTTCAATGAGAATTTTATTTTCTTAAATTATTTAGTTCGAGGACAGTTCATTGTAAAAAAAAGTGTGGCTGCGATTTACTATCCGGAACCTACCCTTAGCGACAAAAATAGGGTTGAGAATAGAATTATATTTTTTATTTCCGACCCTGTAGGTTTCAATGAGAATTTTATTTTCTTAAATTATTTAGTTCGATGACAGTTCATTGTAAAAAAAGTTTGGTTGCGATTTACTATCCGGAACCTACCCTTATAGACAAAAATAGGGTTGAAAATAGAATAAATTTTTTTTCCGACCCTGCAACTTTCAAGGAGAATTTTATTTTCTTAAATTATTTAGTTCAAGGATAGTTCATTGTAAAAAAAGTATGGCCGCGATTTACTCTCCGGAACCCACCCTTAGCGAAATAAATAGGGTTGAGAATACAATTGTTTTTGTTATTTCCGACCCTTAAGTTTCAATGAGAATTTTATTTTCTTAAATTATTTAGTTCAAGGACAGTTCATTGTAAAAAAAGTATGGCCGCGATTTACTATCCGGAACCTACCCTTGGCGGCAAAAATAGGGTTGAGAATAGAATTATTTTTTTCAACCCTATTTTTGTCGCTAAGGATAGGTTCCGGAGAGTAAATCGCGGTCATACTTTTTTTACAATGAATTGTCATCGAATTACATAATTTAAGAAAATAAAATTCTCATTGAAACTTACAGGGTCGGAAAAAAAATTCTATTCTCAACCCTATTTTTGTCGCTAAGGGTAGGTTTCGTATAGTAAATCGCAGCAATACTTTTTTTACAATGAACTGCCCTCGAACTAAATAATTTAAGAAAATAAAATTCTCATCGTAACCTACAGGGTCGGAAATAAAAAATATAATTCTATTCTCAACCCTATTTTTGTCGCTAAGGGTAGGTCCCGGAGAGTAAATCGCAGCCAAACTTTTTTTACAATGAACTGCCATCGAACTAAATAATTAAAAAAAATAAAATTCTCATTGAAACTTACAGGATCGGAAATAAAAAATATAATTCTATTCTCAACCCTATTTTTGTCGCTAAGGGTTGGTTCCGGAGAGTAAATCGCAGCCACACTTTTTTTACAATGAATTGTCCTCGAACTAAATAATTTAAGAAAATAAAATTCTCATTGAAACTTACAGGGTCGGAAATAACAAAAATAATTCTATTCTCAACCCTATTTATTTCACTAAGGGTGGGTTCCGGAGAGTAAATCGCGGCCAAACTTTTTTTACAATTAATTGTCCTCGAAGTAAATAATTTAAGAAAATAAAATTCTCATTGTAACCTACAGAGTCGGAAATAAGAAATACAATTCTATTTTCAACCCTATTTTTGTCGCTAAGGGTAGGTTTCGGGGAGTAAATCTCCGCCATACTTTTTTCACTATCAACTGTCACCTAAATAAACAATTTAAGAAAAAAAAATATGTGCAATTATTTTTTAAATTATTAATTTGCTAACCTCGCTAATAAAATTGACCACTGGCGAATATCCTTTTTCGACTATATTAATCGATTAAAAGTTCAGGTTCATTATATAATGATTAACTTATTTTTATAAATGTCTTTGACCAGTTAATTTGAGACAACTGAGTACAATTTGAAGTTACGGAAGCTAAGCCACTTTGTAAGAGTTTGTGGATTATGTTTCCCCATGTTTAAGAATACAACTTAACTAGAAAACACTAATAACTAATCATACAGTATAAAACACTAATAACTAAACACAAAAACCACTGCAAGTAAGAATAGTTTTAATTAATATAAAGTTTTCGGTAAGTTGAAAATTTCGAATCGTAAGTGAAAGAAAAATATTCAGACGAAAAATGAGTTATGGGAGTACTTCGTTCACAAAAGGCCGTAATAAACTAAAATAAAGCTAAAATTTCAATAACTTTTTCAACGCAATATAAATTCACAGCCTACTACGCTGACTGTATTCTTTTGAATAATTATCAATTGATCAAACTGAAAAAAAGTATAACTGATAACTTCATGTTGTTTTGAATATGCATTTACTTGTCATTAGGTCGAAGCGATCATGATTACTTTAAGTAATACAACTGAAAGTGACAATGACTCAAAAGAATAGCCCTCCTTTATGTAAATATTCATGGGCGGCATGCTATCAAATGGACTTCTGTTCTCATTATGCAAGCAAGACATCGAATTAAAATAATAAGTGATTTTATTCATCTCGCATAATTTATTGCAATAAGGAACCCCAAGAAAAAAAGCAGTGTTATTTTAGAATCTATTTTCGCACGTATATTTCTCTTCTAAGGGACGCCTCTGACAATCTTGGCGCTCGATGCTACATTTCAATTATCCAATGATCATAAAATGTGGGAATTTTGAATTTACAATCTATTCAATATTTCAACCTAAAGAAATACCCTATTTGTGGACAAATATTTTGTATTAGAAAAATTCAATTGATTTATGGCCTATAATTAGATATCGCATTTTCACGTACAAAAGTTTTACAAATCCCGACATTCTTTTGATGTTTAGAAAAATATATGTTCTATTCCGAGAAATAGGTCATTTTCCATTAAAAACTTATCTTTTCATTAGTCAAATTTAAAAAAGTAGTTCAGATTCTAAATTACATTTTCATGGGCATCCAATAAAAAGCCTTCTTAGTTGTTAAGTTCATAAATTACAAACAACTGTTTGGTAGGTATTCCACGGCATGTATCAAATAAAAGGTACCATTTTCGGGCTTCAGACTTAATAATAAAAAATAATTTTTCAAATTGAAACTAGCTTTTCTTTTCTAAAACTTTGGCTACCAGCTAATTAAAACCTAAATTAATAATTAACTATACTTTAGAACTAATTACGTATGAATTCGAAAATACCTAGTCGGATGAATACATTACTGTTTAAACAGTAACAAATATATCAAATATCACAATTTCTTATATATCCATTCCTGGAATTTCTATGCATTTTTGAAGTAAGGTACCAGTATATTCTATATTTTCGGTTTTCTGCGTTTTCTGCATTTCGGTATTTAACCTTAACCAGTATTTGTTAAATGATTTTTTTGATGATATTTGGATATTGGGGCAGTTAAAGTTGTCCTATCGATTTTGCAAAAAACTGTGATAAGAGGCTTAACTGGTCAATATAAAATTTTATATAATTTATTTATTTCTGACTATTTTGTTAAAAACTAGCAATATAAAAATGGATCCTTTGTTTTAAAGGCCCTCAACAATATAAAACATTTTTTCTAATACGCTTTAAAAATTGCAATTTTTAACCATCATAGATAATTTCTTATACATATACCAATATAGACGTGTTTTTTTTTAATAAATTACTATAAATTTCAGATTAATTAATATTCATATAAATAAAACTAAGCCTTCCAACATAAAATTTTAAAATATTTTTACCTATGAACTGTCAAAGAAGAATTTTTTATAGTTGTATATAAATATGGGTTATGAAGTGTCGATTTTAATTTTTTTTTTTTGCGTAAAAAGCTTTAATATCAATACACCTCATCTTGTTTATATCCTCCTTAGACCATGTTTTAAAAATATATGAATACGAGTCCCGAACGCGATCGTTTTTTTTATTTTTTTTATATTTTTTTTACTATATTAATATGGGGGTGGCTTTTTGGGTCTCGTCCGCAATCGTTTTTTAAAACCTTATTTTTATGAAGGGTTTTAATATCAATGTACTTGGCCCGTCAATATGATATTTGAGTGCATTTTTACTTGCAAATCCTCTTGGACTTTTTTTTTAACTATATTAATATAACAGTGGTTTTTGTAGTACCGCCCGCAATCATTTTTAAAATCTATTTTATAAAGGGCTTTACTATGAATATACTTAACCTTTGCATGTACTTTTACTTGTGAATTCCCTTAAATTTTTCAACCATATTAATATGAGGTGGCATTTTTAGTAATATGTTACCAGAAACAGTTTTATTATGAATATACCTAGCCCGTCAATTTAAAATTTGTGTAGAATTTTACTTGTGAAACCCCATAGACGATTTTTTTTTAAAATGAGTTTAAGAGTGGCCATAAGTATCCCGTCCGCAATCATTTTTAGGAAAATGTTATTATAAAGGGTTTTAATATGAATAAACCTATCCCGTCAATATAAAATTTGTGTGGAATTTTACATGTAAACCCCACAGAGATTTTTTTATTCTAAATGAATTTAAGGGTGGTCAAAAATGTTCCGTCCGCAATCATTTTTAGAAATATTTTGTTATAAGGGGTTTTAATAAGAATATACCTAGTCCGTCAATATAAAATTTGTGTGGAATTTTACTTACCCCCATACACGATTTTTTTTAAATGAATTTAAGGGTGACTATAAGTGTCCCGTCCGCAAGCATTTTTAGAAATATGTTGCCATAAATGGTTTTATTATGAATATACCTAGCCCGTTAATATAAAATTTGTGTGGAGTTTCACTTGTGAAACTCTATAGACGTTTTTTTTTAATAAAATTAAGGGTGGCTATAAGTGTCCCGTCCGCAATCATTTTTAGGAAAATGTTTTTATAAAGGGTTTTAATTACCCTAGCCCGTCAATATAAAATTTGTGTGGAATTTTGCATGTAAAACACATGAGGCTGAAGCTAGCGGCCAGCGGCCAAATCGAGATATAGCGCGCTAAGTATAGATTAAAATTACATATTTAAAACATGATAAAATCCATATTTATTAATATTTTTCTATGATTTTTGGAATTTAAGTTTATTATAACTTCCTCTAAGTACCTAATAAAATTATATAATTATTCTCCAAAAACAACCCCACCGATCAGAGTTAATTAATTATGCTTAATTATTTCCTAAAATCCATATTTATCAAAATTTTTCTACGATTTTGGGTAACTAAATTTCCAATCATGTCCTCCAAACAGCAATATGGGTCCCATAATTTGTTCCCTTAAGACAACCCGACAACAACAGCGGCAAAGGTTCCGCCCTTATTTTAAAATTGTCATAATTTCCACATTTTTCAAAATTTTTCAGTGCTTTTTGGTAATTAGGCTTGAAATAATGTCCTCTAAACATTTATATGGGTCACGTAATTTGTTCCTTTAAGCAACCCTAGCGGCCAAGGTTCAGCCCTTATTTTAAAATTGTCATAATTTACACATGTTTCAAAATTTTGAGTGATTTTTTGTAATTAAGCTTATAATAATGCCCTCTAAATATTTATATGGGTCACATAATTTGTTCCAGTAAGACAACCCTAGCGGCCAAGTTTCAACCCTTATTTTCAAATTGTCATAATTTCCACATTTTTCAAAATTTTTCAGTGGATTTTGGTAATTAAGCTTATAATAATGTGCTCTAAACACTTATATGGGTCACAATCATTTTTCAGTGGTTTTTGGTAATTAAGCTTATAATAATGTCCTCTAAACACTTATATGGGTCACATAATTTGTTCCTCCTGTAAGACAACCCTAGCGGCCAAGTTTCAACCCTTATTTTAAAATTGTCATAATTTCCACATTTTTCAAAATTTTTCAGTGAATTTTGGTAATTAAGCTTATAATGATGTCCTCTAAACACTTATATGGGTCACATAATTTGTTCCACTAAGACAACCCTAGCGGCCAAGGTTCCGCCCTTATTTTCAAATTGTTATAATTTCCACATTTTTCAAAATTTTTCAGTGGATTTTGGTAATTAAGCTTATAATAATGTCCTCTAAATACTTATATGGGTCACATAATTTGTTCCAGTAAGACAACCATAGCGGCCAAGTTTCAACCCTTATTTTCAAATTGTCATAATTTCCACATTTTCAAAAATTTTCAGTGGATTTTGGTAAATAAGCTTATAATAATGTCCTCTAAACATTTATATGGGTCACATAATTTGTTCCTGTAAGACAACCCTAGCGGCCAAGGTTCGGCCATTATTTTAAAATTGTCATAATTTCCACAATTTTCAAAATTTTTCAGTGATTTTTGGTAATTAAGCTTATAATAATGTCCTCTAAATATTTATATAGATCACATAATTTGTTCCAGTAAGACAACCTTAGCGGCCAAGATTCCGCCCTTATTTTAAAATTGTCATAATTTCCACATTTTTCAAAATTCTTCGGTGGTTTTTGGTAATTAAGCTTATAATAATGTCCTCTAAATACTTATATGGGTCACATAATTTGTTCCAGTAAGACAACCATAGCGGCCAAGTTTCAACCCTTATTTTCAAATTGTCATAATTTCCACATTTTCAAAAATTTTCAGTGGATTTTGGTAAATAAGCTTATAATAATGTCCTCTAAACATTTATATGGGTCACATAATTTGTTCCTGTAAGACAACCCTAGCGGCCAAGGTTCGGCCATTATTTTAAAATTGTCATAATTTCCACAATTTTCAAAATTTTTCAGTGATTTTTGGTAATTAAGCTTATAATAATGTCCTCTAAATATTTATATGGATCACATAATTTGTTCCAGTAAGACAACCTTAGCGGCCAAGTTTCAACCCTTATTTTCAAATTGTCATAATTTCCACAATTTTCAAAATTTTTCAGTGATTTTTGGTAATTAGGCTTTTAATAATGTCCACTAAATATTTATATGGGTCACATAATTTGTTCCAGTAAGACAACCTTAGCGGCCAAGATTCCGCCCTTATGTTAAAATTGTCATAATTTCCACATTTTTCAAAATTCTTCGGTGGTTTTTGGTAATTAAGCTTATATTAATGTCCTCTAAATACTTACATGGGTCACATAATTTGTTCCAGTAAGACAACCCTAGCGGCAAAGGTTCCGCCTTTATTTTAAAATTGTCATAATTTCAACATTTTAAAAAATTTTTCAGTGGTTTTTGGTAATTCAGCTTATGATAATGTGCTCTAAACACTTATATGGGTCACATAATTTGTTCCAGTAAGACAACCTTAGCGGCAAAGGTTCCGCCCTTATTTTCAAATTATCATAATTTTCACATTTTTAAAAAATTTTCAGTGGGTTTTGGTAGTTAAGCTTATAATAACGTCCTCTAAACGCTTATTTGGGCCACATAATTTATTCTTGTAATACAACCCTAGCGGCGAAAGTTCAGCCCTTATTTTAAAATTGTCATAATTTCCACATTTTTCAAAAGTTGTCAGTGACTTCTGTTAATTAAGTTTATAATAATGTTCTCTAAACACTTATATGGGTCACATAATTTGTTTCCTAAGATTCCGTAAGACAACCCCTTGGCCGCTAGGGTTGTCTTACTGAAACAAATTATGTGACCCATACAAGTGTTTGGAGGATATTATTATAAGCTTAATTACCAAAAACCACTGAAGAATTTTCAAAAATGTGGAAATTATAACAATTTTAATATAAGGACGGAATCTTGGCCGCTAGGGTTGTCTTACTGGAACAAATTATGTGACTTATCTAAGTATTTAGAGGACATTATTATAAGCTTAATTACCAAAAACCACTGAAAAATTTTGAAAAATGTGGAAATTATGACAATTTGAAAATAAGGGCGGCACCTTGGCGGCTATGGTTGTCTTACTGGAACAAATTATGTGACCTATGTAAATGTTTAGATGACTTTATTATAAGCTTAATTACCAAAAACCACTGAAAATTTTTCAAAAATATGTAAATTATGACAGTTTAAAAATAAGGGCGAAACCTTGACCGCTAGAGTTGTCTTACTGGAACAAATTATGTGGCCCATATAAGTGTTTAGAGGACATTATTGTAAGCTTAATTACCAAAAAACCACTGAAAATTTTTGAAAAATGTGGAAATTATGACAATTTGAAAATTAGGGTTGAAACTTTGCCGCTAGGGTTGTCTTACTGGAACAAATTATGTGACCCATATAAGTGTTTAGAGGACGTTATTGCAAGCTTAAGTACCAAAAACCACTGAAAGATTTTGAAAAATGTGGAAAATATGACAATTTGAAAATAAGGGCGGCACCTTGGCCCCTAGGGTTGTCTTACTGGAACAAAAGATGTGAACCATATAAGTGTTTAGAGGACATTATTATAAGCTTAATTACCAAAAACCACTGAAAAATTTTGAAAAATATGGAAATTATAACAATTTGAAAATAAGGGCGGAACCTTGGCCGCTAGGGTTGTCTTACTGGAACAAATTATGTGATCCATATAAGTGTTTAGAGGACATTATTATATACTTAATTACCAAAAACCACTGAAAAATTTTTGAAAAATGTGGAAATTATGACAATTTGAAAATAAGGGTTGAAACTTGACCGTTAGGGTTGTCTTCCAGGAACAAATTACATGGTCCATATAAGTGTTTAGAGGACATTATTACAAGCCTAATTACCAAAAACCACTGAAAAATTTGGAAATTTTGACAATTTTAAAATAAGGGCGGAACCTTCGCCGCTAGGGTTGTCTTACTGGAACAAATTATGTGACCCATATAAGTGTTTAGAGGACATTATTATAAGCTTAATTACCAAAAAACACTAAAAAACTTTGAAAAATGCGGAAATTATAACAATTTGAAAATAAGGGCGGAACCTTGGCCGCTAGGGTTGTTTTACTGGAACAAATTATGTGACCCATACAAGTGTTAAGAGGACATTATTATAAGCTTAATTACCAAAAACCACGGAAAAATTTTGAAAAATGTGGAAATTAAGACAATTTGAAAATAAGGGTTGATACTTGGCCGCTAGGGTTGTCTTACAGGAACAAATTACATGGTCCATATAAGTGTTTAGAGGACGTTATTACAAGCCTAAGTACCAAAAACCACTGAAAGATTTTGAAAAATGTGGAAAATATGACAATTTTAAAATAAGGGCGGCACCTTGGCCGCTAGGGTTGTCTTACTGGAACAAATTATGGGACCCATGTAAATGTTTAGATGACTTTATTATAAGCTTAATTACCAAAAACCACTGAAAAATTTTTAAAAATGTGTAAATTATGACAGTTTAAAAATAAGGGCGAAACCTTGGCCGCTACAATTGTCTTACTGGAACAAAAGATGTGACCCATATAAGAGTTTAGAGGATATTATTAGAAGCTTAATTACCAAAAACCACTGAAAAATTTTGAAAAATGTGGAAATTATGATAATTTGAAAATAAGATTTGAAACTTGGCCGCTAGGGTTGTCTTACAGGAACAAATTATGTGACCTATATAAGTGTTTAGAGGACATTATTATAAGCTTAATTACCAAAAACCACTGAAAAATTTTGAAAAATGTGGAAATTATAACAATTTGAAAATAAGGGCGGAACCTTAGCCGCTAGGGTTGTCTTACTGGAACAAATTATGTGACCCATATAAGTGTTTAGAGGACATTATTATAAGCTTAATTACCAAAAACCACTGAAAAATTTTGAAAAATGTGGAAATTATGACAATTTGAAAATAAGGGTTGAAACTTGCCGCTAGGGTTGTCTTACAGGAACAAATTGCAATGCCCATATAAGTATTTAGAGGACGTTATTACAAGCTTAATTACCAAAAACCACTGAAAAATTTTGAAAAATGTGAAAATTTTGACAATTTTAAAATAAGGGCGGAACCTTCGCCGCTAGGGTTGTCTTACTGGAACAAATTATGTGACCCATATAAGTGTTTAGAGGATATTATTATAAGCTTAATTACCAAAAACCACTGAAAAATTTTGAAAAATGTGGAAATTATAACAATTTGAAAATAAGGGCGGAACCTTGGCCGCTAGGGTTGTCTTACTGGAACAAATTATGTGACCCATATAAGTGTTTAGAGGACATTATTATAAGCTTAATTACCAAAATCCACTGAAAAATTTTGAAAAATGTGGAAATTATGACAATTTGAAAATAAGGGTTGAAACTGGCCGCTAGGGTTGTCTTACAGGAACAAATTACAATGCCCATATAAGTATTTAGAGGACGTTATTACAAGCTTAATTACCAAAAACCACTGAAAAATTTTGAAAAATGTGAAAATTTTGACAATTTTAAAATAAGGGCGGAACCTTCGCCGCTAGGGTTGTCTTACTGGAACAAATTATGTGACCCATATAAGTGTTTAGAGGATATTATTATAAGCTTAATTACCAAAAACCACTGAAAAATTTTGAAAAATGTGGAAATTATAACAATTTGAAAATAAGGGCGGAACCTTGGCCGCTAGGGTTGTCTTACTGGAACAAATTATGTGACCCATATAAGTGTTTAGAGGACATTATTATAAGCTTAATTACCAAAAATCACTGAAAAATTTTGAAAAATGTGGAAATTTTGACAATTTTAAAATAAGGGCGGAACCTTCGCCGCTAGGGTTGTCTTACTGGAACAAATTATGTGACCCATATAAGTGTTTAGAGGATATTATTATAACCTTAATTACCAAAAACCACTGAAAAATTTTGAAAAATGTGGAAATTATAACAATTTGAAAATAAGGGCGGAACCTTGGTCGCTAGGGTTGTCTTACTGGAACAAATTATGTGACCCATATAGGTGTTTAGAGGACATTATTATAAGCTTAATTACCGAAATCCACTGAAAAACTTTGAAAAATATGGAAATTATGACAATATTAAGATAAGGGCGGAACCTTGGCCGCTAGGGTTGTCTTACAGGAACAAATTATGTGACCCATATAAATATTTAGTGGACATTATTAAAAGCCTAATTACCAAAAATCACTGAAAAATTTTGAAACATGTGGAAATTATAACAATTTTAAAATAAGGGCTGAACCTTGGCCGCTAGGGTTGTCTTAAAGGAACAAATTACGTGACCCATATAAGTGTTTAGAGGACGTTATTTCAAGCCTAATTACCAAGAACCACTGAAAAATTTTGAAAAATGTGGAAATTATGACAATTTTAAAATAAGGGCGGAACCTTTGCCGCTGTTGTTACCGGGTTGTCTTAAGGGAACAAATTATGGGACCCATATTGCTGTTTGGAGGACATGATTAGAAACTTAGTTACCCAAAATCGTAGAAAAATTTTGATAAATATGGAGTTTAGGTAATAATTAAGCATAATTAATTAACTCTGATCGGTGGGGTTGTTTTGGGAGAAAAATTATATAATTTTAGTTATAATAAACTTAAATTCCAAAAATCATAGAAAAATATTAATAAATATGGATTTTATCATGTTTTAAATATGTAATTTTAATCTATACTTAGCGAGTTAATCTCGATTTGGCCGCTGGCCGCTAGCTTCAGCCTCATGTAAAACATCACAGAGATTTTTTATTCTGAATGAATTTAAGGGTAGTCAAAAGTGTCCCGTCCGCAATTATTTTTAGAAATACTTTGTTATAAAGGGTTTTAATGTGAATATGCCTAGCCCATATAAAACTTGTGTGGAATTTTACTTGTGAAACCCAATTGACAATTTTTTTTAAATGAATTTAGGGGTGGCCATAAGTGTCCCGTCCGCAAGCATTTTTAAAAATATGTTGCCATAAAAGGTTTTATTTTGAATATACCTAGCCCGTCAACTCAAAATATGTGTGGAATTTTACTTGTGAAGCCCCACTGACAATTTTTTTAAATGAATTTAAAGGTGGTCATAAGTGTCCCGTCTGCAAGCATTTTTAGAAATATTTTTTTTATACAGGGTTTTAATATGAATACACCTAGCCCCACAATATAAAATATGTGTGGAATTTTACTTGTAAAATCCCAAAGACGATTTTTTAAAATAAATTTAAGGGTGGTCATGAGTGTCCCGTCCGCAAGCATTTTTAAAAATATTTTTTATACAGGGTTTCAATATGAATATACCTAGCCCGTTAATATAAAATATGTGTGGAATTTTACTTGTGAAACCCCACGGGCGATTTTTTTTTAAATGAGTTTAAGGGTGGCCAATAGTGATTAGTGTCCAGTCCGCAATCATTTTTTGAAATATTTTGTTATAAGGGGTTTTAATATGAATATACCTAGCCCGTCAAATTCAAATTATAAATGGTCTTAATATGAAGATATTTAGGCTGTCCATATAAAATTTGTATGGAGTTTTACTTGTGAAACCCCAGACGATTTTTTTTTATTTAAATGAATATAAGAGTGGATATGTGTCCCGCCCTCAATCGTTTTGTATTTTTTTTTTATAAAGGGCTTTAATATGGATATACTTAGCCTGTCAATATAAAATTGCAATGCATTTTTTACTTGGGAACTCCGGACATGATTTTTAATAAATATTTGAAAATGATGGTGGCTTTTTTGTCCTAAGCAAAATCGTTTTTAACCGACTTCTAAAAGAAGGATATATATATATATATATATATATATATATATATATATATATATATATATATATATATATATATATATATATATATATATATATTTATGTATGTACACCGATTACTCCGGAACGGCTGCACCGATTTGAATGAAAATTTTTTACGTTATGTAAAGGAAGGTGGTCGGTCCCATATTTTTTTGGACGAAATTGATTCAGTAATATCCAAGATGGCGCTTACACTATGGCGGCCAAAAAAATTAATTTTGTCCAATTTTCTCCAAAATTGGTATGGGGGAATTTTCGGGGTTGTACCCAACGAATCTGAAATTATTTTTCTAAAATTCAAAATGGCGGATCCAATATGGCGGACAAAAAATTTAATTTTGTCCGATTTTCTCCAAAATTGGTATAGGGTAGTTTTCGAGGTCGCACATTATGAATTCAAAACATTTTTAAAAAATTCAATATGGCGGACAAAAAAATAGATTTTGTCAGATTTTCTCCAAAATTGGTACGGGGGAATTTTTGGGGTCGCACATGACGAATCTAAAATTATTTAAAAAAAATTTAATATGGCGGTTCCAATATGGCGGACGAAAAAATCAATTTTGTCCGATTTTCACCAAAATTGGTACGGGGGAGTTTACGGGGTCGCAAATGACGAATCTAAAATTATTTAAAAAAAATTCAATATGGCGTATTCAATATGGTGGATAAAAAATTAATTTTGTTCGATTTTTTTCAAAATGGATATGAGGAGGTTTTTGGGATAGCACATTACGAATCTGATATTATTTAAAAAAATAAATAAATATGACGGATTAAAAATTCTACATCTCTCGATTTTGTCTGAAGTAAGTATAGAGGGATTTTTGTTAGTGTTAATTACGAAATTAAAATATTTTTTGAAAAACTCAATCTGGCGGATTCAATATGGTGTTCTAAAAATTTTACATATCTCGACTTTCTCCAAAACTCATATAGATGGTTCTTGAGGGTGTAAATTGTGAATTTAATCGTATTTTTTCAGGATTCAATATGGCGAATGCAATATAGCTGACAAAAAATTTTACATTTTTCGATTTTGTTCAAATGTGGAACTGAATCGTTTTTGAGCATGTAAATAGCGAATATAAAATTATTTTAAGAAAATCTAATACGTCAGATGCAATATGACCGTTTAGAAATTTTAAATTTCTGGATTTAATCTAAAATTGGTAATTGGGGGCTTCGAAGGGTTTAGATTTAGATTAGATTAAGACGTTAAAATTGTTTTTTTGGAATTCATTATGGCAGATCCAATATGGTGGGTTGAATATTTTACCTTATTCACACTTTTTTAGATTTGGTATTAGGGCGTTGGAGAGTGATGTATTGCGAATTTAATTTTTTACAACTATTACGTTAATAAGATACAATATAAATTTTATATTTACCGATTTTATCTAAAATTGATATTGTGGGGTTCTTGGGGCGTGTACAAACTCAATATGCAATATAAAATATATCGGGCTAAGAAATTTACGTCTCAAATTCTTTAAATATTGATATTGGAAAGTTTTGGGGCCTATATTACTAATCTAAAATTAATTTGAAATTTAAGATATTGGATTTACTATGACAGACTAAATATTTGTTTGACACAATTTCATTGGTATTTGGAGAACTCTAAGAATCAAAGAATTTTTAGTGGTTCATTTTCGGGTGATTTGGAGTCATTGCGAGGTACATTAATCTCGATTAGCATGTAGTTCAGATAATTTATGAATATCATAAAGAATTCAAAACTAAAAATCGAAAAATAAAATTTTTATAAAAAAATTGAACCGACTTCTAAAAGTGCGCTAAAAAGGGAAAAATAACTAAAAATTTTTATATGAAATTGAAATTTTTGAAGTCGGCGCCAAATTATTTCTAAGTGAAATAAATAACTACTAATATATACAAATTATGGTAAGAAAGCAATTACAAATAAAGTATTTTTAATCTCTTTATGCGAATCACATTTTGACAGGAATTAGTTTGGCGTCGACTTCAAAAATTTCAATTTCATATAAAAATTTTTAGTTATTTTTCCCTTTTTAGCGCACTTTTAGAAGTCGGTTCAATTTTTTTATAAAAATTTTATTTAGAATATTTTTATATTAAAGTCTTTACTTAACCTGTCAATAAAAAATTTGTGTGCAACGTTTAAATCGTCAAAACCATGTTTAAAATCTTTTTTTTTTGTTATATAGCGTCCTGCCCGGTGTCCTAAATTACTATAAAATTTTCCAAGCCAGTCTTAACCAGGAAAATTTTTTTATAACAATATAGAATGGATTACTTTGTAAATAAAATTTTGTTTCTCATTTTTCAGTAATATTTCTTGAGCGTACATACAATTCGTTTCTTGAACGTTCGATACTTCAGCCGCATTTTTAACTAGTATCATTGAAAATAAAAACAAATTAGGTGTTTTCTTCAGATAAAAGCGCTTTGTAAAGAGACGCTTAGCGTTTTCTGAGTTTTCCGGAAAAGTGAGGAAAATGGTGAAAAATCAAGGTCAAAATCGTATTCTACGACCACGAAATAGGGGTGAAGTATCGAAATTTTTTCAAAAAAGCGCCGTTTTTCCAGATTTACCTTAATGTAATTAATTAGTTATTACTTCAAAACACTTCTTCCTGATGTAATAACTAATTAGTATACTAAATAACAGTACAAAAGAGGCTAGAGTTCTAGTTCGAACAAAATTTGCCAGCGATAAAAAGTTACAAAATTTAGAATATTTTAAAAGAAATCACATTTTTAATATACTTACATGCCACGTTTTAAAAATTTGGGTCTCCCCATGTTATTTTTATATACTGAATTAATTTAAAAAACTTAAAAAAATTTTATTCACTTCAAGCACTCACTTTGAAAAAATTCGCGATCGCTACTCTCCTACTTCCAGCTTGGCTGTCATACGAATGCCTGCGCGGGGAATTTTAGCATTCCTTCAAATGACTGAAGACAGCAACGAAATGACATCCGATTTGTTAATGAGTTTCAATTTTATATAGAGTCGCTTATGTGAAATGACGATAAAAAATTATTTAAGACAAGTAGGAAAAAATAATTAAAACAACAATTTAATACGGAATTTTTTAACTAATAACATCACAGAACTGCATAATGTCCCTTTGGAAGATGTAAAAGACACCTGAATGGTATTATCCATATCGAAAATAATATTTTATTAAAGAAAACACCCTAAGATATTCTGCCACCATAAAATTAGCTTTAATGTAAAGGGTTAAAAATCTTTTAACTAAATATAATACAGATTCGCGCAGTTCCCGCTTAGAAGGGGTGGTACATCCCTATATTGAAAATAATACTTTACTAAATAAAACACCCTTTAGAATTTTTTGTCACAATAAAATTGGCTAAAATGGAAAGGGTTAAATGTCTTTCAACTAAAAATAATATAGATTCGCGCAATTCCCGCTTAGAAGGAATGGTACACCCCTATATTGAAAATCATATTTTACTAAATAAAACAACCTTTAGGATATTCTGCCACATTCAAATTGGATTAAATGGAAAGGGTTAAATGTCTTTCAACCAAAAATAATATAGATTTGCGCAATTCCTGCTTAGAAAGGGTGGTACACCCCAATATTGAAAATAATATTTTACTAAATAAAACACCCTTAGGATTTTCTGCCACATTAAAGTTGACTTAAAAGAAAAGGGTTGAAAGTTCCTCAACTAAAAATAATATAGATTTGCGCAGTTCCCGCTTAGAAGGGGTGGTACACCCTTATATTGAAAATAATACGACTAGTGAAATAAACACTGCCTTAAAAGAATGTTAAACATAATTCGAAATAAAATCTTATCTTATCTACAGTGTTAAAAAGGATCTGGCCATAGGAATTAACTATATGTTACTCTTCCTTTATGTTATTATTAAATAAAGTGTTTTCCATGTACCTTCTAAACTTTAAAATAATTAATTTCTGATCAAAAAAAAAAATAAAATGAAAAAAATTATAAAAACTACACACTATCACAAACAAAACTTTAAAATCGTCGATCTATTAAAAGATCTTCAGTATAATCTTACATACTGATGTAATACAAAAAACGTAGGTACTTACCGAAAATAATGAATTTCCGGGATCGAACCATTCGATTTACAAAACAATACCATACACTGATACATTGTTATGAATTAAAGTCTATACAAATGTCTTGACAACATACACAAATATAAATTCCGAAATTTAACTAATGATACTGCACCGCACAACAAAGAAAATAAGCGTTGAGGACGATGACAAACAACCGCATTAAACATAAAGAATACGTCGTGACGCCGATCGTGTCGCAAACCCTGCTCTGGTTTCCCGTTCTCACATTGCTAACTTCATGCAACAAATTTACTACGAAATTTCTTTTTACGCTTGCTCCATATAGCCAGTCGATGTCAATTTATGACATTTATTTTCTGCATGGTGGAACACTTTTTTGGGCATTTAACCTATTTTTGTAGTTTTCCATCCCCTTCCAATTTCCTTGTTTCCTACACGTAATAATAAACCAGAAAAACATCTAACCCATTCCACTTAAGCCAATTTCAATGTGGCAGAAAATCCTAAAGGATATTTTATTTAGTAAAATATTATTTTCAATATAGGGGATGTATCACCCCTTCTAAGGGGGAATTGCGCGAATCTATATTATTTTTAGTTGAGGAACTGTCAACCCTTTTCTTTTAAGTCAATTTTAATGTGGCAGAAAATCCTAAAGGGTGTTTTATCTAATAAAATATTATTTTCAATATTGGGGTGTACGGCCCTTTTTAAGCAGGAATTGCGCAAATCTATATGATTTTTAATTGAGGAACTTTTAACCCTTTTCTTTTAAGCCAATTTTAATGTGGCAGAAAATCCTAAGTGGTATTTTATTATTATTTTCAATATAAGGGTGTACCATCCCTTCTAAGCGGGAATTGCGCGAGTTTATATTATTTTTGGTTGAAAGACCTTTAACTCTTTCCATTTAAGCAAATTTTATTGTGGCAGAAAATCCTAAAGGGTGTTTTATTTAGTAAAGTATTATTTTCAATATAGGGTGTACCACCCCTTCTAAGCGGAAACTGCGGAAATCTATATTAATGTAACGAACTTTATAGCGTTCTAGATTTCATAGTATTGGTTTGTGTTTGTAGTTTCTACGGTTTTAGGTTTATTTTCTCGGAGTTTATAATTTATTTATTTAATTTTACCTTTTTTTAATTTCCTCACGAGACATCGATGAAAGAAGGTCTGGAACTTTTTAGAGAATTCTATTTCCTTATTTCTAACATGGAACGCCTATGATAGAAGGTCTAGAAATCGCCGGATTATTCCTTTTTCTTATTTTTATTACACCACATAGTATGGAAATCCTTCTAGAAAATTAGGGAATCTTCCGGTATCAACCAAAAGAATATATAAGCGGTCCAGATCGGCTTTCGGGGACAGTATAGTTTGAGAGTTTTCGACGCAACTTGAATTAGTTTGACAAGTGTCACAATTAAGGTTGACAATAAAAAGCATTCAAAATAATAGAATGTGCTCAATAATACAGTGTGTGTTCAAAAATCGGCCGTCCAGAACATTATTTTTGGTTGAAATTTTAACCCGTTCCACTTAGGCCAATTTTAATGTGGCAGAAAATCGTAAAAGGTGTTTTATTTCGTAAAATATTATTTTCAATATAGGGTGTACCACTCCTTCTAGGCAGAAATAGCGCGAGTTTATATTATTTTTGGTTGAAAGACATTTAACTCTTCCCATTTGAGCCAATTTTATTGTGACAGAAAATCATAAAGGGTGTTTTATTTAGTAAAGTATTTTTTTCAATATACGCGGGAATTGCGCGAATCTATATTATTTTTGGTTGAAAGACATTTAACCTTTCCATTTAATCCTTCGAACATACCACTGTAGAATTAGCAGAACGTCAGATCTAGGGCCCGGATGTTTGAACGCTGAATAACGTAATAATATTTTTATTTATATTTGAAAAAGTGTTGCTAAACAGTAGATATTTAATTTCTTGGTACGCACATACCGATTTTATGCTATCCTTTTCTGATTGCATTATCTAAATGAGTATCATATGATAATCAGTACGTCCATTCTGATATGAATATATGGTTGCCTAAATTATTATTATTATTATTTTCAATATGTAAACGACATTTACCAATAAAAATAAGTTTTTAAATCCTCTTTTTGTTAATATTAATTGTAAACTTCGCATTTATAGTAATTTCTAACACTTAAAAACACCGAAATAAAACTCGACAAGCAATTAAACTGAAAGAAAGGATAAGTAAACATGTTTATATCTGTCAAACATCAAAAAAGCGTCTCCCCCACCGACCATAAACAGCTTTCAAACAAATCTATTGTTGTTTAAATCTAGAGTATGATTGAAGATTTAATCCAATTTTATTGTGGCAGAAAATCCTAGAGGTATTTTATTTAGTAAAAATTATTTTCAATATAGGGGTGTGCCACCCTTTCTAAGCGTGAATTGCACGAATCTACATTATTATATATATATATATATATATATATATATATATATATATATATATATATATATATATTAATCCTTTCTATTTCAGTCAATTTTATTGTGGCAGAAAATCCTAAAGTGCGTTTTATTTAGTAAAGTATCATTTTCAATATAGGGGTGTACCACCCTTTCAAGGCGGGAACTGATGGAATCTATATTATTTTTGGTTGAAAAACATTTAACCAATTCCATTTAAGCCAATTTTAATGAGGTAGAAAATCCTAAAGGGTGTTTTATTTAGTAAAATATTATTTTCAATATAGAAGTGTACCACCCCTTCTAAGCGTGACCTGCGCGAATCTATAATATATTATTTTTAGTTGAAATATTTTTAACCCTTTCTATTAAAGCCAATTTTAAAGAAGCAGAATATCTTAGGGTGTTGTCTTTATTGAAATATTATTTTCGATATGGATAATACCGTTCAGGTGTGTTTTACTTCTCCCAAAGGGACATTATGTAGTTCTATGATGTTATTATTTAAAAAATGCAGTATTAAATTGTTGTTTTAATTATTTTTCCCTACTTGTCTTGAATTAATTTTATCGTCATTTCACACTTTATAAAATTGAAACTCATTGACAAATCCGAGTTTGAGTTCGTTGCTGTCTTCAGTTACGTCATTCCTTCTCGTATTTAAACTATCCTATAGAAAAAGTTGGCGCATGCTTAAAACGAAATAGAGCATCTCCGAGGAGCAGTACCTCTCTTTTTAATGTCGGTCAAAAGACAGAGATATCCAATGACGTTTGGGACTAATTTAAAAATCCGGTTAAAAGAAATAGCTCTATTGTCCGTTCCCGTCAAGAATTTCAAAGTTCGAACGACTTTCCTATTTCACATTTTAAAAGTAAGCATCCATTGGTGACTACTTAGGCCAAAGATTATTCCCAATAATAAGTTGGGACACCTTGGCCTCTTCGTTTCATTCATCATATCCCCGACCTCCTTTTATCTTTGTCAGCAAGAACGTTAACAAAGAAGATAGCACATGAGCTGCATATCAGTTAAAAAAGCAAAAGGCAAACGTTTTTTCTGACCTTGAATCTTTAAAACTCGATAGTTGGACTACTCTACACAGTAAAAAATGACTTTTTCTTTCAGCATAGACAATAAAACCTGACTAGGTATTTATCGACATGTTATAATGCAATATATTTTACTTTTGTTTAAGATTTGTTTTTTTTTAAGCACAAAAATAATTATCTGCCAAAATAAATTATTAAAATAGTTTGAGTGGTAGCAATTATGATAATCAAAATGCAAACATTTAAAAAAAAATAGAAGTAGGCATAAATTGAAAGGCTTTTTGCAAGCCAGTAACGCTTTCTGTTTTTACGGTACAATATAAAGCGTATGTATATTTAATCTAGTTGGATTTAAAGTTCAAATACTAAAAAAATTTATAGAAATTTAAAATCTGGGCCAAAACTCTAGCTTGTAAGGCCATCATAAAAAAATGTAACGCGACTTTGTACGGTTTTGCAGCAAAAGTTTGTTGCATGTATGTCCGTTTTTTTTTTGCAGTACTATCTAAAGTACAGTAAGTAAATTACTCACAAAGGTAATAAAACAACAGTATGAACCCAAAGTAAACAGTATATTAGAGAAAATTAAATACTATACACTATCATTTTTTAAGTCTATATGTTGGCAGTTATAACTATTTAAAATTGTAACTTAACGTTTTTTTCTTCAAACTAGTATTCTTTAGAAATATGAAGCTAACAAAATTCTTTGCATTTATGGTGTTCGGATAGTGCAATAGGATACTTGCGAGAGGTGATTTTACATGGTAAAATGAAGATAGTTGGCCATATAATAAAAATTCGAAAACCCAATGCTTCTCGAGTTACAGCTTGTCAAAGTTCAATTGTTGTCTCTTATTTTTAACATCTTGCGTTCAGTTTTTAACTTATCAAGTTGATATTTGGTACAGGGATTAGCCTTAATGACTTCTATCACTCTAATATAAAAATGTTTCCGATAGATATTGGAAAAAGGACATTTCATGTTAAAAACAAAAGAATACCTAGTAAAAAAGGTACTCCTTATTCAATTTGATAAATTACACTGTTCAAATTAAAGTTCTCACTGCTCGTTAGATCAGTTTTTCAAGGAAGCAAAAAATCCTGTTACCGTGGTTCAAGTACCCTGATGCATTATCTTGAACACCCTGTTTAAGAGTTTTTTTATTTATTTATTATTATATTATTTAATATAATTGTTAAATAATACAACGTATTATAATTACTACTATATTACATTAACCATAACAATTCTCTCAACACAGTGTCTTCTTCAGATGGTAGATAACAACTAAACAAAGTGAAAACTACTCTAAATTTAAATTCAAAAAGGTATTTACCTGTGTCACCCAAATTTACAAGTCTATAAAATGTTGGAAAAACCAAAATTATTTTTATTAGTTCAGGTTATTGAAAATGCATATTTAATAATAGAAAACCATTTAAATCCAATTGGTCATTTAATAAAATGTTTAGTTTTTTATGTTTGTTAATTTCCAGGCATTCTAATAAATTTAATTTTAACAATTTATTTTCCAAATATAAAATATCAAAATTATCATTAAAAGTGTGTTGTTCATTGTTTAAATGTATAGCGTAGTGAGAATTGGTGTGCTTTTTTAAATGACTTGTTTTATGTTTTTTTATTCTTTAAATAAAACTTCTGTCCGTTTGCCCTATATATATTTTAGGGCAAATTCCACATTTTAATTTATAAACACCACATTTATTTTCTTTTTTCGTTTTGGTTTTATTGTTTTTTATTAATTTGCCTTGAGTATTATTAGTTCTATATGAAATCTTGAATCCTTTGGTCAAATAATTGGCTACTTGTTTCGAAAGTTTACTGGTATACGTAACAGTTTTATACACATGTTGGTTTTGATATATCAGGCCAATATGGTTGACCAAATTATTAATAAAAAACAATACAATAAAACAATTAAATCAGCGTATTCAGTAACAAAATTCAAAACCAACATAGTGTATAAAACTCTTACGTATACCAGTAAACTTACGAAACAAGTAACCAAACATCTGATCAAAAAAGGATTCAAGATAGAACTAATAATACTCTAGGTAAATTAATAAAAAATAATAAAACCAAAACTCAAAAAGAAAATAAATGTGGTGTTTATAAATTAAAATGTGGAAGTTGCCCTAAAATATATATAGGGCAAACGGGCAGAAGCTTTATTAAAAGAATAAAAGAACGTAAAACAAGTCATTTAAAAAAGCACACAAATTCTCACTACACTTTACATTTAAACAATGCACATCGCACTTTTAATGATAATTTTGATATTTTATATTTGGAAAAAAAAAACGTTAAAATTAAATCTATTAGAAATCAACAGACATAAAAAACTAAACATTTTATTAAATGACCAATTGGATTTAAATGGTTCCTCATTATTAAATATACAATTTCAATAACCTGAACCATAGAAGAAATATACCAAGAATTCCTATCCTGTGCCAGGGGCGGATCCAGCCTCTCTCCTTGGGGGGGGCGGTGATATCACAAAAGTGCAGTATGGCAAACGAAAGCAAGTTGTCTCCGGGGGGGGGGGGGGTCACCAGCAACATTCCCATTTCTAGTGTAAAAGGCAGGGACAGGGCTATTTTTTTGAATTTGAAGCTCTTGGACAGGGGGGGGCGATCATAAGAAAAAACAAGTTTCCGACAGGGGATGGGAAGATGCGATCAACATACACATTCCTCGTATAAGAGGCAGAAACGGGTCTATTTTCCTGAGTTCAAAGTTCCTGGGCGCAAAAAAAAACAAGTTGTCAACTGGGGGGGGGGGGGGGGGTTGCCAGCAGCATACACATTCCTAATATAAAAGGCAAAATCGGTTCTATGTTCCTGAACTCAAAGCCCTTGGGAAGGGGAGGGGCGATCGCAAGCATCCACATTCCTATACTCTATTCAAGAACTATAGAGAGTAATAAATCTGTTACCGAAACCTCCAACGTACCTGCTTCAGTGCCGCCGGTAACTGAGAAAATCTAATTCTATTTAATTATATTTAAATATTATAAGCTTTTATAAATTTACTGCAACAATAAAATTTCTGATAATTCAATTTAATTTCTGTCAGTGAGCAAAGTACACCTTACAGTGTGTCTTTAGTGATTTATTTTGTTTGTGCTTGTTTTCATATATTATTTGAGATTAGTGAGATACCCAAAAGATGGAGGGCATTTTTTCCTCAACGAAAAACTTATTACGATGAATGTTTATGATGCCTTAAGATATCAATATCTAGATAATAATGTTAAAAGCTCTGATGAGATATATTCCAATATAACAGGAGTTCGAAAATCTATCATGTACCGAACACTGACGGAGAAAAAAACGACTGGAATTGTTAGTAATTCCAAGCTATATTCGATCATAGGCAGACGAAAAACCTCGTTGGAAGAAGAGATGTAAGCTGTAATAAAAGGAGTTGTACATACATTTTATTATGAGAAGCAGATCTCAACCGTCGACAAAATTCTAACCAAAATCAATGAAGATCGGGATTTGCCTGAAATTAAAAGAACTGAGCTCTGGAATTTGCTCAGAGAACTTAATTTTTGTTGGGAAAAACCAGATAGGAAATCTGTTCTTATAGATCATCCGGAAAATGTCCGTTGGTGAAGGAAATATCTCTCTCAAATAAAAGGTAGAGTTGCTGGAAATAACACAACTTACAAAATTAATAATGTAACTGGACTTTTGAAAGATTTTTTTGGATAAAGTACTGCAGATAATTGCGAAAAATCCATATAATAAAAGAATAAAAGAAAATGTGGAAACTCGATCTCATGATCGGTTAGATAGGAATCAATTATAATTAATTTGAGCGAAGATAGCTTCACTGACTTTGATGACGAATAAGATACGTTATGTTTACCAGCGTTAACACACAATTTATTATTTAAATTTTCTGTAACATATAAAAATTAATGACATTTGAATCCATTTTTAGTGTTTAATTGTAATTCTGTAGATGGTTTAAGAAATAAATAAACTGGAACGTCAAATATCCCAAAAATGTTTTTAATTAATAATTAATTGACCAATAGCCCCAAAAAAATTTTAATATTATATTGACGAATTTATTTTTTTTATATATGTTTAACTTCTTGTATTTTTGATAATGGGTATTTTGTAAGTATTTAAATTATAACTTAGCATTTCTTGAGAGAAAAAGGCTACGTTTTATTCTGAATGTGCCTAAAACGGTTTCTATGCCAAAATTAAAAATAATAAAACTACAGTTGTGATTTGTGTTAAATATGTCGAAATTCTCTATATTTTCTAATATATGTGAATTATTAAAAAATCATAAGAAATAAAATAATACTATAAAAACTTTTTATTTTAAGTTTATTACTGAAATAATACTCTATGCCTTAAATACAGGGTGTCTCAAAAGAAAGTTCACATTTAAAAAATCGATTTAAAAAAAAGTCAGGACTTTATTGAAAAAATGTTTATTACATATTAAACTACATTGTTTGGGAATTTATTTTTTAAAAATGATATCGTCCAAATGTAATCCGTTGCGGTCACGGCATTCATTTAATCGAGCACTAAAATTGCCCATGACGTCTCGGCAGGTATTCTCAGTGATGTCTGCCATTTCGTTGCGGATATTTTCTTTTAATTGTGCCAGGGAAGTCGGTTTGTTGGCGTAAACTTTTGATTTGACATAACCCCATAGGAAAAAGTCCATAGGTGATAAATCAGGACTGCGTGGAGGCCAACTTATGTCCCCTTTCTTTGAGATCAATTTGCCAGGAAAAATTTCACGCACTCGTGGCAGAGACATGTTGGACGTGTGTGAAAATGCTCCGTCTTGCTGGAACCATGTTCTTTGGTTATAGCCAGGAAAATTTTGCAGTTCAGGCACAAAGAAGTCGTCTAACATCTCCACATACCGCTCTGAAGTCACTGTTACTGTGCGTTCCCTTTCATCTTCAAAAAAGTACGGGCCGATAATTCCTCGCGCCGACATCGCAGCCCATACAGTCACTTTCGGCGAATGTAAAGGTTTCTGATATTTGTGTTTTGGATTGTTTGCACTCCAATAGTGGCAATTTTGCTTGTTTACATGACCATTAAGATGAAAATGGGCTTCATCCGAAAAGAAGATGTTGGTAAACGTTGAAAAGCGTTCTGTCATCTGGTTTACGAAGTCAAGCCTCTGACCAGCATCCTGAGGCTTTAATTCTTGCACCAACTGAATTTTATAGGGGTTCAGCTTTAAATCTTTGTGTAAAATGCAGAATAATGATGACCTATGCACATTTAAAGCAACAGCACGCTTACGAATCGAAACGTTTGGGTCGTCACGAACAGACTGAATAACACTCTCTACGTTTTCGACCGTTCTCGAAGACTTCGGACGCCCGGATTTTGGTTTATCTAGTGTTGAACCGGTCTCTTCAAACTTCTGGACCCATTTTCCAATAAGCCGAGCGCTTGGCCCATCATTTAAGTGACGAATATGTCGAAAATTGCAGAATTTTCTACGCGCTACAGTCGCCGAATTACCGTTTTTGTAAAACTCACGTACGCACAAAGCACGGTCCGCTCCCGAGAAACGTTCCATAGCGACTAAATTCCCAAGAGCCAGGCTACCGATTGACATACCCAAAACAAATGTGTACTTTCTTTTGAGACACCCTGTATTTCGTGATAAAATAGACCTCCTTTTGACGCCTTCCGATGCCTATGACAAGGATTTTTTTAACACTTCACACATCCAAATATCTATTGCTATCTAACCCAAATAGTCCATTATTATAGACCAGTATTTTTGATTATAAAATTTCTAACCCATTCTTACGAAAAATATATGTTTCTAACAGATTTTGCCAAAGACACCGGACTAAAGAACACAGGTAGTTTGCGAAGAAAAAAAAAGGTAAAAAATGAAAAACTCTCCCTAGTTCTTGAATAAACTATAGTATAAGAGGCAAAATCGGGTCTATTTTCCTGAACTCCAAGCTCTTGGGGGGGGCGATCGCCCCCACCGCCCCCCCCTTGGATCCGCGCCTGTCCTGTGCTATAATTTTGACGCTCCTAAACGGTACACAAACTGGTACGCCGTCTTATTCATAAAAAGCAATTTACAATGTTGTCAATGATTAGATATCAGTATTTTAATGTGATATACCTGCTTTTGTTAGAAACAAGTATAAAAGATTTAAATTTTCGGATTTATGTTGAAAACGTGGCAATACTGCATATCCCTTCCTACCGAGTAAGAGAGGTAAGCTCCACCTTTTTATCGATTTAAATGTAAGGTTGCCGGAGCCTTACGAAGTTTTACTGAACGGTTTGATCATTAGAACGTTCCCTTTGTAAACTTAAACAAATATAATAAACTAAGGGATAAAAAAACTTGTATCCGTACTTTAGATCAACTATCCAATACGGCAATATTGCATATACATCATTCTTTGACGTTTTACTACTTATAGTAAAAACTACCTTTTATCGATGACAGAGTTTTAATACTTAGCGCTTCCAATCCTCCCATAAGAATGAGACGTCTTAGTATAATTCGTCAATGCCTGAACTAATAAAAATAATTCTGGTTTTTCCAACATTTTATAGACTTGTAAATTTGGGTGACACCTTTTTGAATGTAGATTTAGAGTAGTTTTTACTTTGTTTAGTTGTTATCTACCATCTGAAGATGACACTGTGTTGAAACAATTGTTATGGTTAATGCAATATAGTGGAAATTATAATACGTTGTATTTTTTAACTATTATATAATGGATTTCCATCAAGTAACTAGCCTAACACAATTATATTATTAATACACATAAAGAATAATGACAATATACATGGAAAAAGAGTCTAGATGACTTAATATCTGTATGTGCTAAATGAATAAGGTCATAATTACGTGTACACATGTGCTCGCTTAGTATAATTCGTCAATGCCTGAACTAATAAAAATAATTCTGGTTTTTCCAACATTTTATAGACTTGTAAATTTGGGTGACACCTTTTTGAATGTAGATTTAGAGTAGTTTTTACTTTGTTTAGTTGTTATCTACCATCTGAAGATGACACTGTGTTGAAACAATTGTTATGGTTAATGCAATATAGTGGAAATTATAATACGTTGTATTTTTTAACTATTATATAATGGATTTCCATCAAGTAACTAGCCTAACACAATTATATTATTAATACACATAAAGAATAATGACAATATACATGGAAAAAGAGTCTAGATGACTTAATATCTGTATGTGCTAAATGAATAAGGTCATAATTACGTGTACACATGTGCTCGCGCGTTTGGATATATGTGTGTATATGCAAGTAAATGTGTGTTGGAGTATGTGTATATTGGATATGGAGCGCTTTTTATGCGTGCCTTTGATGGTAATTTAAGCAAATCTAAATCCAACAATTACACTTAGTAAAAAATTCAATTAAATCTATCCATATCATCAATAATATGTATTCTACAACTTTCTTTAAATGACAAACCTCTCCATGGGTATAAGATTGAAGTTCCTAAAGATAACTAGGTTAGCCATGTTTTTTATTTCTATGAAAAAAAATATCATGGTCATTTGTAGAATATTTTTATAAAGAAGGCAAAAAACAGGAATTTTGCTTAGCCCAAACTTAAGAAATGCTCATATTTTTCCATCCAATTTTGATAAAATGCCGTTCAAGTTTTAAGCTATACAGTTGCAAGGGGAATGAAAACATATAGATCACTGGGTTTATTACCTCCAGAATCATCTACTACAATTGAAGTAATAGAGAGAATGAGCAATCTTTTTGACAATTTTAATTTATTAGAAAAACGTATGTATCAATACAAGAAGATTTTTGATGGAAGTGAACTAGAGATAACTTATTTGAATGAGATGATACTTTTTTTTCTAATTTAAAAATTTTAAACAAAAGTGATGAAGACTTAACATCTAAATGTAAATTCCGAACTTGTTCGATTATAACTATCAATAGTCTAAAAAAAACTATGGGTAAAATTAGCAATATTAGGTTTTAAGTATTTAAGAACTCATTTAGTGAATCAAGATTGTCTAGAGAATTATTTTGGCAGTATACAGCAACAGAGGGGAAATTATGATAACGCAACCCCAATTCAATTTGAAAGGGCATATTAAAAACTTTTTTGTCAAAACTTTTTGCAATATTCATCTATGAAGTTTGAAGATAATTTAAGCTCTCTATTATATAATATATTATATGAACGTAATCAGGAGGTGCAAAAAGATATTTTTGAACCTAGTAACAAAGTAATTCCTGCAATTTTTTTACACAATTATGAGTATAGAAAGGAATATCTGCCTACTTAAAATGGATTTGTTTATGTTGTGTGGATTTTTCTCAACAATCAAATACATTGGATCAGAGCCAACTTGTTATTAGTTTTAAACCTTCAAGACAAACACACCCAGATCCCCAAATAAAAATTTTCTTTATTTTATCTATGTACTAGAAAAAATATTTACTTCAAAATGTCTTATGTAGAAAAATAGCAATATCTAGAATTTTTTTTTGATGAATTGAAAAATGTACCAATCCTACATCCTTGTCCACAATTTCCCCGTATTTATGTTATCAAATTATTTATAAGATAAAAATTATTTTTTAGCGTCAAATTTGCAAATAAAGACATAAAAACTTGCAAAAAAGGAGATATAAAAAAAACAGAACAATTAGCATATTGTCTCATCTTTGAAATGGACATAAGTCCTGGGATTTTAAGCTCTTATTTTTTTTTTTAGTTCAGGGGTTATGTTATTTATTGTTTTACAATGTTGAAAAATACTTTAAAATAGTTTAGGTTTTAGGGTATCTAAAAAAATACAAAAACAAATTATATGGCATTTTCTATATCTGAAGTAAATTAGAAAAAAAAATGTATCATCTTATCCAAATAAGTTATCTGTAGTTTACTTCCATCAAAAACCTTCTCATACAGATAATTATATTATTTTTCTAATGAATTAAAAATTTCAGAAAGGTTGATGGAAAATAAAGAAATTGTTTCAAAAAATTATATGTTCTTGGGCCTAAAATATACAAGGTTAATGTAAATTGTTTATATTCAAACCTGTTACGCCTAGCAGTAGGATTTTTATTTTCTTCTAGAGCCTGAAATTTTATAATTTTTGCCAAAGGCTTGGATAAAAATTGATCACATACATAAGTTAAAATCGCCACAGATAATCAGACTCATAAAAATTATCAATAGTGGAAATCTGCTCTTTTTCCATTGTAAAATATATTTAGAATCACGTTTTTTAAGCTATTGATGATTTGGCGCATTTTCTTTTTCCCAAGTGAAGAATGTGACAACAAATTGAAGTCTGTATTAATGACGTTGGTGAAATCAATCCTGGATCTTCTTTTAACATTGTGGTTGAGGTACTGGGAGAGAATAAGTCTTCATTATCAAGAGGTATCTGTACCATTTAATCTGATGTGTCTGCTTTTTCATTTACATCAGCATGAGCATCACCTAAAATTTGTAATTTGTCACATTTTAAAATAGACTTAGATACTTAAAAGAACAATAAAAATATTGTTACATAGAGAAAAATAAAATACGTCATTAACCCGCGTTTTCGAAATTCAATAATTCATTTTTAATAAACCGAAGTTGAAGAGGTTGCTTAGAGTTTAATCACTGCAGATCAAAATTTCCAATTCCGATAGGTCCTTAGTCATACCCTAAACCTGGGCGTAACAATATTATTTATGCTATGTGAACTATAACATCCATTTTCTGTAAGTATTAGTTCAATATAAATTATGTTTTCTTTTGAAAAAATAATTATTTCTTAAGATATTTTAACAGAGTTGGGCTGATTTTGATTTTTTTTTAGATTTCCACATTAAAACTCATAGGGAGCAAGTCGAGAAAATTCAATCATATTTATAAAATGTATTTTATTATTGAGTATAAATACCCACGTAAATAATTCCTGAATATTATTTGAATATTTTTATTATTTATATATTTATGTTACTAAACTTATAGTTTACAAATAGATATATGCATATATTTTTTTGAATATTTTTATTTTTATTAAGAAAAATTAAGAAATTAAATTTTTATTTTTTACAAATATCTTTCAACAAAAAAGCAATTTATTATTATCAATATTAATCAATGCCCAATAGGTAGTTATAAAATATTTTTGCAATTAAAAACCTAAACCACTTTTTACTTATTTATTATTTAGCATAAATAACTGTATTACAAGGTGCTAATAGGTTTTCTACTACATTTCACTTTTTCATTCGCCAAATAAAAAATCACGGTATATTTTCCTTTTTTTTTTGTTTTGTCGGAACTTGTGTTTAGTGGCTCTTACTGCCAGAAAATTCTTGTCAAGACTCACTTGTTTGTCTATACATTGTTAAGGGGCAATAATTCGTGTTCATTTTGTTACAATCCTGGTTGTGTTCTGGTTCAGTGGAGTGATTTAGTTTTTAAATAAATAAATAAATGTTTATTGACAGACCAGCCATTTACAAAGGAAAAAAATCAATAGATAAGTATATTATATATATTTTAGAATTGACACTAACCCATCGCTGCAAAACTCAATGTTGAATAAATCAAATTGGCCTCAGGACATTGTATAATTTTTTTCGGAAGCAGTCAAATAACAACCATTCCAGATACAATAGCCAATCCATACGGGAACAAGGACGCCGGGATTACAACTAAGAAGACTGACTTTCCTCTTGTCCTTCATCCCAATGTACAAAGCCTGCAGAACAAAGTAAATCAGCTTGAAATATTACTTTATAAGAATTCCGAACGAACAACCTCAGAATCACTAGTAAGGGTATTTAATAATGGTCGTAGCCATGATAGAGACACAGGTCCAAAACGGGTAAGGTCACTAACAGTCTATTATCAGAATGTTCGTAGTATTCAATCACGTGACAAAGTAAAGAATCTAATAATAAATCTTAACATTGATATTTATATTTACAGAAACTTGGCTTACAGCTTAAATATCAAATAGTTAGTACCGGACCCTCTGGTACCCTGTAATAGTTATCACCCTGCCTTGTGTTTTCAAGTGGATTATGCCAATGGAAAAGATTTATTGGACTATGGTAGTTTTTATTATGCCTTTAAAAATGCAAATTATCAGAATATTAATAATTTTTTGGTGGGATTTCTCGGGAACTACTATTTCAGGGCTAAGATATAAATATTGCTGTAGACTATTTTTATCACCATGTAAATTACGCTGTTGAATGTTTTGTTCCCAAATTGCGATCAAAGAATCCAAAGTTTCCTAACTGGTTTAGTTCTGAGCTTAAAGAATTGATATTTCATAAAAAGATTGCTGATAAACGATTTAAGACTAATAAATCTAAGACTGATTATGTGTTGTTCTCAAACTGAAGGTCTGAATGTAAGATCGTATCTAGGTTGAATTATGAAGAATACATTTCTTCCCTGCAGAAGTTATTAGGTGGTGATAAGAATTTTGGAAGTATGTAAAAAAGAAGAAGGGTGGTTACACTCTTCTGGGTACAATGCCATATAATGATACAACTAGTGACGATCCAAATTCGATAGCGCGAACTTATTTGCCGATCATTTTTCATCTTCATATATATTTGATCACAATCCTGGGGCAGTTTTTAACTTTCATTGTGACTCTAATATAAATTTATCAACTTGTACATTTTCACCCACTGATATTTTTAATAAGCTAAACACATTAAGGACACCTTGGGCTCTGGTCCTGATAATATAACAGTGTTCTTTTTAAAACAATGCCAATGTATCTTTTCACTTATTTTGAGCAAATTATATAATTTGCCCATTTAAAGTGGGCTTTTTCCTTATGAGTGGAAGAGAAGTTATTTATACCCTATTTATACCATTTCGAATAGAGCACATATAGAAAATTATAGGCCAATTTCCAAATGTTCTATTCTTTCAAAAATATTCGATTCTCTTTTAACTGATGAATTAACAACTGTTTTTGGAAATTATATAGTTCCAGAACAACATGGTTTTTGTAAGGGGAAGTCCATAGTTACAAATCTTTGATGTTGACTTTTTGCTATGTGCTTTGGAGGATCGTTTCCAAGTTGATGCTATATATAATGATTTTTCCAAGGCGTTTGACACAGTGAATCATACTTGTCTTTTAACTATACTGAAATCTATTGGTATTCAAGATCCGCTCCTTTCGTGGATGCGAAGCTATCTCACGGGGAGAATACAGATTGTACGATATAAGAACTACTCGTCGCGTGAAATTAGGGTGCAATCTGGGGTTCCTCAAAGAACGCATTTGGCCCCTCTTCTGTTCAACTTGTTTTGGAATGGCACTGCTTTTCGCTGATGATTTAAAATTTTTAAGTGCATTAAATCTCTGCAGCATTGTATTGATATGCAGTCTGATTTGGATGCATTTCGTGTAGGGTGTACTACCAACAGGTTGTAACTTAACATTGGAAAGTGCAAGACAGTGCGGTTCTGTAGAAAGAGAACTTTAATCGAGTACAATTATAAGATTAATGGTGTGTCTGTGGAATTGACCGATTCTATATCTGATGTTGGTGTAATATTGAATAGTCAGTTAACTTTTAAAGAGCATATACATAATATCACAAATAAGGGAATAAAATTAGTGGGGTTTGTTACACGGAATCTATCTGACTTCAACGTATTATTTATATCAAAAAGGTTTATTGCAGTGTTGTGCGTTCTGTATTGGAGTATGCCTTACCAATATGGTCACCTTTCTACAATGTACACAAATTGGAGCTAGAAAGAGTGCCGAAGCGCATTTTAAGATTCGTAGCTTATGAATCAGGCGTTCCTAAAGAAAATATAAACTACCCACATATACTACTCCAATTATATTTGAAGCCTCTCATATATGAAGAAATACTTATATTTACTTGCCAGGTATGGTCTCCTTACTACGGGCAATATATTCAATAGATTTAAAGATTGCACGAAAGATTCATTAGATTTGTGGGTTTCAAAATGGGGATATCCAGTGAAGACATCATATATGAAGAAATACTCAAGTGTATTAATTTGCTACCTCTTAGGGAAAGGAGAACATATATTGATACGCGCACCTTTTATAAAATTTTGCATGGGTTAATAGATTGTCCTGAATTATTAGCTATGGTAGACATAAATGTTCCATAGAGAGTTTTGAGATAATTCAATCTGTTTAGTGGTCCTTATCACAGAACAAATTGTGGATTATCGTCATCTCTCACTCGCTTTTCAATTACGGCGAATAAATTCGAAAATGATTTTGATTTCTTTAATGATACATTAAGTTCACTGAGCTCAAAGATGAAGAATGCACTGTGATATGTGTATCTAGTCATTTTATCTATACATGGTAACTTGTTTTGGTATATGTATTTTATATTTGCCCACCCATTGTATACCTCATTGTTTTAACTTTTGTGTTTGTAGGATTTTATTATACATTATTTTATCTATATTGTACAGGGTGAGTCAACGATTGGATGAAGTAGGTTTGTGCCTTTTTGGTGAAATTAACAAAGAAACTATATTTATTGTTTGATACAGTTTATTTTTACGCAGATTTTAAAAATATTTAGGACTCTACAGGGTGAGCCAAAAAACTAGGACAGCATAAAGTTGTATTTTTTTAAATAGAACACCCTATATACGAATCGTATTTTTGATTTAGCTTATAATTTTAAATCTTTTTTATTAAGGGTTTACTATAACAAAACTTTATAGTTTCTGAGATAATTAAGTTTAAAGAAAAAAAGTCACATTTTCAAGCATCAATTCAATCCTAAATAACGTTTTCAATTTTGTGACAAATATAGTTCAAATTTGGAATTTAGCAAGGCCAAGAACAAGTTAACATAATTTTTACCTAATATTTGCAATAAAAGCTACAGGGTGTTGAACACATCGGCTTAAATTTGAACAAGTTTAAATGAATAAATATCTTTTTTTTTAAATGGTACATCCTGTATATTTTCATGTTATTTAATAGAGTAATAAAAACCCTAAAAGTTTTGTTCAATATATCCTATACCTATTTATAATAGTTTTTGAGATATTTCAGTTTTTCTTATTTTCCATACTTTTTTACAGAAATAGTCTTCATTATCATAGTAGCCATGGCAAAAACAATGTAAAAGAACATTTTTCTGTGTGTCGAATTTATAACCGCAATCGCTTCTTTTGGTTTTTATGTAGTGTAGTTTGATTTTTTTTGCATTAATCTTATATTGTAAAAAGAATGAGTTAATAGATATGATTTATACAATAGGAGAGGCTCAAAAAAATTGCCTTCTTGCTCAAAGAATTTACAAAATGAAGTATCCTGATCGACGCCAGCCTAATACCCATACTTTTCAAAACTTAATGCAAAGATTTGATTCTTCTGGTACTGTTGATTATCCAAAACGTAAAGTGGTCAACAAACCAGTAACTAATGAAGAAAAAGAACTACAAGTATTGTTAAATGTTCAGGAAAATCCTTATATTGGTAGCCGTCAGTTAGCAGCATTATGTGAAACATCACAATCCACCGCTAATCGTACTACCAAGAAATATAGGTATCATTCATATCACATGGAATTACACCAAGAATTGCACGGACAGGATTTTGAAAGTCGTGTAAACTTTTGTCGTACAATAAATGCGGAGATTCAATTAAATCCAAATTTATTATGCAAGGTAATGTTTAGTGATGAAGCTACTTTTAGAAGTAACGATGCCGTAAATAGACGCAACATGCATTATTATGCCACAGAAAACCCATTTTGGATTAGAGAGGTGCAACATCAAAACCACTGGTCATTAAATGTTTGGTGTGGTATTCATCATAATCGAATTATTGGACCCCACTTTTTTAATGAACCACTAAATGGCCATAGTTACCTGAACTTTCTACAAGAAGAACTACCCCAACTGCTTCAAGGTCTCGATAGGGATGAGCTCGACAGTATGTGGTTCCAGCACGATGGTGCGCCTCCGCATTACCATCGTGAAGTTCGTGCGTTTTTGGACCAACGATATCCGCAAAAATAGATTGGACGTGGGGGTTTCATTGAGTGGCCACCAAGGTCTTGCGACATCACCCCATTAGATTTCTTCCTATGGGGTTATATTAAAAATAAGGTGTATGTTAATCCACCAACAACAGTGGAAGATATGGGAAACAGGATTAGGGATACCTGTAGAAAAATAACGCCACTAATTTTGTCCAGGCTCCGAGAAAATCTGCAAAAAAGACTAAATTTGTGCATTGCACAAGAAGGTCGTTTATTCGAACACTTATTAAAAAGAAATAATTAATCTCAGTATTTAATAGGTAATTTTTTTGTTTCAATTTAGTATAAAAGTAAATATGTATTTGCCTTGTCGTTATTGTTGTGTTAATTTTTTCACATTATGTTTAATTAAACTATTGCCGTTGTAATATAACGAATAATGTATTTCATCATATTTAACCACATTCTGTTTGTTTCTGTAGTTTCTTTTTATTATTTTACATGGCTACTATGATAATGAAGACTATTTCTGTAAAAAAGTATGGAAAATAAGAAAAACTGAAATATCTCAAAAACTATTATAATAGGTATAGGATATTTTGAACAAAACTTTTAGGAAAATGAAAATATACAGGGTGTACCATTTAAAAAAAAAGATATTTATTCATTTAAACTTGTTCAAATTTGAGCCGATGTGTTCAACACCCTGTAGCTTTTATTGCAAATATTAGGTAAAAATTATGTTAACTTGTCCTTGGCCTTGCTAAATTCCAAATTTGAACTATATTTGTCACAAAATTGAAAACGTTATTTAGGATTGAATTGATGCTTGAAAATGTGACTTTTTTCTTTAAACTTAATTATCTCAGAAACTATAAAGTTTTGTTATAGTAAACCCTTAATAAAAAAGATTTAAAATTATAAGCTAAATCGAAAATACGATTCGTATATAGGGTGTTCTATTTAAAAAAATACAACTTTATGCTGTCCTAGTTTTTTGGCTCACCCTGTAGAGTCCTAAATATTTTTAAAATCTGCGTAAAAATAAACTGTATCAAACAATAAATATAGTTTCTTTGTAAATTTCACCGAAAAGGCACAAACTTACTTCATCCAATCGTTGACTCACCCTGTACATCTTTAAGTTCATATACTTTTGTATTTGCCTAATTATCTTATTATTTGTTCAATGTTTCATTGTATGTGTCTGTTCATGCGTGTGTTACTAGGGATTTTTTATATTATACGTATGTATTGATTTTTTTCCTTTGTAAATGGCTGGTTCGTCAATAAACATTTATTTTATTTTATTTATTTTAACATCACAGAGAATACATTGACTTACTTTATTTATTTAAAATCGTTAATGACATAATAAGTTTTTCAGAATTACTAATGCATGTTGGTTTCCATGTGCCTCAGAGAAATAGTCGATGGGTTGAGGTATTCTTTGTGGATACTCATAGAACCAACTACTCCACCACTAAATAGAATGTACAATTTAGCTAATAAGTTATCCCGTGATCACGTTGATCTGGACATTTTTAGCATGTCCTTAAATAGTTCCAAAATTTTTTTAAAGCGATATCTATGCAAATTTTTACTTCTCACTCTTCTATGTGTGGTCTTAAATATGAACATACTGTGGTTTAATGGATACTTTGGATTTGTTTGTTTATTGTTTGGTATTTTTTTTATCTGTTTGGAAGCTTGTTTGTAAGTTATAAAGTGTTGTAAATTTTAAACTGGTTTAACCGTTAATAAAACATTTTATATTATAAGAAAATCCCTAGTAAGCACACGCATGAACAGAAAGATACAATAAAACATTGAACAAATAATAAAATTATTAGGCAAATACAAAAATATATGAACTTAAAAATGTATTATAGATAAAGTAGGGTATAAGATAATCCTACAAACACAAAAGTTAAAACAAAGAGGTATACAATAGGTGGGAAAATATAAAATACATATACTAAAACAAGTTACCATCTTTAGAAAAATGACTAGATACACATATTACAGTATATACTTTATTTTTGAGCTCAATAAATTCAATGTATCATTAAAGAAATGGACATCATTTTCGAATTTATTCGCCATAATTGAAAAGCGAGTGAGAGATGATGATAAGCCATAATTTGTTCTGTGATCAGGAACACTAAACAGATTGAATTCTCTCAAAACTCTCTGTGGAACATTTAGGTCTATTATAGCTAATAATTCAGGACAATCTATTAATCCATGCAAAATTTTATAAAAGGTGCGCGTATCGATATATGTTCTCATTTCCTTAAGAGGTATCAAATTAATGGACTTGAGTATTTCTTCATATATGATGTCTTCACTGGGTATCCCCATTTTGAAACCCACAAATCCAATGAATCTTTCTTGCGCTCTTTCAATCTGTTGAATATACTGCCCGTAGTAAGGAGACCATACTTGGCAAGCATATTCCAAGACTGACTTAACATAGGAACAAAATAATGTTCTAAAGCAAGCAATATTATTAAAATCATGCAAGGTTCTTTTAATAAAACCCAGTGATTTTAATGCTTTATTAGTAATATGATTAACAGGAAAGTTAAAATTTAAATTACTATCAAAATATACTCCTAGGTCTTTGAACTTTTCGTAATTTCAAGTGATATATTATCAATCGAATAATCATATTGAATAACATGCTTAATGCAATAGAAATTTATTCAAATAATTACTTTCGTTGAAATAGCTGAGAGAAAAAAACACTACATATGTAAAAATATTACGTAAAATCTTTCGTGACAGACAATAATGCAGCAAACATGGTTGGCATAAGAAAAAATATGGACGAAAGAACCAGTTAAAAAGTAGCTACGCTATGGTGGAGGAGAAAGCATTAGTTGTTCGAAGCGGTGGGCGTTGGAATAGAGTTACTGACTATTTAGAAATGTATGTCTCTCAGTGTGGCATAATAATAAAAATCTGTGACAAAAAAAAAAAGAGATGGATTCTGCCATATATTAAAAAGTACGCAATATTAAATTTAAACATGCAGCAGAAGAATATCTAAATATTTTGAAACTTATAGCAGTGGTCCTTAATATTTTGCAAAGAAAAAATGGAACTATTTCAGATGTTGTAGAGCAATGGAAAAACTTACAGCATATCTTTGAGCCAGAGCCTTCTCTACAAAAAAAATAAGCATTTCATCGTGGATATGACCAAGCATTAACACCATATCATTTTGTAGCTTGTATGTTTGATATTTAAAAACAATATCTTCAGAAGAAATAAATTTGGCATTAGAAACTAATGGTAAATTATTTGAAGATACGGGACTGTTACCACCAGCAATAAAATGATGGGTCTAAAATTACAAAACAGTTATCAATAATAAAGCAGTTTCTGGTTTGTGAATTCCGATTTAAGAAATAGATTGGGGATTGAAAAAGGTAGAAAATAGGAATTTCTATTTAATTTTTTTTAATTTTACAATGAAAATGCAAATGATCACAAACTAGAAGTTTATGATTTCAAATTGTCTTTTATATTTATATTTTTTAGCTGCTGTAAGTTTTCAATATTTTAGGAGATAAATTATTTGACTTAAAAGTTTATGATATTTAGGTAGTTTAAGGTAAAGTTTATCTTTGTTATGTACTTAGATGTTGCATTGTAGCTATTAAATCATTTGTGAATTGTTTGAAATATAATAAATATTTTTTTATTTAAATCGTGATTTTTATTGTGAAAAATCAAGTGATTTAAATCAACCCAACACAGTATTTTAGCAATAACTATTTACTCACCAGTACTCTCTTTCTCATCTGACAATAAAGGAAAAGGTTGGCTTATACTTCATGTAGGATCAGAATCAACAGAAGGTAAAACAGCAATCTGACATGGACTTTCCTTAACTGCAATAAAAAATATGGTGAACAAATTTTATATTATATTTGGATAAAAAATATTATACCAATATTGTCTTATAACAGCTGAAGTATTTTAAATCCAAAATTCAATATTATTTTATATACTTTTAGGGAGCACATGGAATGCATTTGTTTTACTATGAAATAATAGTTAAATATATCTGTTAACATGTGGATTAAATAAATAACTAGAAGTAGTTTATTTTTTAAAATACTTAGTGTAGATTAACAGTACAGAGAAAGCAACAAATCAATATTTAACTTGGAACAGTTCTGTCCTTGGTAATAGTAATTTGTTTTTATTACGTATTAAAAAAATAACCCATATCACAAAAAAAATTGGTAATATAGTGGCAACAAAAACTAAATTAAAAGATGAGTTATATACACACTAGTAACTTCCAATAATCTGGTAGGTATTCTCTTACGTGATTTATCATTTGAAACATAAGAGGTAGTACACGAGCTGGGAAAATGGTAGGTACAGCATTAGCAAACAATGTTGTAGAAACATCACCCTTGACCTTGTACTTATTCCCAAAATGATGCTCGCATATTAAATAGGCAATATGCCACGTCTATTGTCTTTTTCAAGTAAATCTTGTCTGGAGCAAGCTTCAAGACAGATTTTGCACCTAAAGGAAAAATAAATAAATTTTAGTCACAAATTTTGTTAAAAATAAATGCTAATTATACAAAATTTTCATGAAAAATGTTTTAGAATATAATTAGGTATTCCTAATTTTATCTGTATAAAAAAAAAGACTTTAAAAATATACTGCTGTGCTTAGGTAAAAAGCAGTTAACTTCATATACTGTCTTTTATTAATTTTGATGCTGATAGATTTTTCCAATAATTTTCTAGATATTAATTATAAAATAAATCATTAAGAATGTTATTTCAATAAGGTATTAATTTTTTAAGTTTGTCAAATATTTCAGAGTGGTTACATTTTCTGAATATAAAAGCAGTAAATCTATTTTTCAAAGTAAAAAAGCAATAGTTTTCAAACTGTACTGCTTTTATCTACTGAAAAATATAAGTACTGCTTTTATCTACTGAAAAATATAAGTACTGCTTTTCTTCTCTTTATGATCTGTTATGATATTCAACAAAAATAAAGACAATGGAAGTCCAACAGATATCTACTACTTCGCAAGAAACATCATTGTCTATGATCTTCAAACAAACACTAGAAGCCCGGTATGGACCCAGTATAAGTGACAAATTTCGAGGCTACGAGAAATCCAAGATTAAGCTTACAAAAGAGGAGACGCACATCCAGTTTCTACGACAAGCACGAGATCAGGGAATAATACCAGATGGTTTCCGTATAAAATCTCCAGTTCCAGGACAACGGGCAAACAGGATATTGGAAAATGCTAGTAAGGCATTAATACGTTCACAGATAAACTAACATTGTTTCAAGAAAGCAACACTACTAGAGGACATTCGCCAACGGTTCGAAGAAATTAATGAATATACATTAGAAGACTACGCCCCCATACTAAGAAAAATTGACGCTACTTGTGACAAAGTGAGAACAAAACAAGAAATCGTACATCAAAAGAAATTTTCCAAATACCAGAGCAGACAAGAACGACAATAGCCATCTCAAAGCCAGAGGACAGTTATTAATATATCTGCCAAGGAATTAACCTTAGCAGAAAACTCACTACTTGCCAAAGGTTTGAACTTCATGGTTGCTCCAAAAGAGGTTCCCATTCTCGATATAATTAGCGCCGCAGACTCAGCGAACATCGAATACCCTTTTGCAGAAGAGTTCAGGTGGAAAATAAGAGAAACTCTACAAAAATCTAGAAAAACCGAACCAAACATCAGCAAAGACGAGAAAACTGCCCTAGCTAACCTACAGAAGGACTCCAGTATTAAAATTCTACCATCGGATAAAGGAAATGCTACTGTCGTAATGAATGCTGAAACATACAATCAAAAAATTGACGAAGTTCTAAGCAAAGGAAATTATACATCTCTAAAGATCCCACATCTGCAATTGAAGGAAGAATCTACCGCGTTCTCAAGAAACATGAACGGTATATTCCTGAGAGAATCCGGACTCAGTTGACGCCACACCATAGCAAAATTCCACATCTTTATGGACTCCTGAAAATACATAAGCAAGACATGCCCTTACGACCTATCACGAGTTCCCGGAACTCTCCGACTTCTGAACTTGCCAAATTTCTTCTTCCAATCCTGAGACTATTACAAGGAAATACATCGTCCTGGGTTAAGAACTCGCAACATTTCGTAGAAATTATACGTGAAATAGAAGTACAACCAGAAGACCATTTTATTAGCTTTGGTGGAAAGCCTATACACCAACGTTCCAGTTAAAGACTCACTAAAAATCATAAGAAAGAAACTTGAAGAAGACCAGGCCTTAGCAGAAAAAACATCTTTACCACCGCACGCCATTATGGACTTGTTGGAAAGTTGTTTGACTAACTCCTATTTTCAAGAAAAGGAAAAATTCTACATCCAGGATGATGGACTACCGATGGGATCTTCATTCTCACCAGTGGTGGCAAATATTTTCATGGAATGGTTCGAGACGTTTGCAGTTGAATCCACAACTAAGAAACCAAAGTTATGGCTCAGATACGTAGACGATACTTTTATTATTTGGAATGGAAACAACGAAGAACTTCGAAACTTCCTTTTTCATCTCAACAATTCAGCCCAACTATTAAACTCATCATGGAGAAAGAAGTAGAAAATAAATTACCATTCTTAGATGTCTTGGTTGAAAGAAATGACAGACAAATTCGAACTTCGGTTTACAGAAAAGCCACGCACACAGGACAATACCTTAATTATTCATCTAATCACTCCAACAACACCAAACAAGGAATTATAAGAAATCTCGTAGATAGAGCCTTAACTCTCTGCAACTCCAACGAGAACTTGATAAAAGAGATAGATTATATTAAAAATGATCTGACAGCCAACGGATACGCAGTATATCTAGTGGATAAATTTCTTGAACAACGCAGAAATAGGACAATATCGACAACGAATGAAGAACGAAAACCAGTACTGAACATCCCCTATGTTAAAGGCATTTCAGAAAAAGTTAGAAGAATAGGAAAACGATATAAGATCAACGTTGTTTTCAATTCAAATAACCCTCTGAGAAGTCGGCTCACTAGGGTCAAACCAACAACTCAAAGAGACATGAAGAACTGTGTATATCAGATACAATGTGAATGTGGCAATTCCTACATTGGCGAAACAAAGAGACCTCTTGACGTAAGGATCAAAGAACACCAAAAATGCACATCTCGAGGGGAAACAGAAAAATCTGGTGCCACCAGTCATGCCTGGACTCATGGACACCACATAAAATGGTCTGAAGCTAAAATACTACACCGAGAACAACATTGGAGAAAACGGAAATTCAAAGAAGCCGCTGTTATACATCAGAACCTGAGTTGTTTTAGTAAACCATCTTTAGATATAAGAGAAGTGTGGAAACCACTTCTTAGTAATTGTAAACTAAAACTAAATGCAGAATAAACAAAAAAATAAAATATGATTTTACCATAGCAGGCATGACTGCACCCATCTCAGTCATACTCAACTGCATTTACTGTTAGTATAAATAGTCATGTAGCTATAGGATTTATTTAGTTTCACTTGAAAACGGCAAGAAATAACTACTAGCCGAAACGTCGTGATATTCAACAAAAATAAAGACAATGGAAGTCCAACAGATATCTACTACTTCGCAATAAGTATTTACTCACCAGTTCTCTCTTTTTCAGCTGACAATAAAAGAAAAGGTTGGATTATACTTGATGTAGGATCACAATCAACAGAAGGTGAAGCAGGAATCTGAAATAGACTTTCCTTAACTGCAATAAAAAATATGGTGAACAAATTTTATATTTGGATAAAAAATATTATACTTATATTGTCTTATAATAGCTGTAGTATTTTAAGTCAAAAATTTAATATTTTCTTATATACTGTTAGGGAGCACGTTTGTTTTACTATGAAATAATAGTTAAATGTATCAGTTAACATGTGGATTAAACAAATAACTAGAAGTAGTTTATTTTTTAAAATATAATCTGTTTAGTGTAGATTTATTAACAGTACAGAGAAAGTAACAAATCAAGATTTAAACTTGGAACAGTTCTGTCATTGAGGAACAAAGTGTCTCATTAGTAAGAGTAATTTGTTTTTATTACATATTAAAAGAATAACCCATATCACAAAAAAAAAAATTGGTAATATAATGGCAACAAAAATTAAACTAAAAGATGAGTTATATACATACCAGTAACTTCCAATAATCTGGTAGGTATGCCCTCAAATGCTCCATCATTTGAAACAAAAGAGACAATTATAATAGCTGAGAAAATGGCAAGTAAAGCATTAGCAAACAATGTTGTATGAACATCACCCTTGGCCTTGTACTTATTCCCAAAATGATTTTTACATATTAAATAGGAAAAATGACACGTTTTAGGGTCTTTTTCAAGTAAATCTTGTCTGGAGCAAGCTTCAAGCCAGATTTTACACCTAAAGGAAAAAAGTCAAATTTTAGCCACAAATTTTGTTAAAAATAAATGCTAATTATACAAAATTTTCATGAAAAATGTTTAAAATACAATTAGGTAGTTTTAAATTTATCTATACAAAAAAAGAAGACTTTAAAAATATACTACTGTGTTTAGGTAAAAATCAGTAAACTTCATTGACTGCCTTTTTTCCAATAATTTTCTAGATATTAATTATAAAATTAATCATTAAGAATGTTATTTCAATAAGGTATTAATTTTTTAAGTTTGTCAAATATTTCAGAGTGGTTACATTTTCTGAATATAAAAGCAGTAAATCTTTTTTCAAAGTAAAAAAGCGATAGTTTTCAAACTGTACTGCTTTTATCCACTGAAAAATATAAGTACTGCTTTTCTATTCTTTATGATCTGTTATGATTATATTTTCATTTGTATTTACCAAGAAAAAAAGCAATAGTGGTAATTTAACCTGTTTCTTTTTTTGGATTATTGATTTTTAAGATTTTGTGATTCGATACTGAATAGACAAAAATTATTATATCACTTATTACTGCAATTTAATATCAATAAAATCTATTAAAACAGAACAAAATTTTAATATTCATTTAGTTTAGAAATATCAAAAACTTAAAAGTCCAGTACTCTCTGTTTTTATTTTTATAGTTTACTGTTTTTTACCTAAGCACGGCAGTATAGGCCTGTTTTAGATCAAAACAAAAACAAATTATTGATAGGTTAGTTTTAAAATAAGTTATATGTATATGTGTCTCATGATAATACTAGGAAAAACTGTTATTACTAATAAAAAATAATGTCTGTACTTACTTAGAAGTATCCGACAGGAACTTAAAAAAAGTAAATTCCTTGATTTGCATTTACTGCCCTCGATTCAAGAGTTTTAAGCTCAGGTGCATCAAACCCTGAGTAGCTCCGAGCAAATCTGAATAAAGCGGTAAAAATATTAATTGGAACAGTATATAACCTACAAATTATTTTTTTTTCAGAATTTCTGTTTTTAATACACATAGCGTATCATATTGAAGACAAAAAGGTAAAAATATTACATTATTACTTATTAGTTTTGAATTTTGTCGGGTGGCATGGCATTTTAGGCCATAAATATTTCGCAATTCGTTAAAAAAACTATGTAGGTAAGTTCGATATTTTGTGAAATAATCTTATTTTTGTGTCTCCATTTCATGTATAAAATGTTTTTTTACCCAAAAATAGCATCTAAAGATGATAACTGATAGCTGTTAGGGCTTTATACATCAAATTTTTTTTTGTGCTTGAGGGGTAAGGGGAAAACAGATCTGACAAGCGCCGAGGCATAATGCACTACTTGAATAAAGCGAGGGCTTCTTGCACCTGTACAGCTCCGAGCTGTTCATGCTAATGAATCGAGGGCAGTAATTGGGGTACAAAGCACGGTCTGCCTTTTTACTGTGACATTTTTAAAATAAGTGACCCCGGAACAAGAAAATTAGTTAGTGACATAACACAAGTTTTATTATAGAAAATTACCACAAAGGAACTAAAATTCAAAAGGACACAAAAAAACTTTAAGTACAAGAGAGTCAAAACAACATTAACACGCTTCTCGTTGAAAGATCATTTACAACTGTCAAATGTCGATAACTCTCTCTCGGTACCTAAACGTTGTCTGCGGAACAAGGACAGACAATCGCTTTTGCGAGGGAACGATTTTGTACCATCTTGTTACCCTCTTTGATTTTATTCCGATTTTAAGTAAGTATCGTTACTTTTTTTGTAGTATCAGTATCGAAATCAAACATAAAGTAGGCTCAACGAATTTACCCTAGGATTTCGAAAGATCTTAAGATATAGTATGAGTTCTTTTGTTTATTCGTACCCACACAGATTCTATGCTATCCTTTTCTAATTACACACTTTAAATTAGTAGAACATGTTATTTAATCTGGGTACCTATTCTCGTTCTTGAGAGAACGATCATCTTGATGGAAAATGGGCGTGGTTCTCACGAAAAAGTACGAAAACGTATTCAGAATACGGTTTCTTACTTTTACGTGAGAACCACGGCCATTTTTCATCAAGATGATCGTTCTCTCGAGAACGAGAAAAACAACCAAGAATACTGTTTCATACTTTTTCGTGAGACCCACGCCCACTTTCCATCAAGTGATCGTTCTCTCAAGAACGAGAATAGGTACCCTGTGGAAGCGTAGAGGTACTCGCTGCACAGTAACGGACATAGGATAATTAATGATTAGGTAATGAATCCCATATTTAATCTATAATGAATCTGCTATTCACTCATTTTCTTTCTGTCTTGTAACGCGAGCGAAGCACTCAACTGCCTCAACTTCAAGCTTTGTACAGCGGAAAAAGGAAGAGAGAAAATAGTAGTATATGCTACCTCTCTCGTTGGAAACTGTTCAACACGTGAAGCACGCACTTCCAAAGTATGGAAATAAGGGTAGAACCAGGGCTGTCAATTTGCCAGTAATTCCTGGCATTTGCCAGGAATAATTACCTGTGCCAGTAATTTTGCCAGGAATAAGATAAGATAAGATAATTTATTAGTAATAATATACAAATAGTACTTTTACAAGTCAAATAAATAAAATATTAAAATTTTGTCAATTAATTATTAAGACAATACTACAGATTAAAATTAGATTCGAAATACTCCTCGAACGAAAAAAAACGCGTTCAGCACAAGGTAGCTCTTAATTTGTTTTTTGTACTGATAGAAGTTAAGAGCTTTAATTCTAGCTGACACGCAGTTGTAGAACTTTATTGCTAAATATCTTGAACCATTTTTGGATCTCTCAAGCCGGCCAAAGTCTGGTACAAGATTGTTGTTGTTTCTTGTTGGATAGTTGTGAATATCTTCGTGTGATCTGTATAGATCAAGATTTTGTTTAACGTACAACAAACACTGCATAATGTACACACAAGGTAGAGTTAAAATTTTTAAATTCTTAAACGAATTTCGACAGTCTTCTCTATAATCAAGCCCAGAGATAATACGAATGCATTTTCTTTGTTGTCCAAACGCCTTATCAGTATGACAAGAATGACCCCAGGAAAGAATAGCACCGAAGACAGGTTAGCAACGGCCTTTGGCAACGCTGTCGATTTCCACCATTGGTGGATAATTAAATGTACGAAAACTAAATGTCTTAATAAAATAAATAAATTTATTTGTATTTTGGAAGATAAATATGGGAAGCATTTATATAAAATCACTTGCGCGTCTGTCTGTATGTTTTTATTAAAAATTTGTTAACACACATTTCACACATATCCACAAATGTGATTGAGCTCAAATTTTGCAGGTATGTATAGTCCCGATGACAATACAATAATATAAGTGCGTCTGTCCGTCTGTCTGTTTGTATGTAATAAGATTTTGTTATATATTTTAAACAATATTTCACTCGTCCGATTGGGCTGAAGAATGCTACGACATTTCAGTGTGTCTGTAAGATACATTTCACTCACTCCCATGCGGAATCTGTATATAATACACAAGTACGATAGAGCTGATAATTTTATGGTATTCGTAGTCCCGTTAACAATGCAATATTTTGATACTCCACATGTTCATTTTTGTGACGAAAACAAAACTTTGAATCAAAAATAAATTAAGGAGATGATTCAAAGTCAAGAAATATAAATAATTTTTGGAGCAGCGAAGAAAAATCATAATTTCATTTAAAGAAGAGTATCGTTGCTGGGAATTTTATTAGTTACTATGACTTTTCAGCTATTTTTGTTATAAAATAGCAAAGGCTGACATAAACAAATTTAGAAAAAGATCTAAATTTAAGAAATACAAAAAATATGCTGGAGCGACGATGGAAAAATCATTGTATAATGTAAAAGCAGAGCGTTGCTGCGAGTTTTAATACTTCAAAAAGAAGATAATATGTGCCTCAAGATATCGATGTTATAATATAGCAAAAGCCGGCATAAACAATTTAAGGACGGGGATCCAAATTTAAGAAATACAAAAAATATATAGAAGCGTGAGATGAAAAAATCATTGTATAATGTAAAAAGTGAGCGTTGCTGGGAGTTTTATTACTTAAAAGGGGAGATACTATGTTCCTTAAACTAATTTAGTAATCAAGTAAAAAAAGGCGACATAAAGACGTTCAGAAAGGGGATTCTAATTTAAGAAATACAAGAAATATGTTGGCGCAACGATGAAAGAATCATCGTATAATGTAAAAGGACAGCGTTGCTGGGAGTTTTATTACTTAAAAAAGAAGATACTATGTGTCTCAAGATATCCACGTTATAAAATAGCAAAAGCCGACATAAAAAAATTCAGAAAGAAGATCCAAATTTAAGAAATACAAAAAATATGTAGAAGCGACGATGGAAAAATAATTGTATAATCAAAAAACGGAGCGTTGCTGGGAGTTTTATTACTTATAAAGGGAGATACTATGTCCGTTAAGCTACTTATGTTATAAAATGCAAAAAGCCGACATAAATAAATTCGGACAGAAGGTCTAAATTTAAGAAGAATAAAAAATATTCTGAAGCGAAGATGAAAAAATCATCGTATAATGTAAAAGGACAGCGTTGCTGGGACTTTTACTACTTCAAAAAGAAGATACTATGTGCCTCAAGATATTCATGTTATTATATAGCAAAAGCCGGCATGAACAATTTAAGGACGGGGATCCAAATTTTAGAAATACAAAAAATATATAGAAGCGACGATGAAAAAATCATTGTATAATGTAAAAAGTGAGCGTTGCTGGGAGTTTTATTACTTAAAAGGGGAGATACCATGTTTTTTAAGCTATTTTAGTCATAAAGAAAAAAAGGCCGACATAAAGAAGTTCAGAAAGGGGATTCTAATTTAAGAAATACAAGAAATATGTTGGCGCGACGATGAAAAAATCATCGTATAATGTAAAAGGACAGCGTTGCTGGGAGTGTTATTAATTCAAAGGGAAGGTACTATGTGTCCTAAGATATTTAAGTTATAAAGTAGCAAAAGCCGGCATAAACAATTTAAGGAAGGGGATCCAAATTTAAGAAATACAAAAAATATATGGAAGCGACTATGAAAAAATCATTGTATAATGTAAAAATTGAGCGTTGCTGGGAGTTTTATTACTTAAAAGGGGAGATACCATGTTTTTTAAGCTATTTTAGTCATAAAGAAAAAAAGGCCGACTTAAAGAAGTTCAGAAAGGGGATTCTAATTTAAGAAATACAAGATATATGTTGGCGCAACGATGAAAAAATCATCGTTAAATGTAAAAGGACAGCGTTGCTGGGAGTTTTATTAATTCAAAGGGAAGGTACTATGTGTTTTAAGATATTTAAGTTATAAACTAGCAAAAGCCGGCATAAACAATTTAAGGAAGGGGATCCAAATTTAAGAAATACAAAAAATATATAGAAGCGGCGATGAAAAAATCATTGTATAATGTAAAAAGTGAGCGTTGCTGGAAGTTTTATTACTTAAAAGGGGAGACACTATGGTCCTTAAACTAATTTAGTCACCAAGTAAAAAAAGCCGACATAAAGACTTTCAGAAAGGGGATTCTAATTTAAGAAATACAAGAAATATGTTGACGCGACGATGAAAAAATCATCGTATAATGTAAAAGGACAGCGTTGCTGGGAGTTTTATTAATTCAAAGGGAAGGTACTATGTATCCTAAGATATTTAAGTTATAAAATAGCAAAAGCCGGAATAAACAATTTAAGGACGGGGATCCGAATTTAAGAAATACCAAAAATATATAGAAGCGATGATGAAAAAATCATTGTATAATGTAAAAAGTGAGCGTTGCTGGGAGTTTTATTACTTAAAAGGGGAGATACAATGTTCCTTAAACTAATTTAGTCACAAAGTAAAAAAAGCCGACATAAAGACGTTTAGAAAGGGGATTCTAATTTAAGAAATACAAGAAATATGTTGGCGCAACGATAAAAAAATCATCGTATAATGTAAAAGGACAGCGTTGCTGGGAGTTTTATTACTTCAAAAAAAAGATACTATGTGTCTCAAGATATCCACGTTATAAAATAGCAAAAGCCGACATAAAAAAATTCAGAAAGAAGATCCAAATTTAAGAAATACAAAAAATATGTAGAAGCGACGATGGAAAAATAATTGTATAATCAAAAAACGGAGCGTTACTGGGCGTTTTATTACTTAAAAAGGGAGATACTATGTCCGTTAAGCTACTTATGTTATAAAATGCAAAAAGCCGACATAAATAAATTCGGACAGAAGGTCTAAATTTAAGAAGAATAAAAAATATTCTGAAGCGAAGATGAAAAAATCATCGTATAATGCAAAAGGACAAAGTTGCTGGGACTTTTATTACTTCAAAAAGAAGATAATATGTGCCTCAAGATATTCATGTTATTATCTAGCAAAAGCCGGCATGAACAATTTAAGGACGGGGATCCAAATTTTAGAAATACAAAAAATATATAGAAGCGACGATGAAAAAATCATTGTATATTGTAAAAAGTGAGCGTTGCTGGGAGTTTTATTATTTAAAAGGGGAGATACCATGTTCTTTAAGCTATTTTAGTCATAAAGAAAAAAAGGCCGACATAAAGAAGTTCAGAAATGGGGATTCTAATTTAAGAAATACAAGAAATATGTTGGCGCGACGATGAAAAAATCATCGTATAATGTAAAAGGACAGCGTTGCTGGGAGTTTTATTAATTCAAAAGGAAGGTACTATGTGTCCTAAGATATTTAAGTTATAAACTAGCAAAAGCCGGCATAAATAATTTAAGGAAGGTGATCCAAATTTAAGAAATACAAAAAATATATGGAAGCGACTATGAAAAAATCATTGTATAATGTAAAAAGTGAGCGTTGCTGGGAGTTTTATTACTTAAAAGGGGAGATACCATATTCTTTAAGCTATTTTAGTCATAAAGAAAAAAAGGCCGACATAAAGAAGTTCAGAAAGGGGATTCTAATTTAAGAAATACAAGAAATATGTTGGCGCGACGATGAAAAAATCATCGTATAATGTAAAAGGACAGCGTTGCTGGGAGTTTTATTAATTCAAAGGGAAGGTACTATGTGTCCTAAGATATTTAAGTTATAAAATAGCAAAAGCCGGCATAAACAATTTAAGGAAGGGGATCCAAATTTAAGAAATACCAAAAATATATAGAAGCGACGATGAAAAAATCATTGTATAATGTAAAAAGTGAGCGTTGCTGGGAGTTTTATTACTTAAAAGGGGAGATACCATATTTTTTAAGCTATTTTAGTCATAAAGAAAAAAAGGCCGACATAAAGAAGTTCAGAAAGGGGATTCTAATTTAAGAAATACAAGAAATATGTTGGCGCGACGATGAAAAAATCATCGTATAATGTAAAAGGACAGCGTTGCTGGGAGTTTTATTAATTCAAAGGGAAGGTACTATGTGTCCTAAGATATTTAAGTTATAAAATAGCAAAAGCCGGCATAAACAATTTAAGGACGGGGATCCAAATTTAAGAAATACCAAAAATATATAGAAGCGATGATGGAAAAATCATTGTATAATGTAAAAAGTGAGCGTTGCTGGGAGTTTTATTACTTAAAAGGGGAGATACTATGTTCCTAAAACTAATTTAGTCATAAAGTAAAAAAGGCCGACGTAAAGACGTTCAGAAAGTGGATTCAAATTTAAAATATTCAGGAAACATGTTGGCGAGACGATAAAAAAATTATCGTATAATGTAAAAAAACAGCGTTGCTGGTAGTTTTATTACTTCAAAAAGAAGATACTATATGCCCCAAGATATCTATGTTATAAAATAGCAAAAGCCGGCATAACAAATTCAGAAATAAGATCCAAATTTAAGAAATACAAAAAATATGGTGAAGCGACGATGAAAAATTCACTGAATAATGTATATTATTATATATATTTTATTGTCTTTTAGTACAGATTAAAATTTCTATGTCATGTCAATGACGAAATATGTGCCCTAACATGCATCGAATTATGCTGTAGCTCTTTCTACCTAGACCACAAGAAACGCGAGGCATAGCAATTTTATTAATTCGGTTTATTATGCAAAGCCTGCGCAAATCTGCTAGTGCTTTCCAAATAAAAATATATTTTGGTTTGCCATGGGCCAGTTTTTTAGTAACAAGGTAAAAAAAGTTTTGTGTTCCCCAGTTCTTATTCGCACAATACCCCATTTTTTTCGTTGGAGAGATAAAATATTAGACACTGGAAAATTTCATTGTGGTTATGATTAAGCAAAAATTGTTGACTTTCTGATACATATACCATTTTGTAAATGGTGGCCTACATTCAGCAAAGTCCTGTGGATGAATTCCTATTTTATTACATAATTATCAAAAATTGATAATTTGTGACATATCAGTTTTATTTTGAAATACTTTTAAAATTGATAAAAAATTTATTAATAACCAACTTAATAATTTTTGCAATCCCTTTACTCATTTTAACATCGGCCGAAACGCAGTGTGAATAAGAATACTCCTTGTCGGGTTCAAAAAGATCTATATTTATTTCTTTAATATTCCTACATGGTATTGCCTTTTGATGAAATTTACTTCAAAATTCTGTAAATTTATAGTCTATGACTGACCTCTTGCTCCTAAAAATGGAAAAATATATTCTATTAATTTTTTAACGGATTGAATTCCATTTAAAATAATATATTTAATTATCTTATTTCGGATGAATGCCACTTTTAATTGCAGAAAAACTTATTTGCGGCTTATTTCATCTATTATTAACACGCTTTCTCCCAATAAAATCCGTGTTACTAGGGCGGTATACCCTTTGATGTCAACATTTACTGTCTTGCCGACAGTCGTTCCATTTGGAGGTTTTTATGACTATAAAGTTCACAATTTTCTTTTAGATATAAATATACATATAGATTAAATGAAGGCGAATTATTCACATTAAAAATTTTTAAACCCCGCCAGGAGAATCTTTAGCTAAGTAAAATGACGATCGATAAATATGGCAATGTTATTAGTAATTAATTTCCGTACAAATTTCTTTTAAAATTACGATTATGTGGGGCATTTCAAATAAGTAATGTACATACATTTTTAGGATCTCGAAAACCATAGGAGATAGAAATCAATTAGAGAGTTTTAGAAAATTTTATAGGTAATTTAATGATGCTCATGGAGGGGTTTTAGCTGTTCGGGTTTTTGAAATATTTTGAATAAATTGATATGTTTCATATTAAAATATTTCCATAATAATTTTTACGCCAAATGCTCTTCTGTATTTAAATTTCAGTTACATTTCGGTTTTCTGGAACTATCATCCACTACTTTCTATCAGTAAGAGTCATATTCAATTTTACCTCTCCTCAATATTAAATAATAAAAAAATATATAATTTTTCGATGAACTAGCCGACACCTCACAATTGAACACCAGCAAATATTATTTATTTTGTTATTATTTTATAAATTGAATAATTATAATTGATTCCGCATGTAGGTGTCCATTTAAATATATATAAAAATGGTATTTACTTGTTACATAAATAATATTCTGTAGTGGTATATTGTTCGATTTATAGAAAGCTCTTTTTTATTCCTAAAATTATATATAAATCGTGTTGCTGCGTAAGATTATCATTGATATGGTAAACATTCTGATGACTTAATATAATGGAATATAGCACCAATAAGAAAAAAACACGGTATATACAGATTAAGAAAGTCGAAATAATGTGAGAGGAATCTTACTAAAGACGTTTGCCTCAAAAATTGGTTTAGAATTATTTTCTGAGTTGTAAAAAATTGTCCTAAGTAAATAATTTACAATTATTTTTTGAAATATTCTTAAAATATCTTAAAAATGTAACAAGCAAAAACTGCATACAAGCCTTTTTTTTCTATTTAACCTTTCGTGTATCGCAATATATTTCCAATTGATTTTGAAAACCCGATCTAGTTAAAAAATTTTACAATTTAAAATTTTCCAAATTTTAAATTATGCTCATAAAATTGGCAACGATGGGTTTTCAGTGTGATGGTTCGAAACCTATGCCATACAAACAGCAACAGTTAAACCGAAAATCTGCTTGAGATGATGCTTTGAACGTAGAGAAGGGTAAAGATCAAAAAGTAAATGATTTCTTGACACACCTAAATCCCATTCGACATACAGACCATATTTTGTATTTCTTAAATTTGGATTTTCTCTCTGAATTTGTTTATGACGGCTTTTGTTATTTTATAACATAAATATATTAAGGCAAATAGTATCTTCTCTTTGAAGTAATAAAACTTCCAGCAACACTCAGTTTTTATATTAAACAAACATTTTTTCATCGTCGCTCCAACATAATTTTAAATTCTTAAATTAGAATCCTCTTTCTGAGTTTCTATATGTCGGCCTTTTTTACTTAATAACTAAAATAGCTTAAGATAGAAGGTATCTCCTTTTTAAATAAAAAAACTCCCAGCAATGTTCTAGTTTTCATTATACAATGATATTTTCATCGTCGCTTCTACATATTTTTTATATTTCTTAAATCAAAATTTTTATTCTGAATTTCTTTACTTCGGCCTTTTTTATTCTATAACTAAAATGTCTTAAGAAACATCGTATTTCCTCTTTTAAGTAATAAAGCTCCCAGCAACGCTCAACTTTCACATTATACAATGATTTATTCATCTTCGCTTCAGAATATTTTTTATTATTCTTAAATTTAGAACTTCTGTCCGAATTTATTAATGTCGGCTTTTTACATTTTATAACATAAGTAGCTTAACGGACATAGTATCTCCCCTTTTAAGTAATAAAACTCCCAGCAACGCTCACTTTTTACATTATACAATGATTTTTTCATCGTCGGTTCTATATATTTTTTGTATTTCTAAAATTTGGATCCCCGTCCTTAAATTGTTTATGCCAGCTTTTGCTATATAATAACATGAATATTTTGGGGCACATAGTATCTTCTTTTTGAAGTAATAAAACCCCCAGCAACGCTGTTCTTTTACATTATACGATGATTTTTTCATCTTCGCTTCAGAATATTTTTTATTCTTCTTAAATTTAGACCTTCTGTCCGAATTTATTTATGTCGGCTTTTTGCATTTTATAACATAAGTAGCTTAACGGACATAGTATCTCCCTTTTTAAGTAATAAAACTTCCAGCAACGCTCCGTTTTTTGATTATACAATTATTTTTCCATCGTCGCTTCTACATATTTTTTGTATTTCTTAAATTTGGATCTTCTTTCTGAATTTTTTTATGCCGGCTTTTGCTATTTTATAACGTAGATATCTTGAGACACATAGTATATTCTTTTTGAAGTAATAAAACTCCCAGCAACGCTGTCCTTTTACATTATACGATGATTTTTTCATCGTCGCGCCAACATATTTCTTGTATATCTTAAATTAGAATCCCCTTTCTGAACTTCTTTACGTCGGCCTTTTTTTCTTTATGACTAAAATAGCTTAAAGAACATGGTATCTCCCATTTTAAGTAATAAAACTCGCAGCAACGCTCAGTTTTTACATTATACAATGATTTTTTCTTAGTCGCTTCTATATATTTTTTGTATTTCTAAAATTTGGATCCCCGTCCATAAATTGTTAATGCCGGTTTTTGCTATATAACAAAATGAATATCTTGAGGCACATAGTATCTTCTTTTTGAAGTAATAAAAGTCCCAGCAACGCTGTCCTTTTACATTATACGATGATTTTTTCATTTTCGTTTCAGAATATTTTTTATTCTTCTTAAATTTATACCTTCTGTCCGAATTTATTTATGTCGGCTTTTTGCATTTTATAACGTAGGTAGCTTAACGGACATAGTATCTCCCTTCTTAAGTAATAAAACTCCCAGCAACGCTCAGTTTTTTGATTATACAATTATTTTTCCATCGTCGCTTCTACATATTTTTTGTATTTCTTAAATTTGAATCTTCTTTCTGAATTTTTTTATGTCGGCTTTTGCTATTTTATAACGTAGATATCTTAAGACACATAGTATCTTCTTTTTGAATTAATAAAACTCCCAGCAACGCTGTCCTTTTACATTATACGATGATTTTTTCATCGTCGCGCCGACATATTTCTTGTATATCTTAAATTAGAATCCCCTTTCTGAACTTCTTTACGTCGGCCTTTTTTTCTTTATGACTAAAATTGCTTAAAAAACATGGTATCTCCCATTTTGAGTAATAAAACTCCCAGCAACGCTCAATTTTTACATTATACAATGATTTTTTCTTAGTCGCTTCTACATATTTTTTGTATTTCTAAAATTTGGATCCCCGTCCTTAAATTGTTCATGCCGGCTTTTGCTAGATAATAACATGAATATCTTGAAGCACATAGTATCTTCTTTTTGAAGTAATAAAAGTCTCAGCAACGCTGCCCTTTTGCATTATACGATGATTTTTTCATCTTCGCTTCAGAATATTTTTTATTCTTCTTAAATTTAGACCTTCTGTCCGAATTTATTTATGTCGGCTTTTTGCATTTTATAACATAAGTAGCTTAACGGACATAGTATCTCCCTTTTTAAGTAATAAAACTCCCAGCAACGCTCCGTTTTTTGATTATACAATTATTTTTCCATCATCGCTTCTACATATTTTTTGTATTTCTTAAATTTGGATCTTCTTTCTGAATTTTTTTATGTCGGCTTTTGCTATTTTATAACGTAGATATCGTGAGACACATAGTGTCTTCTTTTTGAAGTAATAAAACTCCGAGCAGCGCTATCCTTTTACATTATACGATGATTTTTTCATCGTCGCGCCAACATATTTCTTGAATTTCTTAAATTTGAATCCCCTTTCTGAACGTCTTTATGCCGGCTTTTTTTACTTGATGACCAAATTAGTTTAAGGACCATAGTATCTCCCCTTTTAAGTAATAAAACGCCCAGCAACGCTCACTTTTTACATTATACAATGATTTTTTCATCGTCGCTTCTATATATTTTTTGTATTTCTAAAATTTGGATCCCCGTCCTTAAATTGTTCATGCCGGCTTTTGCTAGATAATAACATGAATATCTTGAAGCACATAGTATCTTCTTTTTGAAGTAATAAAAGTCTCAGCAACGCTGCCCTTTTGCATTATACGATGATTTTTTCATCTTCGCTTCAGAATATTTTTTATTCTTCTTAAATTTAGACCTTCTGTCCGAATTTATTTATGTCGGCTTTTTGCATTTTATAACATAAGTAGCTTAACGGACATAGTATCTCCCTTTTTAAGTAATAAAACTCCCAGCAACGCTCCGTTTTTTGATTATACAATTATTTTTCCATCATCGCTTCTACATATTTTTTGTATTTCTTAAATTTGAATCTTCTTTCTGAATTTTTTTATGTCGGCTTTTGCTATTTTATAACGTAGATATCTTGAGACACATAGTGTCTTCTTTTTGAAGTAATAAAACTCCGAGCAGCGCTGTCCTTTTACATTATACGATGATTTTTTCATCGTCGCGCCAACATATTTCTTGAATTTCTTAAATTTGAATCCCCTTTCTGAACGTCTTTATGCCGGCTTTTTTTACTTGATGACCAAATTAGTTTAAGGACCATAGTATCTCCCCCTTTAAGTAATAAAACGCCCAGCAACGCTCACTTTTTACATTATACAATGATTTTTTCTTCGTCGTTTCTATATATTTTTTGTATTTCTTAAATTTGGATCCCCTTCCTTAAATTGTTTATGCCGGCTTTTGCTAGTTTATAACTTAAATATCTTAATACACATAGTACCTTCTTTTTGAACTAATAAAACTCCCAGCAACGCTGTCCTTTTACATTTAACGATGATTTTTTCATCGTCGCGCCAACATATATCTTGTATTTCTTAAATTTGAATCCCCTTTCTGAACTTCTTTACGTCGGCCTTTTTTTCTTTATGACTAAAATAGCTTAAAAAACATGGTATCTCCCCTTTTAAGTAATAAAACTCCCAGCAACGCTCACTTTTTACATTATACAATGATTTTTTCATCGTCGCCTCTATATATTTTTTGTATTTCTAAAATTTGGATCCCCGTCCTCAAATTGTTCATGCCGGCTTTTGCTATATAATAACATGAATATCTTGAGGCACAAAGTATCTTCTTTTTGAAGTAATAAAAGTCCCAGCAACGCTGTCCTTTTACATTATACGATGATTTTTTCATCTTCGCTTCAGAATATTTTTTATTCTTCTTAAATTTAGACCTTCTGTCCGAATTTATTTATGTCGGCTTTTTGCATTTTATAACATAAGTAGCTTAACGGACATAGTATCTCCATTTTTAAGTAATAAAACTCCCAGCAACGCTCCGTTTTTTGATTATACAATTATTTTTCCATCGTCGCTTCTACATATTTTTTGTATTTCTTAAATTTGGATCTTCTTTCTGAATTTTTTTATGTCGGCTTTTGCTATTTTATAACGTGGATATCTTGAGACACATAGTATCTTCTTTTTTAAGTAATAAAACTCCCAGCAACGCTGTCCTTTTACATTATACGATGATTTTTTCATCGTCGCGCCAACATATTTCTTGTATTTCTTAAATTAGAATCCCCTTTCTGAACTTCTTTATGTCGGCCTTTTTTTCTTTATGACTAAAATAGCTTAAAAAACATGGTATCTCCCCTTTTAAGTAATAAAACTCCCAGCAACGCTCACTTTTTACATTATACAATGATTTTTTCATCGTCGCTTCTATATATTTTTTGTATTTCTAAAATTTGGATCCCCGTCCTTAAATTGTTCATGCCGGCTTTTGCTATATAATAACATGAATATCTTGAGGCACATAGTATCTTCTTTTTGAAGTAGTAAAAGTCCCAGCAACGCTGTCCTTTTACATTATACGATGATTTTTTCATCTTCGCTTCAGAATATTTTTTATTCTTCTTAAATTTAGACCTTCTGTCCGAATTTATTTATGTCGGCTTTTTGCATTTTATAACATAAGTAGCTTAACGGACATAGTATCTCCGTTTATAAGTAATAAAACTCCCAGCAACGCTCCGTTTTTTGATTATACAATTATTTTTCCATCGTCGCTTCTACATATTTTTTGTATTTCTTAAATTTGGATCTTCTTTCTGAATTTTTTTATGTCGGCTTTTGCTATTTTATAACGTGGATATCTTGAGACACATAGTATCTTCTTTTTTAAGTAATAAAACTCCCAGCAACGCTGTCCTTTTACATTATACGATAGTAGTGAACATAACCCGATTCGCTCGATCCCCCCACTCCTCGACCTTGACCTTGACCTTGCTTCACCCCTCTTTGGCCCCGCCCACATGTCCTTGTCATTGACCTTGAAAGTGCACGTGTGCTTTGGCCTTGGCCTTGTGTTCAAGGTTGTGTGTGTGACCTTGACCTTGACCTTGGTCGAGACAACCTTGACTTTGTTGAAGGTCATCTTGGGTGTGTGACCTTGAAGATATGTTACGTGGTTGGGGGTGACCTTGAATGGTTTTATATAAGGTATGGGGCAGTTTCATTCATCAGTTGGCTCTGACTTGTATAGGTAGTACATGTGTTAATATTTGACAAATCATGGCATATGTTTGTGAAAATTGCGGTTCTAAGTTTACTAATATTTATAATATGAGACGTCATCAAAGAGAACCGTGTGCGGCGAGATTTAATGAAGTGCCTGGAGGAAAACGGCTCCGAATTGAAGAGTATACATCGACGATTCCGCTAATTAATTGCGCTACATGTAATGTAGATGTTCCAATAAATCATATGTCGGTGCATAAACGAACACAACAACATAAAAATAATTCATGTTTGCCGGTATGTCATGGTGTGCAACTCGTTCAATGTGCCTTCAAAAGGAGAATTGCAACCTATCGGGTTAGCAGTGATATGGAGCATTCCGATTACGTAATGTTCTTTGCAGACATTAAATCCAAGGTGGTGGAACTTGTTAATAATTTATTGCGTGTGCATCATGCTTTAAAAGTTAACATGACAGCTGTTGGCGAGTACATGCTTCCATCACAAGAAATATTCAGTGAAAAATCCTTCAACACTGCTAATCAAATAATTAGTGTAGAAAGTGATTTGGATGCCGTTTACCATTCTTTCACCGAATTAATAAAAACGCAGGCGACAGAGTTCCAGGAGAAAGATTCAGGTATGGAAAAATCAAAACCCGATATATTAAACTGATTTTTATATATTATTTTTCTTGTTATAGGATGGGCTCTTGTGCGAATTTTATACTTGGAAGTTGGTATCAACAAGTATATGCCTATGGGTGGCTCATCATACATCAAGTTGCCGTGTTCTATTGAAAAGAAAGGAGCTGTCGTCAATGTGATTAACCAGGACGAATTTTGCTTTGCGTGGGCTGTAACATCAGCATTGTTTCCTCCAACAGCAGAGCCTTCACAGAAGACATCCTACCCCCATTTTTCTAGAGTGCTAAATGTAACAGGTATGGATTTTCCAGTAAAATTACGTGACATTAAAAAATTTGAGGAAATGAACAACATATCAATTAACGTATACGGTCTGGAATCTAAATATGAAAATAATGAAGTAATACATGAAGTTATTGGTCCACTGAGGTATGCGTCAAAAAAGTTGGATAGGCATGTAAATTTATTGTTAATTACAAAAGACTGTAGTAGTAAAGATGGCGGTGAACATTTTTGTGATACGACTTGTTCAAAGAGTCATTATTGTTGGATTCGGGATTTATCACGTTTAGTTTCAAGTCAAATTAGTTGTCAACAACATAAAATATATTTCTGTGATGGTTGCCTCATTTATTTTAGTACACCGTCAGCTTTAACTTTACATCAAAGCTACGATTGTAACCACATTTTCACGCAAACACCCTCAGTGGATTTAAAAATCGATAAATTTGGAAAGAGTGTGCCGGAAAATATTTTAAAATTCGAGGGTATAGAAAAGCAAATGCGCGTTCCATTCGTGGTTTATGCAGATTTCGAATCTGTTTTAAAACCCATTGAAACGGTACAACCAAACCCACAAAATTCTTACACTGTAAAAAGTTTTAAACATGAACCATATTCTTTTGCTTATTTAATTAAATGCTCTTTTGACGACTCACTTTCGAAATTTGAGCTATTTCGGGGGAATAATGCAGCTCAAGTCTTTGTGGATCGTATCGAGTGTGATTTAAGGGCTCTATACAACACATATTTAAAAGACATTAAGCCTATGAAACCGTTAACGCCTGAAGAAAAAAGGGAGTTTAATGATGCTAAAATATGTGGTATATGTGAAGGCCCTTTTGAAGAGGGTGAGATTAAAGTACGAGACCACTGTCACATAACTGGTGCAAAAAGATTTGGTGCTGCACATTCCGTTTGTAATTTAAATTATAAATTACCCTCTTTTATCCCTATCATATTTCATAACTTAAGCGGCTACGACAGCCATTTATTTATAAAAGAGTTATGTAAATATGGGGATAAAATTGGTGTTTTGGCTCAAAGTAAGGAAAAGTACATATCATTTACCAAAAGCATTTATGTGCACGATTATTTTGATAGTAAATGTGGAAAAGTCAAGAGGAAATATTTAAAGTTGCGATTTATTGATAGTTTTAAATTTCTGTCAACGTCTTTGGAAAATTTAGGCAGCGGTTTAAACGACGACGATTTTATTGAAACGCGGAAACATTTTTCAAATATCAACCAATTTAATTTGATGCGTCAAAAGGGTGTTTTTCCCTATAGCTTTATTGACTCTATAGAAAAAATGGAAAATACATGTCTTCCAAGTAAAGATGAATTTTATGATAATTTACGGGAAGAACATATTAGCGATGAAAGCTATAGAAGAGCAAAAGAAGTATGGCGCTTGTTTGGGTGTAAAACTTTGGGGGACTATTCGGACGTGTATTTAAAATCAGATGTGTTGCTATTGTGTGATGTTTTTGAGCAATTTCGGAATAATTGTTTAAAATTCGATAAACTTGATCCAGCACATTACTATACCCTTCCAAGTTTATCATTTGATTGTATGCTACGTATGACTAAGGTAGAGTTAGAGCTCTTAACTGATATAGACATGATACATTTTTTTAAGAAAGGTATACGCGGCGGCATAAGCCAGTGTACAGAAAGGAAGCACATCGCTAATAATATTTTTTTACCAGACTATGACCCAACAAAACCTTCTTCATTTATAACATACCTTGATGCTACAAATCTATATGGTCATAGTATGTCACAAGCATTACCATATGGTGGTTTTCGATGGTTAAGCGAGCGCGAAATTCTGGATTTAAATATTATGGCTGTCGGTGATGATAGTTTACATGGCTACGTTTTGGAAGTGGATGTGCATTATCCGACTGAGTTGCATGATGCACATTCTGATCTTCCATTTCTAGTAGAAAATATCATACCGCCAACAGAAAACGCTAAATTACCGAAATTAATTCCTAATTTACAAGATAAAAAAAAATACATTGTACACTATAGAACTTTAAAACAAGCCATCGCCAACGGCTTAGTGGTAATGCAAACCCATCGAGTATTACAGTTTGAGCAATCAAAATGGCTAAAATCGTATATTGATTTTAATACCAATTTACGTAACAAGGCCACCACAAAATTTGCGAAGGACACTTTTAAATTAAAAAATAACGCGATATTTGGTAAAACTATGGAAAATGTGGAAAATCGAAAGGATATAAAATTAGTAACACATTGGGAGAACAGTGTAGGCAGAAATGGAGCTAGAGCACTAATATCCCGCCCCAATTTCAATAGTAGCTCGATATTTACCGAGAACTTTGTTGCTATACATATGAATAAAGTTAAAATATTGTACAATAAACCAATTTATATCGGTTTTTCCATATTAGATATATCAAAGACTGTAATATACGATTTTTATTATAATTTTATTAAATCCAAGTTTGGCGATGATGCTTCGTTACTTTACACCGATACTGACTCGCTTATATTAAAAGTGTATACGGAAAACTTTTATCAAACTATATCAGAAAACCCCGAAAAATTCGATACATCAAATTACCCCGAAATTAATAATTTCAACATAATTAAAAGTAATTCTGTAGTTGGTAGAATGAAAGATGAGTTTCCTGGTGATCCGATAATAAGTTTTTATGGTACCGGCGCGAAGGCTTATTATGTAAAGTCCATTAATAATGAATTAAAAAAAGCCAAAGGTATCAAAAAATGTGTTATCGAGAAAGACCTTCATCAGGAAGACTACCAAAGAATTGTTGAACGGGGTGGTTTGATATTAAGAAAGAATAAGATGAAGACATTTAGAAGTGAATTACATAACATTTATACCAACATAATAAATAAAGTAGCATTGTCACATAGCGATGATAAACGTTATGTAATTCCCAGTTCAACCAAAACTCTACCTTGGGGGCATGCAGACATAGATTTTTACAAAACAGACCCGGAAGAAAACTTAGCAAATTTAGTCACCGTGTTGGAATCATTTCTAAGTCAGGACAGCACGTAATCTGGAAAATCCATATTTCATTATTTGTATTGTTTTTATTATTTCTATTAAACATACAACATTAATATGTAACGATAGTATTGTAATTTTTTTTTTTTTTTTTTTTTTTTTTTTAAATAAAAAACATGTATTCATTACTTGATTGCTTTTTTATTGAACCTTTATTTTAAAATTATAAATATAATGAAGTGTCGACAAATAACAAACTGTAAAAGTTATTGTTGAAAAATTTGTCTAATAGTAAATTAAACGCACAGGTCTACGAGTAAATGTTTAATGTGAAACAGGTTTGCTGACAAGATCCTCCATAGTCTTTTCAATTTTCAACATTCTAGAGTTAAGTTCATCACGCAGTTCGTCTTGCCTAAGTTCATATATTGCAATAACAGTATCATCAATGTATCCTCTAAGTTCTTGACCGGTTTCAATTAATTTCTTGCGTACGTAACCTTCAAGTTGGTTTCTGAATATATTTTTAATAACAATTGTTGAGTCATGTAAAGCTTTCTGCGTATCTTGCACACACTGAGCAAGGTTATTATCAACATAATTTCGTGTGGTCGCATCGTCTCCTTCAAGAGGTTCTGCTAAATAGCACAATCTTTTGCTTCCCATGTCGTAATCTCCATTAGGTGTAAGTTTAAAACCTATTCCTGAAGGACCTCGCATAAAGTTAAAATCCTTAAATTTTCTTTTGCGACCGAACTTATCAATAGTGTTTACTTCTGACATTGTTATGTGAGACTGATTTGAAACCATTAGATTTCACCCTAATATATGGTTCTATTTCATTAATAAACGGACTCTGCAGAAAAATATGGATTGCAAAACGTATTTTAGGTGATGTTTAATAAATACACATACAGATTCATTTTACTATTGTTTTATTGAAAAAAAAAATTAAAATATAACAAAAGATTGAGTTTACTTTTTATTATTAAAAAAAAATAAAAAAAATAACAAACAAAAAAATTAAAAATTAAGAAATAAAATACATGTTAATTTCTTCTGTACAGGTAAGCTTCTTCTATGACCCAATTTCTTCTCTGGATGGCACGTTCATTAATGTCCTTGAACTGGTAGTAAACTAGTCCACAAAAGCCGCATTGTACAAATTTAACCCTGAAAAGGTCAATGTAGTTGAAGTCGTACGTAAGATCATTTCGCCAGCAGATACCTAGTCTTTTACAATGATGACAAGTTAAATAAAAAGCTTTTGGTATATGACTGTATGTTTTGGCTTCTTCACTAGGTTGTTCATCAGTTGGCAACATGATGTTTGAATATGTTGTACTTTTCAATCGCGGTACTCTAATTATGTATTACTTTTTAAAATAACCTTGACAGGACCAAAAAAAATCCTTGAAAATTACAACCTCGAAAACGACCCTGACATTGACGGGTACTTTGACCTTGGCCTTGGCCTCGCATCTAACAAGTTTAGTACTATATTTATATGCTTCTTTAAAATAACCTTGACAGGGACAAAAAAAATCCATGAAAATTACAACCTTGAAAACGACCCTGGTATTGCCGGTTACGTCGGCCTTGGCCTTGGCCTTGCATCTGACAAGTTTAAATATTATACTTAATGCATCGAACAAAAGGAATAAAGGTGGTGTAGTGGGGGAAATGGGCATAAAAGCAGACTTGCTGGCTCGAGCTCTTCACAGTTCGTCAGAACAGCAAACAGTACAGTGCTAAGAAAAAGTTAATTGTGTGAGTTTGAATATCGAAAATGTCTAGTGTACGGTCTCTTTTAGATGCTCTTGACGTGAGCTGCGGTTCACAGCAAGGCATGCTGGATAACATGAGTGGTTTAGAAGTGTTAAGTCCGGGGGTGTTCGAGAACTGGAATGGCGTGGAGCATGAAGATGCCGAAGACCGAGCCCTCAACGATGGTCGCGACGAGGAGTTAGTTCAGTCGGCAGCGCAATTCCTGGAATGCTGGACGGAGGAGAAAGAGCCAAAGATAAATGTGATCAGCGATGTGGTTGTGCGAAAAGCATCGCGGCCTAGGGAATCTTCTCCGAAAGCGTCGAAACTGAAAAAGCTTTTGACTATGCGGAAGTCGGAAATCGCCGATAAAAAAACATTTTATTCGGCGATTAAAGGTGTGGGACAAGGGAAGAAGAAAAAGTTTAACTTTAAGCGTCCCTCCACCCCTGTTCCATTACCCGACTTCCTAAAAACAGCACCGCAAGAGCCACTGTCAGTAGAAGTGGAAGTCATAGAAGGCCCCGATGGACCAACACCACCAACGCCACCAACACCGGCCAGCGTCGAGAATGAAATAGTGTCGGAGGTGAAGTCTTCCCCAGCGCCAGCACCACTGTCGCCGATATTGGGGTGCCGGAAACCCATGAAGAAGCGGTTTAAGCGGTGTTTTGAAGGCGATGAAGTTTCCGCTGCGTCGTCGTCGTCGTCGTCGTCATCGTCTTCACCAAATAAAACCGCGTCTTCTTCCGAGCCATCACAACCGGAGTGGGTCGAAGACTTCACCAACTCTCAGAAGACCAAATTGACTGACATTTATGCCATGAAAAAACGCTTAGTGAATGAAGTGAACGAGTGTGCCAGTGACATTATAGAACTTGAAAAACAATTAGAGATAAAAAAGGTGAAATCTGCGCGGTTAAAAAGACAATTAGAGGACTTTAATAAATTATGTAGTAGGTGTTAGGTAGTTGTAGATATTAGCTTTTAATTTATAGTATTAAGTTTGTAATATATATATATATATATATATATATATATATATATATATATATATATATATATATATATATATATATATATATATATATTGTAGTTAATAAAAAAGTGTTTGATCAAATTTTTTATATTTTATAATGAGAATAAAAATGACTTGAAAATTTATTTTTGTGTGTTATTTCATATAGGCCCTGTCCCACATAATATTAGGTAATAAAAAAAAAAAGAAGTGAATAATCCACTAAAACTACGCAATAGCAATAGTTGTAAATATTTTCTGATAATATTTACAAGTATGCTAAAACATGGTTCGGTTTATGAAGTTAAGGTTCTGTCGCCAGAACTTCTAATACTTTGTATCTCAATATTGTATGTTTTTATGAAAAAAACATAAAATATCGGTTACAAAGTATTATAACCAACTAAAACTACGATCAAATTATTTTGTGGTCCTGAAAAGGACCGTTTGGTTGTAAAACATGCGACTCTTTTATTGAGTTGTGGAGTCGCACGGCCCGTCATCATCATCAGCGGGGGTGGTGGTGCTGTCCTCTGTGTATTCGATGATGAACCGCCAAAGTTCATCCCATCTAGGATCGTTCGGCTCCCACTCCAAACAATTCTCTGTGGTAGAATCTACCACAGGGCATTGGATGGGTTGTTGTTGTTGTTGTTGAGTCGCAGACATGTTGAACTAAAATGATTGTAATAAGTATTGATGGTCGTATATATAGAGACAAATTAATGGTGGGGGGTGAAAACAAATGTCATATTACGTATTGAGACCAAAAGTTGTTTGTGGTCTCAAATACGAACGAACGATTTAGCTGGGTTCCACCAGCACTTAAAGTTTTAATACTTTGTATCTAATATTGTATATTCTATACATACAATATTAGTAACAAAGTACTAATATGTACTAAAACTACGATCAAAGTATTTTGTGGTCCTGAAAAGGACCGTTGTTGTGTGCCCTTAAAAAGGGCCAGGGAGAGTGTGGGGCTTATGGTGCCCCATCCTCGCTGGTCGACCACCAGCTTGACGAATCGCAGGGGCCTTGTGGGTCGTCGGGTGTTGGTGATGCTGGAATTTCCAGCACCGCATCTTCCGTCGAGTCCGGCTCTGGCTGCGGCGACGGAGTTTCGAGTCTTTGTAAGACCCAATCACCCGCGTCGTCTAATTCCACTAGACCCGGATCATGGTCATATACTAGCGGAATCGGCTCATCCAAGTCGTCCCAACGTAGGACGTCAATTTCAAAATCCACCTCGTCGTCGTCGTCGAAGACTTGCAGGTCTCCAACGTTGTCGGCTACGGTGTCATCACTAAAGATGGATGAGCCTCGGCTGGCGGGTCTTTCTTCCTCCATGTTTATCGTATGAGGGTTGATGAATATATGACTGTGTAACTGACCCAGTCTCATATATATAGAACTACCCCCACCCCACCAACGGATTCTAAATGTTATGTATTGGTGAGAGCTTATAGAATTATTGATTTTTTTCAAAAACTTTAAATAAGGAATTAGATTTGTTTAGACAATAAGACTTATTCTTAATATTTTGTGAAGAATACATTACAAAAAAAAAAATAATAGAAACCTTGTTTGAACTGTTAACATTTTCATAGGTTCTCAAGCATATAACTTGGCACTTAAGCTACGAGACAAATCGTCGTTAAACGAATATCTCGCCCCATAAGTGACGATTACTAAACTACGATCAAAATATAATGTGGTCCTGAAAAGGACCGTTTTTGTGGCCCTAAAAGGGCCTGGGGGGAGGGTGGGGTGCCTACCGTGGAGTAATACCCAACGATATTAACACCGACCTAGGTGCAGCCCTTGGTCTTCTCATTGGCGGCACCGTCGTCGTCGCTGGTGGTGTCGGCGTAGCAGGCGGTGCCGAAGGTGCCGCTCCTGGTGCGGTACCCCCGCACTCCTCACACTTGCATATCTTGCCGGGCACGAATGGCCTGACAATGCCAATGATCCTTTTTGGTATATCTTCCATCTTGCCGATCGAATGTGTAATGATGAAATAATTCTAATACCGGCCTCTATATACATTCAAAAAGTTGGAGGGGGTAAGGTGGAGTGCATATATGCATTATATAAGTTTGAGAATAATATGATTTTATAACTCACCGTATCTCTGGTATGGACACAAACTACCCCCCTCCACTTTTCTAGCATATAGTACTAGACTTTCTCTACATTTTTTTCAAATAAATTTTTTCGATATTTCTAACCATTACTTTGCTACATATTTACAAAAAATGCAAATTATGCATATATTTTAATTATTTTCAGGCAAGGTAAGGAAAATTTTGAAAATGTTTTGACGGAATCGTAATAAGGAAGAGTTGAAGTATATCACACTATTTTTCCCGATTCGCTAATATAAAAAAAATTTTTTCATCGCATTTTGGATGGGCTCTGGCGTCGTAACGGTTGACGATAAAAAAAAAAAAAAAAAAAAACCTCCCCCTACAACTTCCACATACTCCCGTTCGGCGGCCCTAGCCTCCTAACTCGAGAATTTCAATTTTTTCGTCCAAATTTTTTGTCATTTTTAAGATTTTCCAAATTTTTTTTCACCATTGTATTCTACTCAAAATTCTAGGTAATTAAAGTGCTTTTATTTTTTCTCTATCTTGAACGGTTCCCGAGCTACAGCGCTTTAAAGAATTCAAATTACTAACTTTCTATAACCCTTTTTTTCAAATTTAATTTTTTCGAATTTTCAAAAATACTACAATATGTAGAAAAAAGTTCTCTCTTTAATTTCCCAATACCGTTTTTCTCTAAATCTTCAACTTTAGCGCGTATTCAGCATTTTCAAAAAAAAAAAAATTATAATTTTTTTTACACCATCGCATTCTCCTCAAAATTTTGGGCTATCAAAGTGCTTTTATTTTTTTTCTATCTTGAACGGTTCCCGAGCTACAGCGCTTTAAAAAATCCAAATTACTAACTTACTATAACTCTTTTCTTAAAATTTCATCTTTCCGAATTTTGAAAAGTACTACCATATGTAGAAAAAAATTCTCTTTCTAATTTCCTAATATCATTTTGCTCCAAAACTTCAACTTTGGCGCGCATTCACCATTTTTCAATTTTTTTTTGAAAAATTTTTTTTTTACGTTTTTACTATCGAGAAAAATGCTTGCTTATAGTACTCGATTTCCTCTATAATTTTTTCTTATAATTTTTTTCCCTATTCCTAACCGTTACTTTCCTACAAATTTTCTAAATCGTTGTTTTCATATTTTGCCTTAAAAATTTTTTCTTGTGTTATTTAAGCTCTTTTTTCCACTTAATAAACCACCATTTTCTAAATTCCCGTACTCTTTTCTTAAAGAGCGGGCTTTTCCGCCAGCTTTTTTTTTTTTGGTTGGGTTTCAAATAAATATAAAACTACTACTTCACTCATTACAAATTTATTGATTCAAGAACATTATTTTGTGTTACATATAATAGATACATTAAAATATAGATTTATTGGTCACCGAACCGTTTAATACATTATAACTAAAAAATGAGTCGTGAATAACTAATGCGTACACTTTAGTGTCTTTGGGGAATTTATTCTTTCTCGTTTGGAACTCCAATTTTACATCCACTGTCGATGAGTTAATCGCCTCTGGTTGATGACTGCAATTGATAATAAAAACGGGGTTTTTCATATATTCCGCGAACGTTATCATCGGATCGTTTATCTCGCGCCCGTAGTAGCTGCTTTGGAAGTTTTCGTAATTGTAATAGGCTGCTGCGTACAGTTTCTTGGCGAAATCTAAATTCCATCTTTCGTATGGATAAACGGTTGAATTCAGATACAGTCTAATGTCGCATACGTCGGCGTGGGTAAACTGGGTTGCGTTTTTTTCTTTCTTGTCGCAATTATTGCTGTCTTGAAACCCGACGATTATATAGCGCGGTCTTTCCAGACTTGTACTCGTTCTCAAGGCCCACACGTCGGAAGATGTTTGCCTTAAAGCTGGTAATTCGTACAGATCCCATTTACGATATGCCATTTGAATACTGGCGTTGTTTCCTCCTTTATTAATGCGAGACACTATTTTCAATTTTTGCTTGTCGTCTGGAATGATGTGACGAATTTTCCATTCGATTTTGTCGATACTAATTTCTGCCTCTACTTCGCCGACGTAACAATTGGTAAAAGTGCGAGCTATAATCATAATAAGCTCTTGTTTTACGTTGAAAACACCTTTTGCGTAATCTTCGGCGAATCCCATAAGATATTTTAAGGGTAATTTCCCGGAGAATACGTTACTTGCCGTGTCTACGATATCTTGGTTTGCTTCGTCGAGACCCCATCCGCACGTCATGAGAGATCTTTGTTGCAAACTTCCGAATGAAACCATGGTTTTTAATGTCGTCGTAACTCCAGGTTTACGAACCACGGCGACCTGTTCACCTCCCATCTCGTAGCGAATTTCATCGAACAAAAATGCGAGGGCATTATTTGATAAAAAACATCTTTTCGTTGCGTCTATGGGTTTAAATTTTCCTTCGATATATATGTAACTTTCGGCGATATCCAGTATAATATCTTGAAAATTAATGGGGATACGGACTTCATCCGAATTGTTGAATGATGGAGATCCGTATGGTTTATACGTATGCTCTTCTAGACTAATAATGGAATTGTCCAAGATGGGCTCGGAGAAAACCTCTATTTTATCGCTGGTGGTGGAAATCATTTTCGCACTTTAAGACCGATTGATTTTAAAAATTTATAGTCTTCGGCAGATAACTGTTGAGATGTTTGTGATCTAACGTCTGGACGACGACTAACCTTGACGTTAACTCTTCTTTTACTTTTATTATGTTTCGGCGGTTCCCCCATCTTAGTCGACAGCACACACAATTGACGATTGAAGCAAAAACCCATTTCTATGAAAGTTTCTTCAGTTCCAATTTCACGATTATTTTCTCGCCTTGAAAATTGATTAGATCACCGCTATCGTCCAAGATGCGAAGAGTAATGTTGTCGATAAACTGACGTCCTGCCGGCATTAACGGCATATAAATATTATTTTGTGGTTCTTTACTGATTTTGTAACCGGGCTCCACGTCGATATCGAATTCGAACAAGGTATGACCTTCCACCGAATTCATATATGCTCCGGAAATTATATTACAATCTACGCGTATGATGCGTACTTTCATTATTTCCACCATCTCGGTTGATTCGTGCTTTTTGTCTCTTTTTAACACTGTATGATTAAATCCTAACATTTTACCGATACTCGCCTCTCCCCGGAAATCTATAGTATATTGGGATTTCAGTTCACATTTCAGCGTATTATTATTAGCAACCAAGTAAAAGATTCCATCGTTCTTTTCTTCAGTTGAAATCCTCAAAGCCTCCAACATAGCTTTACCTATCTCATCTATTTCATAGGCCCCAGGTGGAATCTGCAATTGTATCGGCTCGGTGGTGTAACCCTCCTTCATGTAGGCAAACTTATTGTTGCTTTCGTCCACATTAAAAATTGAATTGTATGTGTAAAATCCCAGCAATGCCAGACCATATTTGTTTTCTCTATTTAATTCGACTGGTGGATAAAAATCGGCGCTTAAGACGCTCGAGTGTCCTGTTAGTGTGAACGTATAAGACATGACTAACCATTAAAACATCACACATCTCGGTTTTATTCTTAGCGGCAACATTTAAAAAGATTCATCGTCACACCTTTTCTCACTGCATTAGATAGTGATGTTTTTATGCTATTTTCTGCTTTTATGCGCACATCGCTGATTTTGCAATAACAACAAAATATTTTTCTAGCCGTAAGATCCTCATCAGTCATAACCTCGTTTAAATTGCTGCTGCTGCTGCTGCTGAAATAATGTTTGCAACCGCACTGATATTTTAATATATCGATATCGCTTTTAAGGTGCTCCGGCAACTTTTCCCAAACGAATGGAATTTCATTTGGGGCTAATGCAATCATTACTTCCTTGGGCATGTTTTCTAACTGTTTCACGGTCATTTTCCTTAATCCACCGGCTAGATGAAATGCTTTCAGTGATTGCAACATTTTAGTATAGTTATTGCGATCCATTTGCGGTGTTAATGGTGACGATGATGATGATGACATCTTTTACGCTGATGATTCGACAAGAAACTTTAAGCACAAATGTCCACACCAGACTGTTCCAAAATCCTGCTGACGATCGTATGTATAGTAAATAATTTTTGATGGTTCCGATCCCGTTTGTAGATATCGTACCAATTCGATCGGTGGGGGTAAATCGCCGAAGCTGTCATAATATGTTACTTTAGAATTATTTTTTCTATAAGCTACCCAATGAGTCCCTGCACCACGCGTACTATCCAAATTCACTATTGCTGCTTCGTAACGTCGAGGACCTTGTCTAGGTAATAAATCCCTCATATAAACGCCTCGAAAGTGTCCTATTCTTTTCTTTTTGGCATATTTTTCTATATCGATGTTAGATAGTGGTCTTCGAGGTAGGGATTCAATTAGTTTTTTGATCTACGATTTAAAAATAATCCCATACCTTTACGATATGGCTTTAGAAACAAACCATTTCCTTTCGATTTTAAATACAGGCCGGCACCGGTTTTATCTTCGCTGCTTTTTTTTACTGCTTTTATGGCGCGCACAATTCCCGCTGCCCCGCCGGCTAATGAACCCAAAGCTGATAACCCGGCAAAAATTTGTATTAATGGTAATATTCCACCAGTTTTAGGAATCGGTATTATTCTCGGTGTACGAACCTTCCTTTTGCCACCTGCCGCTTTTACCGATCTACGTGCTGCCGACAGAGCTATTTTAGATGCATTCATGACATTTTTTTCCAACACATTTTTACTTCCGGCTTTTAATAATTCCCTTCGAACTGCTTGTCGAATAGCTGTTCCGAAACTGGCTTTCCGAACATGTCGATTTTTATTAACACCTTTCCTTTTTGTATGACGCGTGCCTTTACTAGATGTTTTTTTTGTTGATAATGATGATGGTACACCCATACCAAAACGTTGTTTTCCTTTCATAATGTTTGTAACTAACCAAGCTGCTGTTTTTTCACCTAAACTGGAATCTTTCGATTTTACTCTATTCCAAGCACTTTGTTCGAGCTCGTAATCCGCTCGATGTCTCGCACTTATGTTGTCTTTATTATGTAAATAGGCTAAATCGTGTTTTTTGCATGCGGCATCCAAAGGATTAATGCCTGGATCACCTCTTGTCACACGTTTTATTACTTTTGTTCCGGGTCCGCAATATTGATAACCAGGAATGTGTACCTCGAATGGTAATTTATTTATTAACGAATTCACAATACCGTATCCAGTTTTGTTGGAAACGTGAGACCGTCCATTTCGTTTGACGCTCGGCATCTGAATGACAGTTTTTGTGAAAAATTGCCTATAAAATATCAAATTTTCCTAAGATGCGCGTTATCGATCTTAAACAAAAACTTCCTATTGACAATCTCGATGAAAAAGTCGGACTTGGATTTGAAAAGAAGATAATGAAGAGACACGGTCCTTTACTTCCTTCCTCTATTCGCGGTCCATCCAATTGTGGAAAAACTAATGTCATGATTTCGCTGCTTACACACCCCCTTGGGCTACGTTTCGAAAATGTCTATATTTACTCGAAATCTCTGTATCAACCGAAATATGAGTATTTAAGGAAAATTTTAGCGCCCATCAAAGGTTTAGGCTACTATGCCTTTAGTGATTCCAGTAATATTGTGGAACCGTCCGATGCAAAACCAAACTCTATATTTATCTTTGATGATGTTATATGTGAAAAACAAGATGTTATAAGATCGTACTTTAGCATGGGACGTCATAAAAATATCGACTCCTTTTACCTAGCGCAAACATATTCGCGAGTGCCTAAACAGCTTGTGCGAGACAACGCCAATTTTATTATTATGTTTAAACAAGATGAGTTGAATATGAAACACATATTTTCCGACCACGTTTCACCGGATCTAACTTTTACTCAATTTCAAGAAATGTGCTCAAAATGTTGGGATAATAAGTATGGATTTTTAGTAATTGATAAAGACAGTGATGTGAAATCGGGAAGATACCGCAAAGGATTTGATAGCTATATATTACTGTAATAATAAGAGAAAACGCTCATTTGATTGTTGAAACGTCCTTTGTTAACATCATGAATAACGCGATCGACTTAAAACGTAAACTAGTGGAAGCTACCAATGCCGTCAGAAAAAAATTTAAACAAATTAAAGCGGCTAAAGAGTTTAATGTTGTGGAATTGGAAAAGTTTTACGAACCCATTTCTAAGCCGTTGACAACTATATCTGATGTGGTTAAGCAACGTCAGCAGCAGCAGCAGCAGCAGCAACAACAACAGCAACAACATTATCCAGCTACAAAGCCACATAGTCTCAGTACATCAGTGCAGTCGACTCAAATATCAGGTTTTCCCCAACCTACACATTCCTTTCAAACCTCCACACCTATTCAGCAGCAGCAGCAGCAGCATCGCATTTCAAAAGAAGATATTAGCCAATCGGTGTTTGATACACCCTCGACATCAACTAATACATCTCTCGCATCCGCTGACACCACAACTTCCGATACTTTAAACGCACACCTGAAAGGATTACGTTCGAAACCATCTCTATACGATACTGTATATGGTGTACGTTTTGGTTCAAAAACAGATCATAACAAAAATTTTATTGGTAATTTAGAGGTGCGTTTTCGAAATGGAAATATTGTCTTATACAAAAAAGGGAAAAATATTGCAGAATATGGTGGATCACCGGCACTTTATGATTTGTTATTTCTTAAAACACCCCCAAGTGTAGGCAAGGAACAACAACAATTAAGTGATAATGTACTTTCAACGTACAAGGAAATTTTGGAATCAACGAATGCTGTCTACAACAATTTTAAAAAAAGTGATGGTTTACGGGAGACCAGATGGAACAAATATTTACGAATTATTAAACCTCTGATAATGGGCACAAAATTAGGTGGTACTATTACAAGAAAAAATCTCTCGGAAAAACTACAGTTACCCACAAAAAAGAAATTATCTTCGAAAAAATTTCAATATGTCTACTGGAACAAAGCTAAAGAGTTGGTGGATCGTTTACGTTTGTTGTGGAGTTCCAAAATGGCCGGTCACACTGGACACGAAAATGAAATTATGTCAATCATAGAGGAATTACGAGAAGAAGATATAATATATTAAGCTCAATATTTAATGATATTATTCAGTTCTTCCTTCGATCTGAAACCTTTAGTATTACTAATAATATGGAGCCCAGTCTAGAAAAAATCAAGATTGTTAATGAACTACATAGAACGGCTAGAAAAAATTTTGTAAGACGGCGCACGATAATAAAAGGATACAGAGATTTGTGGCAAATTGATTTGGCTGAAATGCAACAGTATGCTGATGAAAACGATGGTTATCGTTATATTTTGGTCTGTATAAATTGTTACTCGAAATTTGTCTATACCAAAGCCATAAAAAACAAGACTGGTATAGAAGTTACTAATGCGATGAAAAGCATCATTGAAGAGGCATCATATACACCAACAAATCTGCAAAGTGATCAAGGAAAGGAGTTCTATAATACAAACTTTCAAGCCCTGATGAAAAAATATAATATAAATCATTATTCCACTTACAGCACAAAGAAAGCTGCAATTGTTGAGCGAGTCATAAGGACTTTAAAAAATAATTTATATAAACAATTCTCGACAAGAGGATCTTACAAATGGATACATATATTATCGGCAGTAACAAAAACCTATAACCATTCGAAACATCGCACCATTGGAATGAAGCCTGCAGACGTGCAAGAAAAAACACATATTAAAGCATATGATTATTTAAAAATTGTACCTAAAAAATTTAAGTTTTCCATGGGTGACATTGTGCGTATTAGCAAGTACAAAAGCTTATTCGAGAAAGGATATACGCCCTCTTGGTCAACCGAATTGTTTAAAGTTGTAAAAGTTAACGTTACAAATCCACCTACTTACTTGTTGGAATCGTTAGAAGGTCAGCCTATAAGAGGGTGTTTTTATGAATCAGAACTACAAAAAACAAGCAGTCCTGACGTTTATCTAGTAGAAAAGGTCCTTAGACAACGCAAGAAAAATCACATCGAACAATTATTTGTCAAATGGCTAGGATTTCCCAACCACTTCAACTCTTGGATAGATAAAGCTAATATTGTTTAAATAACATATTGTATGACTATATTTTTTATTTAAAATGTAAAATAAATAAACAATATATTGTAAAATAAAGTTTTTTATTTCAATCTTCATTATTAAAAACAATGACAATAAAACATCATACACAACATTTCAATATTCTTGGAGGGAAGGTCCAATTCACCGACGACTACGACGTTATCTTCAAGGCTATGCCACTCGGAGTGCGTTCTCCTATTCTTTAACCTGCTTTTTTTAGATTTTTTTTGAAGTCGAGTCGTACGACAGTGCGCTTAATGAGTCATTTAAAGGCTGATGATAGAGTATTTTCTGCATAACTTCAATTTTTGTTTTAAGCTCACTATTATTTTTGTATATCATGGGGAGGACATCCTTGTTAAATATGTCACATATTACAACTGCAAAATTGTAAAACTTTCTATTAACAAAGTGTTTTGTCACAGCATCGTCATCATCTTTAGGTTCGCCTAAGTTGGTTATGATTTTTCCACCCATATCATACTGCCCATCCGCTGTAAGTTTAAAACCAATCCCTTGTGGCCCAGATAATATATGATATTTTTCATTATATTTCTGACGACCAAATTTATCAATTGTGTTGTTTCCTCGACTCATTTTCAATCTTTACTAAACTATTTTATTTTTATTTGCCCTACTTATATTAAATATTTCAGCTGAGAAAAAGAAACACTGACTATGATCTACTGGGTTGGTATGTTTATAAAAGAAATAAAATAAAACTGTGATTGTAACAGATATTTATTTACAGTTATTTAATTGCACAAATACAAAAATTATAAAAAATTAGTTTTCCATGTCTTCGTTTTCGTTGCTCAAAATTCTATCCCATCCGACACTATTTCGATCGTCAACGTCTTGGGCTGTTGCTGTTGTAGAAACCAATTCATATTTTGCAGCAAGCTCACCTGGTAAATGTGGAATATTGACGAGGTATTCTTTTAATTCTTCTTCAACCATTTCAGCACAAAATGTATCCATGTCTATGGAACCATATAAAAATTTGTCGCACAAGTGTGCCCCAGCCATAAAATTGATTGTATCCCTGATCTCGTTCTTATATTGATCTTTGGTTACATCAATATGCGACCAATCATTTACGCTATCTAACATATCGTGAGCCCTATTTCTTAATTCTCTCCCCAACCAAAATATGTATCTATCTACACATTCGTTGGCGGTCGTCGTCGTCGTCGTCGCATCAGCAGACATCTTTAACAGAAATAATGAACACGCGTAAGTATTCTGACATGTGCAACTATATTTTAAATTTAATTACATCCTTTTTTTCAAACAATTTACATACAATTTACTCCAATGAGCCAAAACGTAATTATGTTCGAGTATTGTTTCCAAAAACTCTAGTGCCCTGCCCCAAATAAGTTAGAGTGTATTTATCTTTAGTTTTACTCATAATATCTACAATATCGTCAGGTAGTGTTTCGGCCACACGTTTTGGTAAAAAAGTCTCAAATGTGCTATTATCACCGTCATCGTGTAAAGCCACTAAAAGAGTTTTACCAAATCGTGTAGTCATTGAAACCATCTTTACAATTTTATACACTTTGCCTACAATCATTTCGGTAACCTTTTTTTTCTCTAAAACCTCGAAATCTTTGCTAAACATTTCATTAATTTCATCTAGAGTTTCTTTTGCAATACTCATTATTGAAAAAAATGGTATATAAATCCAAAAATTACCGTGAATATAAAAGCACTTTCAGAACACTACACGAACACAATATTTGATGTTTATGCCACTGATATCTGCGACTGTTTGAAGTCACTTCTTCTCCCACGAACCTTTATAGCGGGGTTTCAAGGTCGAATTGTAACAATGGTGGGGGTAGCTTAACGATAGAAATAGTGGGAGGAGTATTCAAGGTCAAATGACGTCACACATTTAAATTGGTATAAGGATAACTTCAAGGACAAAATATAATGAAACAAATAACTACATTTTATGTACTTTATTCATTGATTTTTTTCTGCCATTCTTCTATGCGTTTAACATTATCACCTAAACCTAATTTCCTTAATTTGTTCAATAATAATTGTTTATTTTTATTTCTAAGAAAATTCTTACAAACTATACTAGCTAAAAGACACACTTCGGCATGGTCCATATACTTAAAAAATACACTAAAGTCCTGAGCCTCCGAATCTTGCATTTCATATGCGTAAAATTCCGAACAGGCTGCAGAAATTAGAAATTCCTCGTACATTTCTCGCACTAAACTTTCCATATTAACTACTACTACGTTAAACTTAAGTCCTACACTCTAATTTCATCTAACACAACCGGATCTGCAATGAACCTAATCAGTTTTTCCAAACAGTCACTAAACCCCAACTTTTTTATCTCACGAACAAAGTCTTGTAAATTTATTGTTTTGCTGCAATATTTACGACATGCATTCGCAGCCTTTTCATATTCATAAGCCAAATCACAATAGCGCGACGCCCATTCTGCTCGACTTTTCATTGCATCATTGAAATAATTACTAGCCGTTTCAGTGAACTCATCGCCCAATTTTTTTACTGCCTCTTGCAAAGCACTATTCATATTATTCACTCATTTTTACATTCACGACACTTTTTTATTGCTGGTGGTGGCCCATCTATATGATGACGATATATTTGTTCATAGTGAATGTAACAGGGTAAGCTTAACTGTAGTTCCTTGTTACACCGATATGACGCTGGCAGCTTATCCCAAATTTGCCGTAAACTCAGCGTATCAACGCAAGTTTTTAAATATTCGAGAGGAAAAAATGCTAGATCCTTCTCTTCAAAATCACACAAACTTTTTAAATTACTCTGATATAAACAAATTACTCTGCCGACTTGCTCTATAATTTTTTCTTTAGATAGTTCCGTATCTGACATTTCACACTGAATGAATGCAAGTAGACTCACACAATTTATAGAACAATTTGCAAGGTCAAAATCATTTCAAGATCATCCCACACTATTACAATGCACAAATAACTACTTCAAGGTCACACACCCAAGATGACCTTCAACAAAGTCAAGGTCGTCTCGACCAAGGTCAAGGTCAAGGTCACACACACAACCTTGAACACAAGGCCAAGGCCAAAGCACACGTGCACTTTCAAGGTCAATGACAAGGACATGTGGGCGGGGCCAAAGAGGGGTGAAGCATGGTCAAGGTCAAGGTCGAGGAGTGGGGGGATCGAGCGAATCGGGTTATGTTCACTACTTACGATGATTCTTTCATCGTTGCGCCAACATATTTCTTGTATTTCTTAAATTAGAATCCCCTTTCTGAACGTCTTTATGTCGCCTTTTTTTACTTGATTACTAAATTAGTTTAAGGAACATAGTATCTCCCCTTTTAAGTAATAAAACTCCCAGCAACGCTCACTTTTTACATTATACAATGATTTTTTCATCTCACGCTTCTATATATTTTTTGTATTTCTTAAATTTGGATCCCCGTCCTTAAATTGTTTATGCCGGCTTTTGCTATATTATAACATCGATATCTTGAGGCACATATTATCTTCTTTTTGAAGTATTAAAACTCGCAGCAACGCTCTGCTTTTACATTATACAATGATTTTTCCATCGTCGCTCCAGCATATTTTTTGTATTTCTTAAATTTAGATCTTTTTCTAAATTTGTTTATGTCAGCCTTTGCTATTTTATAACAAAAATAGCTGAAAAGTCATAGTAACTAATAAAATTCCCAGCAACGATACTCTTCTTTAAATGAAATTATGATTTTTCTTCGCTGCTCCAAAAATTATTTATATTTCTTGACTTTGAATCATCTCCTTAATTTATTTTTGATTCAAAGTTTTGTTTTCGTCACAAAAATGAACATGTGGAGTATCAAAATATTGCATTGTTAACGGGACTACGAATACCATAAAATTATCAGCTCTATCGTACTTGTGTATTATATACAGATTCCGCATGGGAGTGAGTGAAATGTATCTTACAGACACACTGAAATGTAGCATTCTTCAGCCCAATCGGACGAGTGAAATATTGTTTAAAATATATAACAAAATCTTATTACATACAAACAGACAGACGGACAGACGCACTTATATTATTGTATTGTCATCGGGACTATACATACCTGCAAAATTTGAGCTCAATCACATTTGTGGATATGTGTGAAATGTGTGTTAACAAATTTTTAATAAAAACATACAGACAGACGCGCAAGTGATTTTATATAAATGCTTCCCATATTTATCTTCCAAAATACAAATAAATTTATTTATTTTATTAAGACATTTAGTTTTCGTACATTTAATTATGCACCAATGGTGGAAATCGACAGCGTTGCCAAAGGCCGTTGCTAACCTGTCTTCGGTAAGAATAGCATAAGCCAAAAGAGAATGAAAGTTACTGTGATATACTGTCAGAAGAGTTTCTTTGGAAGTAACCCGTACAAGATTCCTGAACAGGAACAGTTGTTGGGATAGTTTTTTTGAGAGATTAACAAGGTGTTGTTCCCAGGTTAATCCTGTATCTAGGTGTACTCCCAGAAATTTGACCTCCATTGCACATTGAGGTAGAAAGGACTGTACAATTTCACTGTTATTCCTTAGAGTAAAGTTAATATTTTGTGATTTGGAGTTGTTCAAGGATAGGCGATTGGCTCGAAACCATTGAAATAGTTCTCTTTCTGAAGTTTTATAATCAAGACTGTCAATCTCTGAAGGGTGATAACTTATATAAAACGTTGTGTCGTCAGCAAACAAAACAGTATTGACTCCCTTGCCCTTACAGTATGCCAGGTCATTTATATAGATGAGGAATAAGATGGGACTTAATACCGACCCTTGAGGTTCACCATACCTTAGGGATTGATTTTTAGAATTACACTGCCCAAAGTGAACATACTGATCACGATCCGATAGATATGAATTAAGTAGTTGAATGGCATCAGCCTGAAAATTGTAGAATGGTAGTTTTTTTAGAAGAAGGCTATGTGTAACGCAATCCAATGCCTTTGTGAGGTCTAAAAAGGATGCAAGAGTGTCAAGATACTTTTCAAAGCCCTGTAAAACATTACTAGTAAAGTGATCAATAGCTAAAGTTGTGGTCCTGTTCTTTCGGAATCCAAACTGGTTCAAGGCATACAATTTGTTTGACTCAAAGTGATCATTAGCCTGATTTTTCAAAATTCGTTCATAAACTTTTGACAAGATTGGTAATAAAGATATGGGGCGATAATTGTTGCAGTCATCAATGGAGCCCTTATTCTTGAAGAGGGGTACCACCTTTGCAGTTTTGAAAACTTTAGGAAATGTACTGCAAGCTATAGATTGATTTATCAATATTGTTAGGGGCTGAAATATTATATCCTTGACTTTTTTAATAATTTTTGTGTTAATTCCGTCAATATCTTTCCTGTTACTATTTTTTATTTCTGAAATGGCCTTGTCGACATCACTAAAACTAACTGATTGAAATTTAAAGGACGAGATGTTTTTCAGTGGCATAGGTTTTAGGTAATCTTCAAAAGGCTGTTGAGAACTTTCAAGTTTATTCATCACACATTCAGCAATTGAACAAAAGTGGTTATTAAAATCATTTGCATTTGGTTTTGAATTAGAGTCAGAGGTATTATTGTTGCTTTTATTATTAATAAGTTTCCACATAGCTTGTTGAGGGTTACTGGATTTTTTTATAAATTCATCATTAGCTTTAATTTTTGCAAGCCTAATTGATTTTCTGTAACTTTTTCTATATTCAATTATGGTACTCGTTGGCATGGTAATAGAATCTCTTTTATTTAATGCTATCATAAACTGAAGTCTATTACGCATCTCTTTTAAGTTATCATTGAACCAGTTTACTCCTTTATTGGGATAATTTTTATTGAATAGTCTTGATCTTTCTGGAAAAGAGATATTTATGCAATGTGTTAACGCGTCAATTAGCATTTTGAATTTAAGGTCAATATCCAAATTATCATCATTAACAAAATTAAAATTGTATTTGAGCATGCTTTGGTATAGATTGGAGAGGCCATCTTCTGTTATTGGCCTATAACATACTCTAGTTTGAAAATTTGTGGATGAATAGTTAGTCTGAAAAAAATACCTTTGTGGTCTGAGATGTGCGTGAGATCTACTGGTTTTGCAATACCATCAATATTTGTGAAGATATTATCGAAACATCTATCACCACGAGTGTTAAATTTGACTTTTTTTTTTGAGATTAAATGAGCGGAAAAAATTACACAGTTTTAGAGCTCTAATGTATTTTTCATTAAAATGAACATTAAAATCTCCTGCTATGATAAGAGATTTGTGTACATCAATTTTTTTAAGAGTATTTGCCATTATGTTAAAGAACTTGTCTAAATCACCGTCTGGTGTACGATATGCAGTGATAAGTTGCACATTTGAATTTTTTAACAAAATGCCTGCAATCTTGCAGTGCTGCTCAGCAGAGAGGCTTTCAATATTCAAAAGATCATAACTTAACTCCTGTCTGACATAGATACCAACGCCTCCATGAGTCATGACCGTCCTGCAAAATCCAGAAACCATCCTGTAGTTCTTAATAAAGACAGTGTTTAGCTCCTCCGGCACCAGCCAGTGCTCATTTATGCACAAACAATCCGCCGAAACGTCATCGAGTAGCAGTTCAAAATCCAAAAAGGAATTACGTAAAGACTGAGCATTATAGTGGACAATTTTTAAAGATTTAACAACTTTGAAATGTTCACTTGGAGACACTTTGTTTTGTGTTGAAGAAGTTGTCTCTACAAAACCTCGGGAGTCTTCAGTTAACACTTCCTGGTAGACAGTGGGCGCTGGATGCGGAGAAAATGGTTGATGGTTGTCCCAACCGGCCACAAGTTAGTGGACATCACCGCCTCTTTGTTTTGTTGTGGAACGCCCACTTTAAATGAGCTGTAGAAACGATCCTTTTTGGTGACCATTTTTTCACAGAAACAGTCTTCGTGCAACTCGTATTTTTTAAGAAAGGCAATTATGTCGTCTGCTTTGGTTTCTGGAGCCAGCCCAGAAATAAATATCCATGCTTTGTTTGCTTTAGTTGCAACTATTAGCAAGTCATCGGTGTTTTCACCTTTCTTTGGATTTGGTCGGGCATTCTGCTTTCTCTTCTTGTAGGAAACAGTTTGGAATCCATCGTTCTGTATTAAGGAATTCTGGGTGTGCCCTTCTGATTCATTTTTATTTTCTAAAGTTAAGTCAACAACTTGGTCATTGTTTACAGGGTAGGGAGATGGTGTTTCAGTAGGAATTGGTGTTTCAGTAGGAATTGATGTCTTAGGCTTGCTTCTTTTAGAGGAAGAGGAAGAATTGTCCTTAACCTTAGAATCGGGTGACGTTTGACTAATGGCGACCATAGACGTAGAATAAACTAATTATTACTTAATCTAGACCGCGGATCCTGTAGAAAAAAGTTGGCTCACGCTTAAAAAGAGATGGAGCGTTTTCGAGGAGCAGGCCCTCTCTTTCTATAGGCGGAGCTAAGCACGATTCCCCTCTCGCTTGACCGCCATGATGGATCCCCACCAGGGTACCTATTCTCGTTCTAGAGAGAACGATCACTTGATGGAAAGTGGGCGTGGTTCTCACGAAAAAAAGTACGAAACCGTATTCAGAATGCGGTTTCATACTTTTTCGTGAGAACCACGGCCACTTTCCATCAAAATGATCGTTCTCTCGAGAACGAGAGAGCTACCCAGAATACGATTTCATACTTTTTCGTAAGAACCCCGCCCACTTTCCATCAAGATGATCGTTCTCTCAAGAACGAGAATAGCTACCCAGATGATGACAACTGACAGCCGCCAAAAAAAGAGGTTAGGATGTTTGATGAGAGAGGAAAATAAACAACTATATAGTTTAATTTTAGTAATTAGAAACTAAACAATGTTCTTTTATAAAATCTATTAGTGTAACCGATATGGAAGTAAATCCTCTTAGCGTTATTTTAGTCAAATCGGACAGTAAAGGTGATAGATTACTCTTTCGATATCCATTTCAAGTGCAAGAGAATAAAGAGACTTCTAACAAAACCAGAAGGAATCCGTATACGTTACCAGTTGTAGAAGACCTTTTGCAAAGTTCTACAATATCTAGTTCTAATATTAGTAAAGGAGTTTTGACTGGGTTTAGTGATGAAGTTTTGTCATCTTTGTTTGCTGTTAAGACAGATTTATGTAATAAAAAATTTGAACTTAAGGTAGGCATAACAAATAGAGATAAAATATATGTATCTATATGAGATCACTATATCTTATTATAGTTGATGATAATAAATTACCTCAGTTGTTCCTTGTGTTTATATTGTATCTACATTCACAATTTTTTTTAGGTTAATGATGTTAGGTTCGTAAGCCATCCAACTTTACTACAATTAAGAAATAAACAATCAGAAAAGGATGATTCTGGAATTATGTTAATGAATATAGTTTTTGCACTCTCGGCTTTAGCAAGTCATTCTGTAGGTGAGAAATGTTCTAAGACTGTTGTAAAAATATTCCTATCTTTACTTTTTTGCATTTATAATATAATTTACATTTGTATAAATCAAGAAATTCAGTAAATAAATATAATTAATGCCTTTGTTATATATTTATTTTGAAAAACAATTCTTTCAGTAAAATGTTATCATGACTTAAGCCAACGAATAGGGATAATTTTAAGACATGAAGAAAAAAGATGTGGTTACGTTTCTGAACAAATTCAAACTATGATGACTGCACATGATGAGGGTTATACCAATGATCATGGAGTTGCTTTTACAGTTATTTTGGAAAAGTGCACTTTGGCTGTTAATATTAAGAAGTTATATGATGATCTCTGTAGTACAGGTAAAATTTTGTCTGCCATGATATTTTTATCACACCTTTAAAAGCTACAAAATATTGTAGTTTTTAATAATGATCATTTAAAATTGAAATTTAGATCTGTATACTAGCATCAAATTAAGTATAGTCATTGTTTTTTTAGGTTTAGTTTACATAAGACTGAATAGATGGATACCATTTAGTTTCTGTCTTCCACAAAAAGTGCATCAATGGCATTTAAGAGGAAAAATTGTTGAACCAGAAGATATTGACAGGTATTGGTTTTAGAGATTTATATATTAAATGTTACAGTCCGCTGTTAAAAAAAAATTTAACATGTATAATGGTCGAATCATACTTCTAAAAATTATTAACTAATATGAATTTCTACTAAATTAATACTTACACTACAAAATTAAAAGCCTTTTTCATATTTCAAAATTTGAAAATTAACAATGATGACCGCTCAAAATTTTTCATTTTTGAACGTTTTTGAGTTGCGGTTGTTTCATTTTTATTTTAAAGTGTTTTGACTGTTTTATGACACTTTTTCATTAATCTTTATTTGTTTATAATGTTATTTTTTCTATTTTGAAATACTTTTCCATTGTCCCTCCAGTCAAAAACATCTGCAAGCGGATCCAAATTTGGATGAAATTAAGAATTAAATAACTTTTTAGTTGTTAATTTTAATTTTTGGGACTATAAATAGATCAAAGTAAAGTGTACCCATTTAACTTGCAAGTGAAAATTGTTAATGTAAATTCTTACTGTTGTTAATTCTTGGACGTATGAACCGTCCATTAATCCTAGAAGTTGAAGAAATACTTTTCACTAGAATTAAATAAGATATTTTAAATAACAATTTTGTACAAGAAATCAGATATTATAAAAATCATATCTGTTATCAGTAAACCATACAATTTTTAATTGATTTAAAAAGTAATTTATAAATGATATATTTTTAGGTGTTTGCTAGCTTTAAGACCTTACCACAGCTTACTTTTACTCTATCCAGTTCAACATTTGATAGAATTCATTTCTTTGGATGGTTCACCTTCATTAATTAGAATGTTAAGTCAATATTCTCCATTAAAAAACTTACAAACCTTAGCAGCTGATTCAGATTTAACATTGTCACATGTAAGTATAAATCTTAAACTCCCTTTCAATAATTTCCACAATTTTTAGCAACTGAAAATGAGAGTTTCCATTTTGGACAGTGTTACTATATTCTATCAAAATGTAAGGGGTGTCAAAACTCAACTTGAAGACATTTTTTGTGCTGTTTAGTGGCATATGCTAGTGATATGTTCGATAGTGTGCAAATTATTAGTAGTTACAAACTAAAAGGTCTATCTATGACAACTTCCCTGTTTTTTTTTTTGCCTAGAAATGTTAATTCTTTGGCTGAAAGTTTGCTGTGTGATGCATTTTCGTTTTTCAGTTTTGAATGTTATTCAGTTGATAAATGTGATGGATTGGTAGATTGTGATGCATACCATCTAGCATTACAACTATCAGTCAACTTTCATAAAACTTAATACCTAGGTCCTGCTAACATCTTTATTACAATTTTGCGTCTGCAGATTTTGCTCTGCTGAGAGATCTAAATTGTGAATTGGATTCCATGATTAATGATTTTTGCAATGTAGTTTCTCAATGTTTTGATATGATTGTTCCTATAAAACCTTGTTACTCTGATAAAAAATTACCTTTTGATTGAAAATAATTGAAATACATATGTATTGTTCAACTTCTTTTATTGTGTACTTGTAAATGTTGATACCTAAATAAATAAATAATGCCTTCTAACATGCCTTTTTTTGGGTTTGGTTCCTAGTCATAGACAATTTCTCCCTCTTATCATTGGATAAATCTTAAGATTTTTCCAAATTTGGTTGTTAGGACAGGAAGTCTTGCAGTAATGGGTTGGATGTTTGTTAATTCATTTATTTTTTAGTTTACTTATTCAGCTTGAGCCTCTTACAGATACCAATTTTAATAATTATCCAGTTACTTATCAACACTATATTAAAAATGCATTATACATACTAACAGAGACTAATATCATCTCTGAGCCTAAATGTAAAAAAGTTCATGCTCCCCAATCAATATAAATTACCTTAAGCTGGTATTGTCCATGTCCACATCTCAACAAACTCATTAAATAGGGAGCACATTCTACATTTCGGTGAATTTTTATATAAGTTTGTTCTGGGAAATTAAAAAGTATCTTTGCTCCTGGTACTTCTGTTATTTGTAGAAAAATGAAGGTGAGTGAATATATCAGGACTATAGATATAATTTTTAAAATTTTGAATAAGTGCACAAGACCTAATGAAATTCTACGATTTCTCAGTGATAATTCATTGAAAAGGATCAGCAACCATAGATGATTATAACCCCAAAGTGGATAGTATGTGAATCTTTTGCAGAACATATTCTTTAAAGATTTTCTTTGTATTCTCTTGAGTGACTATCCACACTTCATACTGAGGTGGCCACACAATGCTCCCATACTTCTCCGGCCTGGGCATCACAATGCAGTTAAATAATTTCGAACACACCGCAACACTAAAATGCTTGGTCCATCGGTTAATAAAACTCATTGTTTTGTTCACATCAAATATTTTTGTTGATATATGGCCAATAAAGTTCAGATAACCATCCAAGATAATTCCCAAGTCATTATGAGCATGAACTGTTTGTAGAACATTGAAGTTAATTAAATAATCTCTACTTCAAGGCTTTTTTTTAGTGGAAACACATTTACTGTTCAGGTCATCATGGAGAGAATTACAGTCAACACCAATCAAAACCTTCAAAAACAATTTAAAATCATCTGCATATAGTAAAAATCTTCATTTTTTAACCAATCAATATATCCCATTGACTGCAGTTATAAATAATTGTGGTCCTAGGTTTGAGCTTTGAGGAACCTCGGATATACTTTTAAAAGGCTTAGATTTAGCACGCTTAATCTCAACATACCATTCCCTATCACACAAGTATGACAATGACAAGATTCTCAAGTTCTTTGATTTTAAAGAGTGAATCGCAACACTGTGCTTTATTTTATCGAAAGCCTTCTCCATATCAGTATAAATAACGTCCACTTGAGTTTAATTATTCAACACCTCATGCAATAAAATTTTTATAAAAAAAATTGAACTGACTTTTAAAAAAGCGTTAAAAAGCGAAATAACAACTAATACCTGACAAAATGCGATTGACATAAAAAGATTGATATGTACTTTATTTGAAATGACTTTTTTGCCGTTGCTTGTAAGCTTTTATGTATTTTCTATTTTCATTTTATTTATTCAGTCTTTAAAATTTACTCATAAGTATTGACCATGTCAAGAAAAAGTACGAAAATAACTTAAAACTGAATTAAAATACAGAAATAAGTAGTAAAACAAAAAGTGCCTAAATTGTATGAAGTGAGGAGTTCAAGCATTTTCCAATCTTTCTAAGAGGATATGCATGAATAACGACAATGATTTAGCTTTTATCATAGTATTCTTGTATAGAGCATTTTCCACAAGGTAACCCCTTAAGGATTTTTTAAATTTGTTAAACGATCCCATTTCATAAATGTTGTTGGGTAATTTGTTACGAATATAACTTCAAAGGCAATATGGACTCTTTTTATAAGCTGATAAATGAAAATTAGGTATTAAAATATAGTATTCTTGTATAGAGTAGAAGGCATTTTCCACAAGGTAACCCCTTAAGGATTTTTTAAATTTGTTAAACGATCCATTTCATAAATGTTGTTAGGTAATTTGTTACAAATATAACTACAAAGGCAATATGGACTCTTTTTATAAGCTGATAAATGAAAATTAGGTATTAAAATATCTTTGTTATTTCTCGTGTTATGATTGTGAGGAGTAGATACAGCTGGGAATTGACGGTGATGTCGTTTAACGTAAACTGCCGCCTCCATTATAAATATACAAGGCAAAGTTAAAATTTTGTGTTTTTTTAAAATGTGGTTTACGAAGAATACGCTTTTGCAAAATAAATATCCGCGTTATCTCAGCAGACTGCCCCCAGTAAAGGATCATATACTTTAAATGACTGTAAACCAAAGCATAGTAAACATTCAACAGTTGATCAGTTGAGAGGATATTTTTAAGGTTAAGAATGGCAGAATAAGTCAAGTTTAGCGTTATTTGTTATTTGTTTAATTTAGTAATAATTCGGCACCGATCTCAAAAATTTCAATTTCTCGATTTTTTATAAGTCAATTTAATTTCTTTATAAAAACTTTATTTTTGGAATTTTAATTTTAAATTGAGTTAAATTTATAAGGACCCAAACAAGTATCCATTTTATTTAAAGTTGCAGACCACATTAAATGGAACAACAAAAAATTATTTGATTCAGAGAATTGCCCAGGTACCAGTTTCAATGAAATTGCATCAAACAAATATTTAGTGTGCCAAAGTAAATCCGCTACCTTCAATTTTAAGAAATTAATTTCAGATTTGTAACCTAATCGCCCAAAACCCCCCGACAACGATTTTCAAAGAACTTGAGACATGTTAATTTTTTTAATCCGACATATTTTATCCTACATATTGAGTTATAAGAAATTAATTTAAGATCCATAATATATGCCCCGAGAACCCCCAATATCAAATTTTATAAAATCGGAAAAATGGAAAATTTATAGTTGCCTCATATTTTATTTAAAATTAACTTCAGATATTGTAACCTACGATCTGCAAACTTCTTAATACCAATTTTGAAAAAATGTGAATAACGTAAATTTTTCGTCCCACCATTGCATTTCAAAAAAATAATTTTAAACTTGTAATCTTATCTTTAATCTACACTCTTGAAAGCCCTCCAGTACCAATTTTGGACATATAATTAGAGTTAAAATCAAAATATGCTTTGTTAGTTTAAGCCAGTATTTGTCATAAACAAAGCTTAACTAATACTAGAAATATATATATATATATATATATATATATATATATATATATATATATATATATATATATATATATATATATATATATATATCCCTCCTGTAGTTCAGCGTCCATACATTTGGTTTTTTACATGTAATTCTGCGTCCCCTGTATTTCTGCATCCGTATATGGACGCAGAAATGGAATTTTGGTGAAATGCTTCCTTATGACGTGCCTGTACTTATAAAAGTGTTTTTAAGCGGACTTCAAAATGACGATAACATCGAAAATTCGTAAATATTGTAGTTTGAGATAATACCGCTAACGGTGCTGCGTTCGCGAGCGGTATATTACGAATGGATATATTTTTCCTACCCTTTCGATATTTCTGCGTCCTTGAAATCTGACAACATTGTTTTAAGTAACTTTTAATTTAGGTGCGACGTATGTTAAACAGCCGGTTGACGGTCTTTGATGATTGGAGTATTGTGTGTTTATTGGTAATTTTAAAGTTGGAAAACATATTTTAAAGATAATTCAGGATACGGAGAAACTATTAGCTAAGGATCATTAAAAACTATTTATCCTTTTTTTTATAAAATCATTTTATTAATTTTGTTTTACCTAATATGAAACAAATTAATATATGTAATAATGGTTCAGTTCAAGAGAAATTTAGCAGAATTTTGTTCGTAAAAAAAAAAGAAATACGGAAAAGTTGGTTTTTAGCTTTTAGACATACTGAATATTACCGTCTATGGTACTTTTATGGAAATGGAAGCCGGCAAAATTTTGCCTTGAAAACTATATGTTTCTGTAAATTTCGAAACGTGTTTAAGAAGCCTAGGATTAATTTCAAAAGTTAAAGGTGTTAAATTATACCTCTTTAAATTAAAGAAAAAAATCACATATATATATAATTTTTGCAAAAAACCAGTCTCATGTAAATTTCAAAAGAGGCAAACAAATAAAGGATCTATTTAAAAAAAATACTAATTTGTTCCATATAATGTTTATTGTACTTGTATTAGATCATATTTATTTTCCAAATTTTAAGTCTATAAGGTTGAAATAAATTAAATATAACATGTGTGTTATTAATTTTTAATAAAATTACTAATAGCTCTACAGTAAAGAGATAACTCGTTTTATAAAAATTCTGTTTATTTTTTCTAAAAATAAACAGATTTAACAATCGAAACGTCCAGAGGTAAAAAAATATTAGCGCTAGCAAAATTCAATGAATTAACTGAGCAAGCTATTGGTAAGTAAATAAAAATACAACTTGAATTTTCATCATTTCCGATGACGGAAGAACATCGTTATTGCATTAAATTGTGATAAATAATTTTTTTAAATTTTTTGGTTACTATGCAGTCATAGTGATGAATAATACTTAAAAATCCATTGATTTCGACACTGTTTATCAATGGTATTTAGTTTGAACTATGAAGCATCGGATTACTTCAGTGGGCCTTACGTTAAAAATGCTTGTCTGCTCTTATTTATACGTTTTTCAATAGACGCTTTCATTTTTCCTTCTTCTTATTTTGCATATCTTTCGTCAGTGACGCATTGAACCAAAAAGTCAAGCGGTTTTTAGTCAACGTAAAAGTACACCCTTTCTATTCTAATTTCAACGTATTCTATTTAATTCATTAGAGGGAAATTTAAAACATATTGTGACTATATAATATAACTTTAAGTTTTTAGTTACAACCTGTTAATATATGAAATAGTGATTGTTTTTTTTATTAGCCTTTAAAAATTCGTCTGCTACTTTTGCTTGATATTTTCAAGTACGTTCTGTCTATTCTATATACCCAGGAAAATAAGTCACAAAACAATTATGGTGATGATGTTTCATCCGGCTCCAGTCATCAATTAGCTAAAATAAGTCCTATTGAAAATAACTCCGATTTGCTAGAAGACGACGATGTGAGCATTATTTCTGCAAGTATCGGCAGCGAGAGTAGTTCAACCTATAAAGTTACATTCTCTTCAGGCACAAATGAAACTTTTAGCTCGGATCACCCTGAATACTTGCCTGATAGTGACCATTCTAACTCAGATTTTGATATACCAACTAAATTTATCAAATTGTCGCACCTTTTCGCTCCTAATGCAAGTTCCCATAGCCTTCTTTCTTACTTAAATACTTCAAACGGAACAGAACAGTCTTTAAACTTATTTTTCGATAAAACTCTGGAATATAATGTTTATAAAATGCAAGGTGAACTACATAACTTAGATCTTGCTAATGTTGAAAGTACATCCAAAAACATTCGTTTTCGAAGAAATTCAAAATCTATTACACTTCCCAAGCCCCTTATATCCGAAATGACCAATACCTTCTCAGATCTAAATGAGACACCATTTTTAAAGGAATCAAACATTTCCAGGAGACTAAGTAGTACTGATAGTAATTCTAGTACTGACAAACCAAGTAAAAAGAAAAAATGGGTTAAAGTAAATCGTATCCCAGATTTATGTTTTTACTGTGAGACAGAAGTACAGAATTTTGCAAGACATCTGATACGTAATCATTCAAATGAATCCGAAGTATCAAAATTTATGCCCTTAAATCCTAAAAATCTCAACCAAAAAAGATTAATTGCCGCAATATGGAAACGGGGTAACCACTTAAGAAATATTAACAGTTGTGTGAAACCAGTTAAAAAAAGTCATGTTCCTGGTAGAGATGTAACAGAATATGTTCCCTGTAAGCATTGTATGGGTTATTTTAGCAAAAACAATTGTGGCGTCATGTTAAGAACTGTTTCCAAAATTCAGGCGAGAAAACAAAATATTCACATAAAACTGACGCTCAAGACCTGCTTGTTGGACATCTTCCTATAGATGAAAAGCTTAAACAGACAGTTTTTCCAACTATGCGACCGGACAAAGTTTCACTTGCTGTTAAAAAAGATATTTTAATTTGCAAATATGGGGCACAATATCACAGAGAAAAACACCACATAAACATTTACTCTCGTAAAATGCGAGAACTTGCAAAAATATTGATTGAAATCCAGAAGTTACATCCAACGGTTAAGACTTTGTATGATGCTCTACAGCCCATTTATTTTGACTCCTTTGTTGAAGCTGCGAAAACGATGGCTGGCTATGACGCTGCAACAGAAGATTATGTCTCCTCTACTTTTGCAATGAATATTTCAACATCACTGAAAGAATGCTGCAGTCTGGCTATAAGATTAACGTTAAAAAGAAGATCACATAATTCATCTGTTGATACTGCACAACTAGAAACAAAACCTTTCAACAGCTTCTTCAAGATTCTTGGAAATTTGAGGTTTCTTCTGTTGCAGCAGCATGTCTCAATTCTAAAAAATGGAATAAAATAACAATTGTGCCCTTGGCAACTGATTTAAAAATATTTAGAAATTATCTTATAGATACCGCCAACTTCGCACGAGAAGAACTAAGAATTAACCCAAAGAGCGAAAAAAATTATAAAATTTTATTGGAAGTTACATACTGCAGAACAATATTGTTAAACAGAAAGCGCGGGGTGAACTGCAACGCTTACCTCTTCATTTGTACCTAAGCGCACCTGTTCATCAATCTTATGAGGAATTTAGTGATGCTATATCACAAATAGAAAAAAAATTACATCAAAAATTTAAAAGAGTTGTTACTAGAGGAAAACGAGATCGAGGTGTTCCTGTCCTTTTTAGTTCAGATGTTCAATAACATCTACAAATACTTATCTCATTAAGAAACAACTTTGTTAAAAATGATAATATTTACCTTTTTCCTAAACTTCTCCATGATACTCCAATTACTGGGTATAAATTTATGCAGAAACATGCTAAACTGAGCGGCGCTAAAAATCCTGAAGCCATAACGTCAACCCGGCTTAGAAAACATCTAGCCACTATGAGTCAGATTTTTGAATTATCTCCAAATGAAATTGAACAATTGGCTACATTTATGGGACATACTAAAACTTGCTAAATTGTCACTTTTAATGGAAAGTGGTGAGGCTCGTGAATATAAAGGAATCAATTTGAACGAAATTAATATTAATATGGAAGAAGAGATAGTGAAACATCGGTCGTCTGATGATGAACGACAATCAGTTGATGAACTATTAAAACAGCAACCGCCTATGTTGACATCGTCAGCATCCTCGAGTTTTGTGCCAAAACGAAATAAGAGAGTTCTAATTGCCTGGACACAAGAACAGAAAAATGCAGCAACATCCTTTTTTAAGAACCATATACAAAAAAGACTGCATCCTAAAAAATGAGAAGTAGAGGATTTAAATCTTTTATATCCTGGAATTTTTGATAATAAAACATGGCGCCAAATTAAAGTTTATGTACAAAATACTTATTCTAAAAAGGATAAGTTTGTCTAGCAAACTTAACTTTTATAGTAGAATAATTAGGCGTCAAAACACCTTTAAATAATATAATTTTTAGGATTCTTGTTATTGTTTACGGAGTATTTTTTAATTATAGCTTTTTTGAAAGCATTATTTTAAGCAAACTACTTAAAAGAAAAAAAATTGTTTATGTATGTTATATTGAATTTTAAGTTAGATTTTAAGGTTATATTCACCTTATAAGTTTGACAAATATTTTTTTTTAAATATTAACTGCGGTTTTTAAGGTTGTTAGGAACACCGATCCTATTTTAAAAACACAAGTGTGGAATAATATCCGATTAAATAAAAATACAAAATTTTCAGTTTAGAATTTTCTATTAATTACTTTTGATCTAACCCATTAAAAAAGTTTTGTCAACAAATATTAACTATGCCTAACACTTCACAAAACACAATATTTATTTATTTTTCTAAAGTGGAAAAGTTATATTCTATTCAAAATTTGCTGTTTTTCAGTTTTTTCTATGTTACAATGGATATAGTTTAAAATGGCTTCCACACTTGGGTAAGTTTCTTTACTAGCTGAAGAGCAAAGAATGCATTTTTAATTTTCTATGAAAGCAGAAATATCTCTTTATAATTAATATTGAGTCTATGTTTTCTCACATATCTCACTCGTTAGAATACTATTAAAACTTTTCGGTGCTTGAAGCTTAGTTGTTGCAGTTGGCTTCCTATCATAACATAAATCTTTGCATTTTATCCCATTGAAAAATATTGTTCAGCTCGATTGTTATCTGCTATAACTTCACGTAAACATCTGGCAACACAGCGGACGCAAAAATAAATAAGCAATGGATAGATATACTTATAACAGGACGCAGAAACTACTGATACTTTGAAATTAAATATATGGACGCAAAAATGATAGGTTGATGTAAAGATGCAGGGATGATGTAAGAATGTTTGAAAAAATTTTTTTATTATTTTAAAAGTATATCGAAATATAAAACCTGATTTATTATTCCAGTATCTTCTGTATCCCAGAGGGAGTAAAATATTTTAATATACTTTAGTATTTTTAGTGGATGCAAAAATGATAGCGGGATTTATATATATATATATATATATATATATATATATATATATATATATATATGGCTTTTACGCATTCCTCCGTGTGAGATGCAATAGCAGTGGATATATCCACATTATGCCGTTGTAGTGCTGAAATCACATGCGGGAAGCTCCAAAAAAACGGGAATATATATATATATATATATATATATATATATATATATATATATATATATATATATATATATATATATATATATATATATATATATGAAGCAAAATGCGAACAGTAAATGCAAACTTCTCTCCATCATATCCTTTCTGTGTTAGAGGTTGCACAGTTAGAATAAATTGTTATAAAACGCAATTTATCCTATTCCACCACCAACGAGATGATGGCCTACCTGTACCACCATACCGAGAAGAAAGTCAAAACTTACCCTCCCCGCCACAGTGATACGGCAGAGGTACATGTTTCGTCTCTACTAGACTCATCAGGGTACCGACATGCCGTTGTACGGCATAATGTGGATATATCCACTGCTATTGCATCTCACACGGAGGAATCCGTGAAATCCGCATTAACATATATACGCCATCCGGCGGGAGGTCGGAGAAGCTGCGTTTAGTATGTGCATGCTTCCTTCCGATCTGTCCTTTGCACAGCCAGGTGCATGTCGGTACCCTGATGAGTCTAGTAGAGACGAAACATGTACCTCTGTCGTATCACTGTGGCGGGGAGGGTAAGTTTTGACTTTCTTCTCGGTATGGTGGTACAGGTAGGCCATCATCTCGTTGGTGGTGGAATAGGATAAATTGCGTTTTATAACAATTTATTCTAACTGTGCAACCTCTAACACAGAAAGGATATGATGGAGAGAAGTTTGCATTTACTGTTCGCATTTTATTTCATTCATACGCGGAGCTGCATATAGTTGTATGTTTGCTGAATGTGATTTCAGCACTACAACGGCATAATGTGGATATATCCACTGCTATTGCATCTCACACGGAGGAATCCGTGAAATCCGCATTAACATATATATATATATATATATATATATATATATATATATATATATATATATATATATATATATATATATATATATATATATATATTAAATTAGAACCTAAATAGAAAGGTACTACAATTGCCTACATAACTCATCTCTCACTTCCCTTCTAAACCTGTTACAACTTAGGTTAAAAATGTCAATGTCAGTCAACATAATCTTATTAATGGGGTATTTTTATACAGGTTAGTCCTACGGGCATGAATATAAAATAAATTTCCGGATCTGGTGTTAACTCGGCCTATTTTAAATGGAAGCTGTTCTAAAAACTCTTTATTATCAATAGTGTTCCCAATCAATTTAAACAGAAACACAACACCCGCTTCAATACGCATGTGCTTCAAACTAGGAAAGTTGAATAAAGAACACAAAAGCTTCTGATCAGTTCCTCTTTGAGGGTATACCGAGAATGCCTTGTAATGTAAAAAGTTTAAAAATCTCTGAACCACCTCCAAGCTGTAAATTTTATTTTCATACTGTGGATCCCAAATTACACAAGCATATTGAAGCTTAAGTAAGCACCAATGACTTATTCAAGGTAATCAATGTATTGATATTATTGAAACATTTACAACTCCTAATAATAAAACCAAGAATTTTTATTGCATTTGCAGTTACATTATCAATGTGTCTACCAAAACTCAGCCTCATATCTATAAACATCAAGATCCCTATGTAAATCAGTTCTTTTTAAGGGCGTGTTATTTATACAATATGAGTTATTTGCTTTTTACATGTAAAATACATTACTACACATTTATTTATATTTACATTTAAATAATGTTCCTTGCACCATGTCACAACCGCATTAAAATCCTCTTGCAGAGCCCTCGCATCTGATTCATCCCAAATAGCACGAAAAATTTTATAATCATTCGCAAAGATAAGGCCTTTGGTGCATTTTACATTCACACCTATGTTATTTATAACCAGTAAAAACAGAAGTGGCCCAAGATTTGAACTCTGAAGCACTCCTGAGGTGGGTACATAGCTTTGAGACTTATACCCCTTAAGTTCAACAAAGTTCTGTTATGTAAATAAGATATTAGTAATGAATTAATGTTGGGATCTACAGAAAAATCTTGGAGGGCAAGTACTATTTCACCAAAGTTCACTCTATCAAATGCCTTCTCTAAATCATTAAAAATTACATGAGCCTGATATCCTTCTTGAATTGATTCCTGAACAAACTGAACAAAGTTTACTAAATTCGTAACGGTTGATCGGTGTGGCAAGAAATCATGTTGTTGGTCTGAGATTCTATGTCTACAATCATTATATACTCTATTACAAAGAATTAATTCCAAAATTTTTGAGTCGGCTGACAATACTAATAGATCGGTAAGAACCTAAACCCAAGAAAAGACAAAATAAAGAAAAAATTATATATATATATATATATATATATATATATATATATATATATATATATATATATATATATATATATAATACAACAGTGGTTAAAAAGTTACATAAGAATAGAAGAAAGAACACATAAGAATAAAGGCGCAATAATTAAACATAAAATAAGTAAAACTAAAGACAATTTAGTAAAAAGTAAGGAAAGTCCTACATAAAATATTAATAAATAATAAACAGAAATCATGTTGTTGGTCTGAGATTCTATGTCTACAATCATTATATACTCTATTACAAAGAATTAATTCCAAAATTTTTGAGTCGGTCGAGACAATACTAATAGATCGATAAGAACCTAAACCCAAGAAAAGACAAAATAAAGAAAAAATTATATATATATATATATATATATATATATATATATATATATATATATATATATATATATAATACAACAGTGGTTAAAAAGTTACATAAGAATAGAAGAAAGAACACAAGAATAAAGGCGAAATAATTAAACATAAAATAAGTAAAAATAAAGACAATTTAGTAAAAAGTAAGGAAAGTCCTACATAAAATATTAATAAATAAACAGTTCACATATATTATAGATTATAAAATACAGAAAACTTCATACACAAATCAAACTATTTAACTAAAGATATATTGTATAGTTTGCTCCTGGAGAACAAACAGTATCTGTAGAAGGTAGTTGCCCACATTACTCCAAAAGCAGATGCTGTACCTGAGGAAAGGTTCAATTAAAGAAAAGTAAATAGATCTGCCAACCTCCCTGCCGAGCTATCGAGTAATCACCCTGAAAGCAAAACCATCTGCGTATAAATTCCTGCTAATGCCAAGTATGTGGTCTTCAAATCTGAGCTCCCTATCAACCATCAGTCCCAGAAACTTAGTGTTGGAATATAGCTTCACCGGGCAGCCAGAAATAAAAACATCAGAGTACTCCTATTAAACATAAAAGCTCAGTCTTTTGTGGGCTTAAAGACAGTAAGTTTGACTCAAACTGCTGATTCATATTTTGAAGGCCTCTGTCATAGTCATTTGCAATGAGTCAGTGTTTGGATCATGCTAGAGAAGAATGCATCTGCAAACAATGTGTATTTCCCCTGAACATGAAGATTGGTTAGGTCATTTATGTGTAGCAGAAAAATTTAAAAAAATATAAAATTTTTAGATAAGATTAGATAACTTATTCTTGTCAATATCACAAAGTTCAATATACTTACATCAAGGGAAAATTAAAATTACATAAGTTTACAAATACAATTATAAATATACATTAACAACATTATGTCACATATTATAAAAATTAAAATTTAAGTATTTATTAAAAGAGTAAAAACTATTTTTTATTAACATGCCTTTAATACACTTCTTGAAAGTTACACAAGGAAGAGCACTTATACTTTCTGGTAATTCATTGAAAAATTTTATTAACCAGTATCCTGGTCTATCTCGGCATCTACTTATTCTGCGGTAAATGGGCTCAACCTTGCCACAGTACCTAGTTCTATAATTGTGGGTTTCTTCGTGCTTCGTATAAGAAAAATATTTTCTTATATGCGTCAAGCTCTTCAAGATATACAAACATGGCAGTGTCAAAATCCCCATGCTTCTAAGGGCCTCCCTGCAGTTCTGTAATCTAAATCACACAACAACGCCACCGCCCTTCTCGGCATGCCGAAAAGAGGGCGAGTCCCAGGTGCATGTCCCCAGACAAGAGCAACATAACAAAGGTATATATAGACCTTTTATTGGCAAGACGACGCATCAAAAACAAAGCCTTCGAAAGTCTAGTGGCGACTGAACTGATATGATCAGTTCACTGCAGTTCTGGATCGACAAGGACACCCAGAAATTTTGTCTTTGTAGCAGAATTGATTCCAGCCAAACTCCTCATTGAGAACATTAGTCTCGTCGTCTTATTCGCATTCAGAAACAATCTGTTAGAATCGAACCAATCCTCAATCCTTGCCTGGGCCTATCAGGGAAGCCCCTAGTGTGCCCGCCCCCCACAGCAATGGTCGTGTCATCGGTAAAGAGGGCAAAATTAGCCTCATGATTAGTAAGAGGCAGATAATTGATGTAAATAAGGAAAAGTAGCTGCCCAATGCTGACTCCTGTGGAACTCCCATATTCACCAGACATTTTGCAGATGCCACCCCTGCATACTGCACGGACACCTGCATATAAGGTATGATTCACAAGGCACACTTCCCAGAGAGAAGCCATACAGCTCCAGGTTTTGTAGAAGAATGTTGTGATTAACACAATCAAAAGCCCTGTTAAGATCACAGAAGAAAACAGTATTGTATTGTGAATTCTGAAAAGTGTTATTAATCTCAAAGATCAAATGTAGAATACCCAAAACTGCGTTTCTGTCCTTTTGAAATCAGACTGATACCTATTAAGCAAACCATTAATTACAAAAAAAAATCATTTATCTGCTGCAAAATATATTTTTCTATGATCTTCGAAATGATGGGAAGCAAAGATACGGGTCTGTAATTCTGAGGTAAACCCAGAGTGCCTATGTTCTTAAATAAAGGAATCACCACAGCACCCTTTAGCACTTCTGGAAAAACACTTTCTTTTAAAGAAAGGTTACTTAGTCTGGTTAAAGGCGATATGATCAAATTCTCCACTGTCTTGAATAATTTCACATTCAAGCCAGAAATACTCCTGCTATTTTTATTTTTAATTATATTTATGACATTCGTAACATCATTAAAGGTTACCGAAAAAAAAAGAGAAGATATTTGTACGTTTAATATTATTTTTAAGGTTATTTAAGGGATCAATATTTGAGATTGATACTTTACCTATTATATTTTTGGCAGCATTTGTAAAATATGTATTAAAATCATTTGAATCAAGCTTGTCAGTTAATTGTGCAGTTTATACTTTTCCTCTATTTTGGTTTATTATGCTCCACATTTGTTTAATTGGGTTATTAGATGAGCGTATTAAATTATCATTTGCCCTCATCTTAGCTTCCCTAATTTTTGACCAATATAACCATTTAAATTGTTTATAGATAATAATTTGGTTGTTTGGAGTGTTATATTGTTTTCGTATTTCCCCAAGAAACCCCAGATACTCCCGCATACTCCTCAGTTCTGCAGAAAATCAATCTATGTTATTAAAATGATCATATCTTACAATATATTGCCTTTCCGAGAATGATTCCACATAGGTATTTTCCAAGATTGACATAAATTCTGCAAACTTGGCCTCAGCACCAACTCCATTTTCCACAATAAAGTCCCATTAGAGTTCTAAGACAACATTATAAAAGGAAAACAACACTCTTTGACTAATTGGTTTGCACATTTTTTTTGTGTGATAAATTTTTTTTCAGAGGCTATATCCAATAAAAATTGAACAATTTTTCCCTTATGATCTGACATATCGAGATCCACAAACCCTGCGTTACATAACTCAAAACTATCCTGTACAAAGATATTATCAAGACATGGCTCCATTTTCGTCGGTTCAAATATAGTTTGAGGCATACCAAATCTCTCCAGGTTGTCAGTCAGGAGCACAGTACCGCACATTGAAGTTCCCCGATAGCAAGACGCTCTTATTTTGGGGCGGAAAATTAAATATACCATCAACGACATGCAAAAAGGTGTTGAGACTGCCCAAGGTTGATCTATATATAGCCAAAACATACAAATTAAGCTCGCTGAACTATTTCACATGCACATGAACAGTCTACATTTTTTTTTCAACTTTAAAAGCATCATAATGCACGTCACTAATTTTAAAACCGAATTTAGTCATTGTGTACCAATATGGCAGTACCGCCTCCAATATATTCCTGTCTAGCATTGAAACTCGTACCTCTCCAGCCGTAGCTGACGCATTTTATTTTCTATCACCCAGTGTTCTGTGATACCAATGATAACTGCCTCGAGTTACTGTAGCTTCCTTCTAAGAGAATCTACATTTATATGCATAATTTTGGGGCATACTTTTACTTCATATTCTTCATGTTTCGAGCAACTTGCTCTATTGTCTTGTTTTGTCCCTGTTTTTTGGGTGCTGCTCTCTTGATGCTTAAAAAATCATTAACGAACACTCCTACAGACGAAAATTCCGGGCTTAAGAGTCTTTCTTTGCACTCAATCGGGATTCAAATTTTAAATGAGCTCATTACCTTCTGTCTTCTTGTGTACATCTTTTCAGTGATAAAATTCCGAACATCATTTTTCCTTAAGTAATTTTCTATTTCCTGTGTATTTCCCTCTGGCAAAAGTTCCGAGACGAAGATCCAGAAGTAGTCCGTGATATTTTGTGGAATTGCTCTCAGATTGTAGGCTGCTTGATTGCTTCCTTTTGTAGGACTAGGCCTATTTTCCAATCATTCCGTCTGCTTTACTGTTTCTTTTATTCAATTTGCATCTGTTAAATTTGTTATTTGCCGTATCCGTACCAGTTTTCAATCAAGAACAAAAAAGAGATGTTAAATTTTTAGTTTGCCATATTGGATCTACAATATTGGATCTCCCATATTGAATTTTTAAAAATAATTTTAAATTCGTAATTTACCTCTTCAAAAACCCCACCATACCAGTTTTGGACAATATTGAGAGAAGTAAAATTTTTTAATCTGCCATATCGAATTTTTAAAAAATAATTTTAGATTTGTTGTGTTTAACCTTGAAAACTCTCCCATATCAATTATGGAGAAAATCGGACAAAATTAATATTTTTGTCCGCCATATTATCAGCATCATCTTGGATTTTACTGAACCAATTTCAGCCAAAATAATATAGGACCATCACAACAGCTTCCTGAACATAATGCAAAAAATTTCACTCAAATGGGTGCCTCCGTTCCGGAGTAATCAATGTACATACATAAAAAATAATAATACACAGTGGTCGAATTTAGAACCTCCTTTTTTCGAACTCGGTTAAAAACTACACAAATGACACAAGATTGGTTAAAGTTGATTTATTTGATAGAAACCGCGCTGTCGGAATGCTTTCTATAGTTAGCTTCATTAGAAATTCTGTCAAACAACGCCATCTGAAAATCCTTTGACACAGCACTGAAAATCCTTTGACACAGGGCTTGTCGCCTCCGCGGCCATCTTCATACGATAGACTCTATATTTGGAGGATGATGAAACTGCTGATCATGTTCTGAGAGAGTGTCCAGTACTTAACGGACTGAGACGAAGACATTTCGGTTATACAATATTATGACTTAAAGCCCTCAGATAAGTTCAGTTGAGGAGGCTGCTTGGACTCGCAAAGGCAATCGGTCTCAAATGACTTGAAGCCATGATGAGATAAAACGAAGCCAGTAGGCCTAGCCATCGAACATCTACTATCACTATTTTTATTAATTCAAGGATGGTAACAGGACGATGCTTTTAGTTTTTTAGAACAACGCCATTGATTCTTTTCAGAACAGTATATGGTCCTTCCCATGGTAGCACCAACTTAGGCGATTTGCCCTTCTTTCTCTGTGAACCCATAACCAAACTATCACCTTCTGTGGCCAGATCCATGCGTTCTCTAACCAGTTCATGAATTTCTCGCAACTTCTCTTGTAAAGCATCTATCCAGTTTGCAATCTCCATACTTTCTTCACTTGAGGAACCGAACATTATGTCGCAAGGCAATATAAGTTCCTTTCCAAATAAGATCTTGGCTGGTGTAATTCCGGTAGTTTGATGAACTATTGATCGATAGGCCATTAAGAAGATTGGCAAATATTTGTCCTAATCTTTCTGATGTCTGCCCACAAGAGGTGTTCTTCAAGGGTCCTATTAAATCGTTCAATCATGCCATCTGACTGAGGGTGCAAAGTTGTTTTCCTGGTTTTACGGATGTTAAGTAGTTCGCAGAGCTTTTGAAAAAGTTTGGATTCGGCTGAACATATTGTTGACTAAGACTTGAGCTACTGTTGAGGTTTCCTGGTTAGGGATGGCAAATACCTCAAGCCATTTACTGAAGTAGTCAATAGCGACAGTTGCCTTTGTCTGTTTCTGAGAATGATGCAGCTATGTCAATAGCCATCCGTTCAAAAGATACTCCATTATATTTCATTTTCCGATAGATCTAGACCTTGGCTACCTACACATTTATGGCAATGTGCACCATGATTTTACGTCTTTGACAGTAGTTAACTCAGTAAAATCTTTCACGAAGTTTGTCTAGAGTTTTATTAACTCCTAAATGAGCATCAAACTTCCCATCCTGAATTTATTCTAAAACCGCTGGAACTTTGTTTCTGGGTACTACCACTCGAGTTTTGATTTTCTTGCCATCTGCACTTTTCGAGGATCTCTTTTGGTAACCGGTCTTCAGTTAATAGCGAGTCCCACTAAGCCCAAAGTGCATTGAATGCGAGTTTTTTACTCGAGATCTCTTCTCAACTAGGACGCGGTTTATTATTTTCTTTAAGTTGAAGGAATGGCGCCAGATCATTATCTTCAAGCTGGTCTTTTCTCATTTGAGCTGTACTCCAGTCTGGATTAACGTCAAAAGTGACTCTCTGAATAGGAAACCCTTCTCTACTTTTCTACAGTGCTTACATGGCTTTTTTGACAAGGGATCTGCGTTGTTATGCAATCTTCCTGATCTATGTTTAATTTTATAATTGTATTGTTGTAGCTTCTCAAGCCATCTTGCTACTTATCCTTCAGACTGCTTCATGTTTAGGAGCCCTTTAAGAGCTGCGTGGTCTGTTCTTATTAAAAATGCCTATCCATACAAATATTTATGAAAATGTTGGACAACTTTAATTATGGCAAGCAATTCTTCCTTGTGGCACAATAATTTCTTTCCTGTTTCGAATTCACTCGGCTAAAATATTCAATAACCCTTTCTTGACCGTCTTGTATCTGAGATAATACAACTCCTACCTCTATGTTACAGGCATCCGTATCCAATATGAATTTTCCCTGATCTTGTGGGTTGCCTAAAATTGGTCTGGAACATAAGGCAGCCCTTAGTTTCCGAAAAGCTTGATCACACTCAGAATTCCATTGATAAAGAATATTTTCTTCAGTGAGCTCATGCAAGGGTAAAGCAATATTGGTAAAACCTTCTACGAATCTTCTATAGTATGTGCATAATCCAAGAAAGCTTCTTAACTCATGTTTGTCACGTGGTCAGGGCCAATTTTTTATTATTTGAATTTTCTTTTCATCCGTATGGATTCCGTCTGGTGATACTGCATGTACAACAAATTCAACTTTTTGTTGAAAGAGTATGCACTTTTTGGGATTAAGTCGAATTTTAGCGTTTTTAATTCTTGCAAAAACTTTCTGTAGATTCTGTAAGCGTATACGGTTGACAAAATCGTTTCTTCACATCATTTCTGTTGGGATTTCTGCATATGGGTTCATCAACCTAGTTGAGCGTGACGGTATTCGAAAGTTTATTAATGACAAAAGTGATGGTGAGTTGATTATACTTGTCGTTTCTCTTGAGAAATTTGACGTAAGTAACAAATGATGAAACATGTTTGAGCGCCTGTTTCGACCTCCTCCACTCCCGTTTATCATATGGAATTCTTATCTGGGAACAATTGCCACATTCTACAAAGAAAGGCCATTCGAATAATAATAGGTCTGCATTTTCATGCAGAGGTCAAAAGTCATTTCGAAAATCTAAACATCATGACATTTTCATCAGTATGTATATTCAGATGTCTGTTCTGGATCTATGAAAGGCAGAAACAATTTGCACTGTATAGTGACATTTATTACAACACTAGACATGCTTCCCTTATGGCACCTGACTTTGTACGTCTGACAAAGAGTCGATATTATATTAATTTTTACGCTCTTTGGTTTAACAACACACTTCTTTGCTGCTAAAGTTACAGAATTGACGATTTTATTCATGCAAACTTGGTATCTTATTGAAATACGTTGATATGATTAGGAATTGATATTTTTAATGTTTTGTAATACTTATTATAACTTGTAAGTCTTTTATTTTTATATGTTTATTATTCACGTGTGGAAAATTGCATTAATTGTTGACACCAATAAAGATCTGTCTATCATAATCTTCTGACCGAAAAATAGTATCAACTGTCGACGACACGTCTCTAAACTCTCTAAATAAGATAGTTTTAATCTCTCTCTATTAAAAACGCCTTCAGTATTAATACCCATCCAGTATAGTAGAAATTTAACAGATTTCGATCGGTTTGCTTATACTCTGAACATGATACGGATAAAGAATTGTTTTTACGCCTTGTAAATGATACATACATTTTGACATAAATGACATAAACCATTAATGAAGATTAGAAATAATACTAGTCCGACATGTGCGGTTTGAGGGTCTCCAGAGTGCACATTGATTAGTTTGGATTGATATGAATTAAATATGACTTGATGTGTACGGCCTTTTAGGTAACTTTCCATTCACGATAAAAGCAGGCTTTCAGTACCATATTGTTGGAGCTTAGAAGTACACCATAATCTACTCTATCAAAAGCCTTTCTGAAATCAAAGTATACACAGTCGACCTGCAATGCAGAATCCAATGCTTCAGACATAAAGTGGGTATATATTACCAAATTGGGTTCACCGGAGTTTCCTGGAAAAAATTCATAATGTTCAGGTAATAGTATATTACTGTAAGCCCCATGATCATGTCTGTAATAATGGACTCTACAACCTTACAAATACAGCAAAGGCCGGAAATGGGATGATATTTATCATCAGAATTGCAGATCTCCATTTCTCTGGAAAGTATCCATGTTCTATGAATAATGCCGTATATAAACAAAACAACTTTTGTAAAAATGGTTCCTTTAGTTTGCGGAGCTAAAGGATGAATATAAACCAGTATTACATGAAATTGATCAGCAAAAAAAGGGATGAAAAAGTGAGTGGCCCTCTTTAATTGGTTATTTATTGATTGTTGGAGGGTTTTTTCCTGTAGCTTGAGAACTGGTCTAGCTTGTACTACGTTACCTCTTGTATTAATTAATGTATTTCCATTACGCTGTAGTACATTCCAATTTCTGTACTTGTGTTACTAAAATCATACTTCACAAATAGCGCATAATTTATATTATTTTATTTGATGAAGTGTTTGATAAGTTGTATTTTTGATGTATAGCTGTTATTATTGATTAAAAAACTCTTAAGCATCAGTTTTTCGTGAACTATTTCTTCTGGTTTAGTGTCAAAATCGAACATAAAGATACAAGCTCGTTTTCCTCCTGCAAATACTATACAGTTATCTATGTTATCTTCATCTATTAACTTTTTTTAAATTCAAAAATGAGTTCCTCAATGTTTGTGTTGTTTGGTTTATCAGTTTGTTGTATTTAGGTACTAATATTGTCGTGGATGATAATAAAAGCATGGATTCTTGAGTTGTTGCCGGTTTCAGATAATTGTCTGTGAGATTTTTTCTTCAGTGATTTATCCTGAGATAAATCTTTTGGAGAGACGATGAGTAATACCTATTTAGTTAAGATAGGCTGATATATGTAAATTAATTATGCATCCTTCTATAAAACAGTAGAATAAGTTGCTGGTTAATTAGGCGAGTTGTTTGATTTCTTTAAATTCGAGGTAATTTCCATAAATTGACTTATTACTTTGTCTTTTTCAACTTCTCAAGCCTTTCTTTTAACCTATCCGTATTAGTTTTGGATTTGAATAAGAATCCCTTTAGTTTTTCTAGGATTACATCTTTATGTTCTCAAATATTTGCTGCTCCAATCTTATCTATATTTTTATTGGTATTTAGGTAGTAAAATTCATCGTTGGTTCCTCTGATCTTTGTTGATAAATTTGATTTTTTATGTACATTTTCAGAGCGATGATTAGCAGGTTGTTGACTTTGGTTTGTTTTGGACTTTTTTGTGGATTTGAGTAAGCGAGATGGCTCCTATTGTTTCTTTGATTCCTCGAACATTATTTGTCCGAACTTTTCCCTTTTGAGGACTTAGCAATCATTCAGTTTAGATTATCATTTTCGTTATATATATATATATATATATATATATATATATATATATATATATATATATATATATATATATATATGTATGTATGTATGTATGTATGTATAAAAATTCTTGCTTTTTTATCGACCGTACACTATTGATTTAGGGAAGGAATATCGGGTATGCGCACGTAGTGTCTTTTATTATACAACACTCATACAAAAGCCAATAAGGGTTAAGTGACAGAAACTGTAGTATACTTTCCCGAAGGATTTTTGAGATATCCTAACCTAAAAGAGCAAATGATACTGTCTTTCGCCAAATTTGAGGTTATGTAAAATCACAAGGTATTTTTTTTCACAAAACTAATAGGAGCACCTGAAGGTATGATCTCTTCTCTTTAAAATTAATTTTGAAATTTCTAGATATCTTTTACATTTTTTATCAAATTGTCAATTTGAGTTAATTTTATTATAAAATTAAACTTATTGAGGCATAGCGGATGGAAATTCTTATGATGATAGGATATGGCGATAAGGTAAGATCCCAAGAAGTGTTTTAGTGATTTGAAGAAAAATATCCAAATATTCCGCCAATTTCACAAGAGGACCTATTGAGTGGCCACCGAGATTGGGGGTCACTATTAAAAAGTCAAAGTTGATTATAGCACGGCTTCTTGCAAGTCACCCTGTATGATGTGATATACTGGAAAAAATTTCGACCAAAAAAAAAAACAAAGCAATTTTTCAAAAAAGCCAGTATACAGGGTGATTCAAAAATCGATCACGAAACTTAAGGGGGTGATTCTACTTGACAAAATAAGGGTAGAGCTTCATATAATTTTTTTTCAAAATGTCATTCGTTTTCGAGTTACAAGCCGTCCAAGTTCAAGTTTTTATTTTTTGTTTTTTGAATTACTCGCTTACAGGAAAACCGATTTGACTAATATTTGAAAGATAGGCTAAGTCTTCTGCGCTTCATCATTTTAGTAACAATTCACATTGATTGTTTGCCGCTAGAGGGCACTTTACCTACATTGAAAATTGTTTTTTTGTCATAATTTTTTAGTGTTGACAGCTACAGTAGTTTTTGGCATAATTTCTGAAAGACTGATGCCAGGCCTTTAAAAAAGGTGCTCTTTATTTACATCGCTAAACCCAACGGTTTAGACGTAAATCATCCTTAAAAATTAAGTGGTAAATTTACTTTTCTCATTTCATTACCACCAGCTACCAGGTAAATAGCTATCAAAGTATACTAGAGCTGTCAGTTTAACATCAAATAAATTCGCTTTTTAAACTATTTAATTTATAATCTTAAAATAACTAATAATGGCTAATCAGTAAATATTCATATTATGGATTATTGCGATATACATTTAATTGATAAAAATTAATGAAACAGTACTAAACAAACTAAAAAAGATTCTCAAAATGTCCCCCATTTTCTTCCATACATTTCCTAACACTCTTCAAAAAATGTCGCCTAACTCGATGAAAAATTTCTGGTGTTTCTTTAATAATTTGGCACTTTTCGATTATCCTGAAGCGAAGATCCTCGACGTTGATTACTGGAATATCGTACACCAATTGTTTCAAATGACCCCAAAAGAAAAAATCCATAGGATTAAGGTCTGGTGACCTCGCTGCCCATGCCAATGGTCCACTTCGTCCTATCCATCGCTCAGGATACGTTGCATTCAAATACTGTCGGACACGTATACTAAAGTGGGGCGGAGCTCCGTCTTGGAGGATCCACATGTTGGCCCTTACTTCCAATGGCACATCTTCCAGATACAATGGGAGACGATTTTGGATAAAATCTAAGTATACGTCACCAGTTAATGGGCCATCAAAGGAATGAGGACCAATAAGGTAATCTCCTATTATCCCTGCCCACACATTTAGTGAAAATCTACGCTGATGTTTCGTTTCTACCACATTGTTTGGGTTCTCGTAAGCATATGTGTGGATGTTGTGTAGATTTGTTATGCCATCACGAGTGAAACCAGCTTCGTCAGTGAATAATATGACGCCAATTAATCGATTATCGTGTTCATACTTAGCTAGGATCTGATTGCACATTTCCAACCGTCTCGGCCGATCATCGTCATAAAGAGCCTGCACCTTTTTTGAATGAAACGGGTAGAGTTGTTCTTCTCTTAGTATCCTCCATGAACTAGCCTGACAGAGCCGCACTTCATTCCCAATTTTTCTAGTACTAATACCTGGATTATCTTCAATAATTTCAAGCACTCTTTCTTCTTGTTGCACGTTTCTAGCAGTTCTAGGTCTTCCCCTATTTCCATTATAACTTTTAAAGGAACCACATTCCGCAAGCCTCCTGTGCACACTGGAAAATGTTTGAGCATGAGGGATATTTCTTTCCGGATAACTCTCCATATAATATCTTCTTGCCAACTCTGCATTACCATTTGCTTTTCCATAACAAAAATGGATATCACAATATTCGATATTTGAATATTGGTGATTAGCCATTATTAGTTATTTTAAGATTATAAATTAAATAGTTTAAAAAGCGAATTTATTTGATGTTAAACTGACAGCTCTAGTATACTTTGATAGCTATTTACCTGGTAGCTGGTGGTAATGAAATGAGAAAAGTAAATTTACCACTTAATTTTTAAGGGTGATTTACGTCTAAACCGTTGGGTTTAGCAATGTAAATAAAGAGCACCTTTTTTAAAGGCCTGGCATCAGTCTTTCAGAAATTATGCCAAAAACTACTGTAGCTGTCAACACTAAAAAATTATGACAAAAAAACAATTTTCAATGTAGGTAAAGTGCCCTCTAGCGGCAAACAATCAATGTGAATTGTTACTAAAATGATGAAGCGCAGAAGACTTAGCCTATCTTTCAAATATTAGTCAAATCGGTTTTCCTGTAAGCGAGTAATTCAAAAAACAAAAAATAAAAACTTGAACTTGGACGGCTTGTAACTCGAAAACGAATGACATTTTGAAAAAAAATTATATGAAGCTCTACCCTTATTTTGTCAAGTAGAATCACCCCCTTAAGTTTCGTGATCGATTTTTGAATCACCCTGTATTTAAAACATAAATTTAATCTAAACTTTACGCCTTCATTGTATTTTCCATAAAAAAGTGAAACTTACCTAATTTAGACATTATGGAATAAAATCATAGGTCATTAAAAATAAAAATTTTGGAGCTGAAAAGACGGGAATAAGCGTTTTTTAATCATCATCAGAGATAGGATATGGTATGTTATATACTGTTGGAGATGTCAAGTACATACTTTGTATGATATTTTTTAATTTTCTGATTAATTTTGGCTCACGTTTAATTAACCTTGACAAATATGTTTTTAGTAAAACATTTATAAACCTATATAAAGTTAATGGTGGAATGTCATCTTGGAAATTGTAATTATTATAAACACATGCAGTGAAATGGTGGAATGTAATGATTGTAATTATTGTGAACACATGCAATAAAATGTTATTTTGTATGATATTTTAATATAAAAAACATTACAGCGGAAGTATTTTATTCCAAAATATATTAAAAAATAATTTATTAGAAAGTTTTAACGAACCTGTATTACAGCAGGTTGAAAAAAATAATTCATAAGATCCCTATCTTTATGATCGTGAGAAAAAATTCAGTGGTCTGTCTATGCAATGAGATTTTATAATATAAAATTAATGTAAATAGGAATTAATTGAATATATTTATTTTAAGGTATTTGAATTAACAGCTCACTTAGTGTATTGGGCAAAAGCGACAGTAATTTTTCCAGTTTGTTCCACAAATAAGTATGTCGTATCCCCTAATGCTCCTTTACATTTAAATTCTGAGATGATGGACAAATTTAGTATTGCATTTCCAGGATGTAACCTTGTTCGGTAAGTATTTGTATAAAAAATATTTATTAACTAATAGATAATCTCTATTTATTGATATCAAGCATATTTTTTAAACAAGACATCCTATATTAAACATAATTTTGTAAATCTAACCAAAAATGTAGGCAGATGTAACAGCCAAGTTCGGGCAGGTGCATGCCATGTGTCCCTTTACATAAACAATTCAAGCAATATTTTACACTCTCATAACTCTTTCCCTGTAAAGCCGGAAAACTGCGAATGGGCTAGGCGACGATCAGTTGACAAAGTTCAATCGGCCGAACCTGAGAACAGAAAAATAATAACAAGGAACTTTAAAGTTAGTTAAAACAGTAAAAAGATGAAAAAATATGTACATTCTTATTCGTTCATCTATAATGAGACAATTAATATGAGCTACGAGAAGTCACTAGACTCGGACAACGATAGGAAGGAAAAAAATTCCACCAAAAATATTACTGGAAAAAAGGTCAACTTCTTACTTAATCTGTGAGGTCTACCAGTGGTTAAGTTTTTACAGAAGTTTGCTAAAAATGTAAAGCAAATGATTAAGTTTTAGCTTTATGCCTAGAATTGATTGAACCTTGCTACCTATATAACAACTTTGAATTTCGCCTCCTTCAAAATCAACTTGAATGATAAAATATTCATGATGAAATATCACTATAAACTAGCCACATGTTTAATTATTTCTAGGCCTAAAGTTTCAACTTGCTCAATCTGTTTCACTTCATTAATAAAGTTCTGTAAGAAGAAAAAGATTTGACCTTTATAATGAAGAAGAAATGTGATAAAATAGAAAAACCTGAAGATGGACATGTAGCATTCGCTAAAAGCTCAAAGAAGTTGCCGGAATCTTGAAAAAACCTAATCCACCAATTATTACAAACTGCAGTAACAAGATTATTATAGAATAGTCAAATAGGAAATTATCGCAACATGAGAAAACTATATAGAAGAACTATTTGAAATTGAAAGGTGACAACAATATTTACACCAGCAAGAAGAACTAGAAAGACCATCTATTGTAAAATTGGAGATTGAATATGTAATAAAGACCAGAAAAACTTCTGGGTTAGATGGAATCCCGATAAAACCTTCTTTAAAGGGTTGTATATTATCCGTGAGCAAGTCATTACATTCATTATATCTTTCAACAGTCCATTAAAACTTGCGTCTTATCACAAATTTATTCAGTCGGCAATATCAAAGTTTTTGAGGTTTTGTTTTTCTCGGACAAACAAAAAACTACAGGGTCAATCAATCATATATATTAACTAAAAAAACACAACACTAAAAAGATAATACTTCTGTACTTAGTGTACATGGTACAATTCCGAGAACAGTAGAGAGTCTAAAAAGATGGGTAGTTTTGAAAGTTCCTCACATCAATAAGTCATTGCAGTATTACCTTAAACTTCATATTTTCAGTTTAGTACTTGTTTTTATACCGATCAGTGTACCTCGTTATTTGAAATCTTTTGTGTTGTGTAATTCATTTGAATAGTGAATTTCACAGACATTGTGACTATTTTCTCGGCTTACAAGGTGAAATGCCAAAATCAAGAAAATTTACCAAGTTTGAACACTCGCAAATTATTACAATAAAAAAATGAAATGTTCACGGTATGCTCCTCAAATAACCGTAAACTGGTACTATGAAACAGGAGGTACAATATCATGAGCAGGGAGAGGACCGAAAAGAAAAACAACCAAAAGAGAGGATCGTTGGTTACAGCGGTAATTTTTGAAAGATAGACGTTGGACTGCAAAAAATTTGTCTGCTGCGTTACAACAATATTTAGTATCTATATCGGCTAAAGCTGCAACTAGACGCATTTAAAAAGTGGGTTTCTCAGCTAGAAAAGCCAGAAAAAAACATGGCTGTTCGAAACCAATATGGAAAAACAAAGCGTGGGCCAAAAAGATGAATTTTGGAGAGAAGCCGGACGGAAATATTATTTGGTGGAATGAAAGTAACATTGAGGTAGGTAAGTAAGACAGTCATAAACTTGTGTTAAAAAATATGGTAATTTTAAATATGATTGTTCGGTATACCTAGTGCCGTTTATGTTCGGTGAAGGCCCGGTGAAGCCTATCATGAAGGTTGTATGGTACCTACAAACACGGTTTGGGTAGCATAATGATTTGGAGGTGCATAAGTTCAACAGAGTTTGGAGAAATATTCGTGTGCGGTGGCGGAATGAACTCTAAATTTTATAACAAAGTCCTGCAACCCTTAATTAAGAAACCAAATGCTAGTAATACCGAACGGCTCCCGCACAGCCCGGACTTGAATCTGATAGAGCATTGGTGGGCTGTTATAAAACAAAAAATACATAAACATAAATGCAAGTCAAAAACAGACAAATACCTTAGAGAGCGAGAGAGACGTAATAATGTTACACTTTCTCGTCATACATAAATAATACGTGATAATATGATCGACGAAATGTGGATCGGAATAGTTCTAGGAAAAGTGTTTCTATTATGGGCAATATATGTTCTACCTATGTCTTCCATTGCTCTTTATTAGGAACATGTTGAAACAGTAAATTATATTATGCCTAACGTACAATATTCAAAGGTAGTAATTATATCTACAATTCCGTCCAATATTTAAATTTTTACAATCATTATTTTAATTTTGTTATTAATTAAAAAAATTAGATTTCCTTTTCTCCAAATCTTTGAGTGTTATTATTACTGAATGTAACATTTCATCATCTGCACCTGATGGACATCATACGCCATTAAATATGATCCCTAATATTTGCTATACATTAGCAGATTCTACCGTAGAAGCGTATCATAAAATTTTTTATGGGAGACTATAACCTAATTAATAACAATTTCGAAGCCAACAACTGAAATTTTTTAGAATTAACTGGGTTGTTTATCAGTTAAACAATAAGGTTCTCAGTAAACTGGAAAAAATAGAAGTTGCCCTACTGCACTTAAAGAATGTTTTAAATATCTAAGGACACAAACGAACATTTCCATCAATTACTTTAAGCCTTGATGTCTTTACGACGTAACATTAAGTAAAACATTGAATTATTTTGAAGGTACTTAAATTGAACACTCAGTACAACTGGGTATCTAAAACAGATGAAATACTTGAATAGAAGTTATCACAATCCAAAGGAAATTTCCAGTTCTTTTATGTAGTGGTTAATAATGACTGTTGGACTAATATGCACAGCAGTTGCCTTTGAACAATCTAAATTTGTGTAATGTACTGGTGGACAGTAATAATCTGTTTGAAAAGCCAATGGACCTTCATATTGGTTGTGATGCTGTCCTTGATACGATTCCCCAGTATTCATTGTTGTATATATACAATAAAGATCGAGATCACTCTGGCATACTTAACTACTGTCCCATATCTGCCTTCTTATTTTTGGGTAAAATCTTAAAATTACCTGCTTTCACGTTATGTAGAATTATGTCGAAACGTCAGAGCTGATTTTATCCTGAAAACTAATGACTAAGTTAGCAATTTATTTTCACTATTTTTGGTTTGGTCACAGGTTGTTTGCAGGTATAGTGAATTATCCTGATCCGCCGACACTGTTTACCTACACTACTCTATACTAGAATTGACTTTTACTAGATCTTTGCCTGACAGATATCGGCAAAAACAACTTTGCTAACAGACTTATGAGCCACTACAATACATTCGACTCCGATTTTTAATGCTCTTCTATATATTAAAAAAACCTTAAGATTACTCTTCACCAGGGTGCCTAGTGGTCAGCTGTGTATATTTTTGTACTGTTGTCGCATTTTAAATGATTATTTTAACTATTAGAATATGGTAATCTACTATTAAGTTATTTTTATAGAATTTATTATTTATTGCAGTTAATTTGCCTAGATGTTTATACATTTTTTAACTACTGCCCTACTTGGGTTAATCCTGTAATGTACGTAATAATAATAAATAATTTATGTCTAAAATCGAAAGATTTTTAGAAAAATACTATATTTTACAATTTGACAAGTATAGCACCGTAGCAATGTGTCATTTTTCTTTTCTATGAATTTTAGAACCATACAAGATTTTTCTCTAACTACCTCTTTGGGTCAAAAGATCAACCCATTGTGTCATCCATCGCAGCAATCTACCCTTGTACAAAGCATTATATGGATGTTGCAGCGCCATCTATTATTACAATTGCATACCTATATTCAGTATATGCCTACAGACACTGGAGCATCTAGTTTAAAAACGTGAGTAGGTAGTACAAAAAAATTTGCAAGTCACTAAAAGACCTCTCCTATTTATAAATTGCCAATTTGTACATTATAAACCGTTTAATATAATTTTTTAAGCTTTAAGAAGTATGTTAAAACACCATCGCCACGCACAAGTTCAGTGCTGTCAACCTCTTTTCCTGAACCTACCAGAACTGAATCAGAAAGTGGCGCCTCAACTGTATCCGAAGTTCATGATTTCTTAAAAAATTTAAAGTAAGTAGAAAATACTGTCAGTAAAATTCAACATATTTTAGAATTGCTATTTTCTATTTTTAAATAGCAATTTGAAATGTAGATGCTTTGCTCACTGTTACAAATCTGGTTTTGACTATTGTTTGAAACTGGGCGTAAAGTAATGCGCCAATCAAGTTTCGTGTAACCACATACACGGGAACGTAGGAATGAATATATGTTATAGTCAAACAGTTACTGTAAAAATTTCAAGCTTCTATCTGAAACAATCTGCAATGGAAGTTAGCATACTGGTAAGATTTCAGTATAATTCAACGGAAAATCTTAACCTTTTCATCCTAAATTCCAAGTTAGGTCTTCCTAAAATTTTAAAACGTAGGAAAAGTATTGATATCCCGATTTCACATTAAAAATATAAATGTAAGAAATGGGACAAATCTACCAATTTAGGCCAAACCACTAAAAGAATTGAAAAAATATTATTTGGAATATCAAGTTCGAAATAAATTATTGCATTGTTGTATGTATTAGCTAAAAATTATAATTTTTTAGTTTGGAAAATATTAGTTTTGCTTCAACGGAAGATGAAAAACAAGAATACCAGGAAGAGCTGCTATTGGATTTTCCTGATGAAGAAAGAAGTCAAATTTTCAAGGTAATATTTTTTGTTGTACCATTCTCTTCAAGTTACAAATACTTAACATATTATCTATATAGGTATTTGCCGATAACTTTAAAAAATTATTTTAATTTTGATACGTTTTTAGGGTTCCGTACCAAAAAGGTACAAAAGTTATCCTTATGATGAGACTTCAGCCTGTCTATGTGGACTTTTTTATTATGTTAGGTCAAGTGGGGTCTGTGCTACCTTCTTACGCATTTTAAAATTGTTTTTCCTTTGATTTAGAATTTCGTGGTTTTTATTCATAAACTAAAATGTACAAAAAAGAATCCTTCCCTGCTTATTTTCGAAAAAAATTTGACATAATTCTCACTGATAAATCCTGGAAAGATTACAGGGAAAATAAAACAATGTGTTTGACGCATTTATAGTCTCGGAGAAAAAAAAGACAAAAAACTTTGTTCACTCATATCTCCAAAATTTGTGGTCAAAAAATTTTTATTTTTTAAGAGAACGAGCATCGTTTCAACATAGTCGAATGTTTGTGTGTTAGTAATAATATTCAGTGATACGAAACTCTCGGCGCGCTAATTACACTTGTACTTGACCGTTGTTTTTTTTTAATGTCAGTTAATTAGTTAGTTGTAAACAGACAGTTGAGAACTAGTGGATAAAATCTCTTTGGAGAAATAAAAACATAATATTGACCTGTTTCTTTAAACACCCTTTTCTATTTCATTATACATGAAATGCGTCGTTTTCATATTTTATATTAAATTTTCCTATTTCTTTTTAGATTCCCGCTACAAATACTCCAGAAGATCTTAAGCTGTTTGCAAGGTTATGTAGAAAAGGGTACTTCCAGGGAAACCACCATATAGAAGAAATAATGTACCTGGAAAATCTAAGAAGGGGTCAATTGTTACAACTTTTGGATAAATTTCGAGACGTTCTCGTTACTTACGAGACAGAAGACCCTGCCATTGCTATGTTTTCAGCTACATCGTAAAAGCCAAGTGTCCTAAATTTTTGTGAATTAATTTGAGTTTCAAAAAATTGTAGACAAAGACAATCATATTTTAGAAAAATTATAAACAACTTCTGACTTTCCTTATGGGAATTGGCTCTCGGTTAAACTTTCTGCAACCTAAGATTTAGGTTGCCCTTAATGAGCAGATTAAAAGTCTCAATGGGTCCCAAGTCTTAAAAACTCATGCTTTAAAGATATAGCCCTTTAATGTTCGTACATTCTGCAGAAGAATAAAGCTGCAGTAAGTCTGTATGTCACCTTAAAGGTCATTAAAAGGTCAAGCTGGTTTTTGTCAAAAATAAGGGATTCAATGGCGCTTTGGCATTGACAGTCACCTCGAGGTTTATTTTAAGATTAAGTTATATTTTGTTGACAGTTAAAAACGGGTTCAATGGCAATCTTCGTTTTGACCTTGGCGCTTACATGGAAATCACCTTCAAAGTGACCCTAGTGCCCATTTTACAGCAAGACTTCGTGATCGTTCGCGTAGATATAAGGGAGTGTGTGTTCTTTAATGTCAAACAAGGATAGTCATATTGTTATTTGTAGTTATATGGATTGAAAAATTATCATAACAGAGTTCTTATATGCATATATACATACATGTATAAATATGGAAATATTGACATACATAAATGTTAAATACGAACATACTGACATAAGTGTGGTTTATGCTACTGCAGAACGCACAAAAAGCCCTTTTCGCTTAGCCTAACGGCAGCTTTCGCATTGAGGGTCACCTTGAAGGTCATTTTAAAGTAATTGCCAAGCTCAAAGCAAAGATCGCCATTTAAGCCTCATTTGATTTCCGACAAATAATTCAACTTGATCTTCAAAGTAACCATCAAGCTCAAACCGAAAGTGGTCATTGAAACTTAATTAGCAAAAACCAGCTGGACCTTCAAATTCCTTTAAGGTGACATACAGAGTTGCAGTAGTCTTATGCTACTGCAAAGAGCCGGAACAGCATAACTTCAACGGGATATATAGTTTTAGACTGCCCATCGAGGCTTTTGATCTACTCGAGTACTACCAGAATCCTGACTTTCAGGTCGTTTGACCATTTCCATTAAGAAAAATTCGGGATTCTTTTACAAGATATAGATCAGGGCTCATCTGTAAAATATTGGGATTTGGTGGATGTGAAATGGAACATGGAGATTTTTGCATGAGAGCTTTCAGAATAACCTGAATAACGATAAATTTGATCTGCGTCAATTCAAAAAGTTGGGCAACATTGTTTTTATTAATAAAATATAAAATTAACAAAAAAACGTATTTTTTTTCAACTTTTCTCTAGTGTAACTTTGAAGGTATTCATTTTAGAGGAAAATTGAAGAGGAAAAAGTTTCGTAATTAAATTTGCCATATGATAGTGTTGGTAGGAAATCTCAAAATATATTTCCCTTATTGCAAAATAGTAATAATTAAAAAAAAGGTAAAAAAGCAGTTTTTTGATTAATTTTTTTTCGTGCATTTAAATTTCTCTGAGGACCTTTATATTAGAGCAAAGAAAACTTTATGCCATGATAAAATAACATGCTAAAATTCGTTAGGATCGAATAGATAGTTTTTGCACAATAATTTTGTAATCCGATTTCGTTTACAAAAAGTGACCATTTTTCAAGTTTGTCTGAGTCCAAAATATCACGATAACATATTTAAATTTATTTTTCACATATAGTAGGGAACTCAAGTTTTCCAACGCTTTTTACAGAATCAAAATTGGATGATTTGGACGCCCTCAGAAATTGTTTAAAGACTTTTTTGATATTTTTGCTTATAAACAAATAGATTATCTCGGCGGATTTTCATTAGATTTTTTCTGCAATACATGGTTTGAAAGTACTTAAAGTAAATATATATCGTTATAGTATGTTTAATTATATTAATAAACAAAGATTCACTTGGAAATTCGAATACTGTAGGGTGCAGTATGCTGTAAGAATAATGCATAAATAACGACATTTCTTTATAACAAAATGAATGCATGATGAGTACATGGCATTATGATATTTGAGCTCCATTATTTGCGATACATCGGTTTAAAATCGCTCCACTAGAAGCCGAGAAAATGAAAATTTTTTCAGATATGTATTTTGAATCTTCGAATTCAATTTTAAAATAAGATCTCCCCATCCTTTTTTTTTTCATTTTTCACGCGCGTGGGCGATGTTCTTTTCATTTTTTATTAAAGTTTCCGATAACATAAACATTTAAATATTTGTATCAAAAAAGAACTCGACAAGACAAAGATTTTGGTTCAAGAATCAGGTCTATATTGTTTCTAGATTCACCGTAACAGACTGTCACTTTGACAGTTTGTATCTCGGAAACCAATTAACGGATTTGAAATTTTTTTTTTTTCACGAAAAGAAGCGTCTTTCCAAGTACTTTCAAACCATGTATTGCAAGAAAAAATCCAATGAAAATACGCCGAGATAATCTATTTGTTTATAAGCAAAAATATCAACAATGTCTTTAAATAATTCCTGAGAGCGTCCAAATCATCCGATTTTGATTCTGAAAAAAGCGTTGGAAAACTTGAGTTCCCTACTATATGTCGAAAATAAATTTAAAAACGTTAACGTGATATTTTTGACTCAGACAAACTTGAAAAATGGTCAATATCTATTCGTTCCTAACGAATTTTAGCGTGTGATTTTAGCATGGCATAAAGTTTTCTTTGCTCTAATATAAAGGTTCTCGGAGAAATTTAAATGGTCGAAAAAAATCTATTAAAAAACTGCTTTTTTTACCTTTTTTTTAATTATTGCTATTTTGCAATAAGGAAAATATATTTTGAGAGTTCAGACCAACACTATCATATGGCAAATTTAATTATGAAACTTTTTTCCTCTTCAACTTTCCTCTAAAATGACTACCTTCAACGTTACACAAGAGAAAAGTTAAAAAAAAGCGTTTTTTTTTCGTTAATTTTATATTTTTATTAATAAAAACAATGTTGCCCAACTTTTTGAATTGACGCATATCAAATTTATCGTTACTCAGGTTATTCTGAAGGCTCTCATGCAAAAATCTCCATGTTCCATTTCACATCCACCTAAAAACAGATAAGCCCTGGTCTAATATGCAATGTAAACCAAAATTCTACCGACGTAATACCACAATCAGATTGGAGATCTCAATAGCATATTAGGTTTGAACAACAGTTAAACTATTTATTTTCTGTAACATTTACATTAGGTGAGGAAAATTTTACTTTTCATTTCCTGGTCAAAAACCTACACTGTGTACCAAAACAAGGCAACGTAGGGTGAGCCAAAAGCCATTAAATGTAATAGTTCAAGTTAATATAATACAGAAGATATCTAAAGAACAGATCATGGTTTAGGTAGAGAATTCTCACTTGAATATAGTGAAAAAAAATTGTTATGGACCTGGATTGCCTGAGTAGAAACGAAATTACTATGTAAAAAGCCAGTGGAGTGCACTTTTTTATTTTTATAAAATGTTACCACTACTATACATTGGCCTGTTAACTTTAACTAAAAATTAGTAGTGAAAAATGCTGAACGTATTTTACGTGAGATATAGCGAAAAAATGTTTTCATTTTTAACTTAGAGAATGCCTCTTAAGTCACCCAGTATTACTGTAGCTTTTTTCAATAAATCAAGAAAGCTGTCAATATCACTTCAATAAATATATTAATGTATATTTCATTTTATTAGGTGTAATCTGGTAAAAATAATATTGATATTTGTCTTTATAAAAACGAGTTTTTCTAGATCTATGTTTATGTTCTTTATTTTGACTTTATCAAAAATATTATTTTTTTACATTTGTCTATTTTACAAAGAAGGATTTTGAAATTTTTCACACAGTTTTGCTATTTCTATTTTTAATCATGTGTGTTTTTTTTAAATATTAATGAAAATTTAAAGAATTTTGGTAAGTGTGCAGTAAAAGAAACTCGTATAACCGTTTTGATGATAATTTTTCTCTATATCCAAAAAAAGGCGATAGTCTTGAATTTTTATTTACCAAACCCTTTAAAAAATTATATGTTTATATCATATTAATTTTATAATATTTGTTATAATTTGGTTCAAGTTATTGTAAACAATGAATATCCAGTAGTTAACTGAAGACGACTGGAGATCTTTACTTGTCTTTTAAACTTGGTTATATAGTCTCCAACAGTAAAAAATATCTTGAGACAAATTATAAAAAGTAAATCCAATTTTATACTCATTTAGTAGCATCTTGTATCCTTACACAAAATTTAATTAATTTTAATCAAGCAAGTTCATTTAAAAATTTTTTTCGCCTATGTACGAGATATATATTTTTACACTACTTGGATATCTGTATTTCCGTGGCATTTGGGTACACCCAATTTAAAGAAACAAGTATTCATTCTGTATAATCGAACAAGTTATAAATATTTAATAAATAAAGTTAAAAATTAGGAAAATGTTATGTTTGTACTTTTTGATAATAAAATATACTTATTACATTGTTACTACGTATTTTTTTGACCATTGTAAATTTTTGAAGCCACTTCATATGCATATATATCAAAATCATTTCCACTACGTTTCGCCAAAATCACATATGACATTTTCAAATGCGGTTTGTCTCGTTAGTCGCTGAGAACTTATGGTGGTCTCTGTTGAAAAAGACACAACACATACAGCCCATATTCAAACCACAAAAAACAATAGCAACATCCTGAGAAATCCCAAAGATAAGACCAACCTTGAAAATCATGGCGTTTACAGCATTCCTTGTGCAGATTGTCATCAAACATACATAAGACAAAAAAAAAAAATGGGCGCATATCAGCAAGAATTGAAGAACATAAAAATAGTCTCGGAAACAAACAGACAATCTCATCTCTATTTCAACATTAACAAACAACCAGACCTACCATTCATTTCGAAAAAGCAAAAGAAATAGCACCAGTACAAAACTACAAAGTACGCGTCATAAGAGAGGCCCTAGAAATCAAAAAAGCGGGACAGTTGAATAAACGAGACGATGCTTTACCTATTCCAACTACATGGAAAACAGTAATAAGAAATAATCGATACACGAGAGAACAGCATACAAGAATCAAACATATCGCAATTTGCAGAGGGGAAGAGCCTGCGAAGCCGCTCGTCCAGTCAGAAAGCGGGACAGCTAAACAAAACTTGAAATTCAACAGAGACCACCATTAGTTCTCAGCGAGTAATGAGACGAACCGCACTTAAAATGTCAAATGAGATTTTGACAAAACGTCGTGAAAAATGATTTTTTGAACGAACGCATTGAAATCAGAAATATATATATATATATATATATATATATATATATATATATATATATATATATATATATATATATATATATATATATATATATATATATATATATATATATATATATATATATATATATATATATATATATATATATATATATATATATATATATATATGGTAATAGAGGTATCCAATGACGTTTGGAGTATCGTGCTTAGCTCTGCCATTAGAAAGAGGGGTGCAACTCATTGAGAACGCTCTGTCTCTTTTTAAGCGTGAGCCACTTGCTTCTATATCCTCAGCCTATAAACTTAACTTTTATTTCTGTGGTCTAACCGAAGGGTGACCTTGACCTTCGATTTTTTTAAAGGTTATTATGAATAGAACCCCTGAATTTCATAGTAACAGTAACGGAGGCAGGCGCGGATCCAAGGGGGGGGGCTGGGGGGCGATCGCCCCCCCCCCCCAAGAGCTTTGAGTTTAGGAAATAGACTCGATTTTTCCTCTTATACTATAGTTTATTCAAGAACTAGAGAAAGTAATAAATAATTTTTTACCCTTTTTTCTTCGCAAACTACCTGTGTTCTTTAGTCCGGTGTCTTTGGAAAAATCTGTTAGATCCATATATTTTTCATAGGAATGGGTTAGAAATTTTATAATCAAAAATACCAGTCTATAATAATGGACTAGTTGAGTTGGATAACAATAGATATTTGGAAGTGTGAACTGTTAAAAAGGATTTTAATCCTTGTCATAGGGGTCGGAAGAAGGTTTATTTTATCACTAAATATTTATGGCATAGAATATTATTTCCATAATAAACTTAAAATAAAAATTTTTATAAAATTATTTTATTTTCTCTGATTTCTTAATAATTAACATACATTACAAAATATAGATAATTTTGACATATTTAACAAAAATCACAACTATATTATTATTGTTTTTCATTTTGGCATCAAAACCGTTTTAGGCACATTGAGACTAAAACATAGCCTTATTCTCTCAAAAAATTATATTTTAAATACTTACAAACTACCCATTGTCAAAAATACAAGAAGTTAAATATATATAAAAAAATAAATTCGTCCGTATAATATTAAATATTTTTTTGGGCTATCGGTTATTTTATTGTAAATAAAAAGCATTTTTAGGATATTTGACGTTTCAGTTTATTTATTTCTTAAATCATCTGCAGAATTACAATTAAACACTAAAAAGGGATTTAAATGTAATTAATTTTTATGTTACAATTAAAATAGACCTACTTATTTTTATTACATTGCACTGATATCTTAATTTAATTTACTTTATTAAATGGAAATCGAATATCCCCCCCCCCACACAAAAAAAAAACATGTTAATTCAACACGCTTAACAAAAAGACACAAATAGAATAATAAAATAATAAAAAAAGTACGGCTAATTGGAATTAAATATACATAAAATTAAAAAGTGGGACACACTAAAATAAAAATATATAAAAAAATAAAATATATAAACAACATTAAACAATAAAATACAACAAAAACAAAAATTTAAATAATAAATTGTGTTTACAATGGTAAACATTACGTATCTAATTCGTAATCAAAGTCAATGAAGCTATATTCGCTCAAATTAATTATAACTGGTTCCTCTATCTCACCGATCATGAGATCGAGTTTCCACATTTTGTTTTATTCTTTTATTATAATTAATTTAAAGTTAAATTACTAATTTTGTAAGTTATGTTATATCTGGCAACTCTACCTTTTACTTGAGAGAGATGTTTGCTTCTCCAACGGACAGTTCCTGGACGACCTATAAGAACAGATTTCCTGTCTAGTTTTTCCCAGCCAAAATTCAGTTCTCTAAGCAATTTCCAGAGCTCAGTTCTTCTAATTTCAGGTAAATCCCGATCTTCATTGATTTTAGTTAGAATTTTGTCGACGGTTGGGATCTGCTTCTCATAATAAAATGTATGAACAACTCCTTTTATTGCAGTTTTCATCTCTTCTTCCAACGAGGTTTTTCGTCCGCCTGTGATCGAATGTGGCTTGGGAGTACTAACAATTCCATTCGTTTTTTTCTCCTTCAGTCTTTGGTACATAGTAGATTTTACAACTCCTGTCACGTTGAAACACATCTCAACAGAGCTTTTAACATTATTATTTAGCTATTGATCTCTTAGGGCATCATAAACATTCATCGTAATAAGTTTTTTGCTGAGGAAAAAATGCCCTGGTTTAATGATTTTGGAATAAATATGGAGGTGAGAGCTATATCTCACTAATCTCAAATAATATATAAAAACAAGCGCAAACAAGATAAATCACAAAGGACACACTGTAAGGCTCACTGACAGAAATTAAATTAAACTATCAGAAATTTTATTGTTGCAGTAAATTTATAAAAGCTTATAATATTTAAATATAATTAAATGCAGTCCTCAGTTACCTGCTGCACTGGAGCAGTTGGAGCTTTCGGTAACAGTTTTATTACTCTCTCTAGTTCTTGAATAGAGTATATAAGTGCTTGCGATCGCCCTCCCCCCTCCAAAGAGTTTTGAGTTCAAGAAAATAGAACCGATTCTGCCTTTTATATTAGGAATGTGTATGCTGTTGGCACTCCCCCTACCGTTGACAACTTGTTTTTCTTGCGATAGACCCCCTCCCCCCCAATAGCTTTGAATTCAGGAAAATAGACCCGATTCTGCCTCTTAGACTAGAAATGTGTATGTTGCTGGCATCCATCTCCCTGTCGGCAACTTGGTTTTTCTTGCGATCGCTCCCCCTCTTCAAGAGCTTGAAATTCTGAAAAATAGGCACTTTCCTGCCTTCTACACTTGAAATGGGAATATTGCTGGTGTCTCCCCCCCCCCCCCCCCCCGTCGACAACTTGCTTTTTAGTCGCTTTGGCCGACTCACCGGCTGCTGTCCACTCAGCTGACCATTTTTGGATTCAGGTGTCTAGTAGTGAATCCATCTTTCGTCCATTGTCACACATCGTAGCAAGAAATCCTTTTTATGTCTCTTGAGCAGCGCCAAACGACGCTCCGAATTGTCGAAGCGTTATTGTTTTTGGTCCGGTGTGAGCTAACACCACTTCCTAAGCAACGTACGCATGCTTAAATTTTCGTGTAAAATTGTAAACACACTACCTTCTGATATCTTTAAGATATGAGTTATTTCGCGCAACTTCACTTTACGACCAGCCAAAACTATTTTGTGGATTTTTTTATGTTTTCGAAACAACTGTCAATTTTGTGCGACCAGAGCGTTCAGCATCATGGGCGTTTGTACAGCTGCGTTTAAATTTAGCATACCAGTCAATAATGATTGATTTCCCTGGTGTAAAGTCTCCATAATGCTTGTCAATCCACGGTTTGGATTAATTAGCATTTTTTTTATCCAAAAACTATGTTTGATTAACACACGATATTCTTTTTTATATATCGTTTTGAAAATCACAAAAGTTGTTTCACTAAAATCAACTTAATTTGTAAATTAATGGTCGGAATGTCATGATATTTCGACACACGTATCGTCTGAAGGTTAGTGCTATCCAGAAATCATTTGAGTATCTACGGGTCAGACCGGAAACTTAATGAGTATATATATATATATATATATATATATATATATATATATATATATATATATATATATATATATATATACTCATTAAGGACTTAAGGTTGTAAGGTTTTAGGTTTATTTTCTAATTCATAATTTATTTAACTAATTTTACCTTTGTTAATTTCCTCATGAGACGGTTATGAAAAAAGGTCTGGAACTTTTTAGAAAATTCTATTTCCTATATTTTTAAACATATAACGCTTATAACAGAAGATCTACAAATCACCAGATTATATGCGGACTCTTCTGGTGTCCGGAACAAGAGTATATAAAAAGTCCAGATCGGCTTTCATTGACAGTTTATTTTGAGACGTCGTTGAAGTTACTTGAATCGCTCGACAAGTTATCAGAATTGTGACAATAAAGGTGATTAAACAATACAATGTGTTTAAAGACCGGTCGTCCGGGAACAAATTGGTGTCGGAAGTGTGATCAAATCCAGAAGAGGTTAGACAATTAGAAAAAAAAAATGAATTGAAATTGTATGCTAGTGGAAACTAGAAAACAGAAGGCAAAAATGAAAGAACAACTTCAAACTAGTTTAAATCCGATACTGATGATGATACAAGCCAAGAAGATATTAAATAAAGCCAAGACAATATAAAACAAGAATTAAAAAAAAGCCAAGAAGAGATGAGACAAGAATTGAAAGAAGATATGACGAAAAATTAAGACAAGTCAAGAAGAGATGAAACAAGAATTGATGATGCTGAAAACGAGCCAAGAAAGTAGAAAACAAGCCTGGAGGACATGAGGCAGGAACTTAAGACAAGGCAAGAAAATATGAAAAAAGAACTGAAAGACATTAAAAAAATCAAGAAGATATGAATCGCATAGAACAATAAATGCGACAGAAGATTAGCAGTCAAGAAGATATCAGATATGAACTGAAAGAATACATTAAAAAAATCAAGACGATATGAAGTGCATATAACAAGAGATGCAACGATTACACTTGCAAATTGAGAAGGTAGCCAGTACAGGTATAATAAAGGTAGATGGTGTTTCTGCAGCTAGTGTGATGAAGCCACCAACCTTCGACGGTAAAGTACCTTGGATTTCATATGCCTATCAAATCAAAGCCACCACCACGGGCAATAATTGGAGTTCACCGGAGAAGGCATGTGCTCTTGTTCTAGCACTACCAGGTGGAGGAATGGAGGTTCTACGTAACATTCCAGAAGAAAAACAAAATGATTACGAGTTTATTGTTACTTTTCTGGACAAGCCCACTTAAAAGAAGTTTATAAGGCCCAACTCTATGGAAAAAGACAAAAATACAACGAAAGTCTGCAAGAATATGAGGCGGATATAATAAGGCTAATAAATTTGACTTACTCATCATATTCGGAAGAAATAAAGCAAGAGTTAGCAGTAAATAGTTTTATGGAAGGTTTACGCGACCCAGAAACAAGTCAAACGCTAAAAATGGCCCGACTGTTTGAAACAGCCATCAGAGCTCAAGGAACCAAAGGAGAATCATGAGAAGAGTGAAAGTTTCTCAGGATATCGCAAGACTAACGAGGAAATTTTCATGAAGCTAATGAGGGAGTTGCAAGAGTTTTTAATCAAACGAAAAATACAACCTTCCATGGTAGAAATAGAATTCGTTGTTAGAAGTGTGACCAAGAGGGGCATGTACATAGTCGCTGTACTAGCAGTAATGCTTCTGACAGTGATCCTGATGGTTATCGGCTTCATATTGCTAATATAGGTAATGAAGTTCTAAGGAGCAACTTGGTGGAAGTCTTTGCTCCTTACGGTGAACTTAAAGAAGTCTGGTTGAGTAATAGTATCTCCTATTTTGGATTTGCTGTTTACAAAGATAAAAAAATGCTGCAGTTGGTGTCAAGGCTTACGATGGAGTTGAAGTATGCAGTTGTCGCATTAGAGTGACTTATGCCAGACCAAGAATAACGGGTCAGGATCTACGGTACTATTCAAATAACATGTGTTGTTACCAGTGTGAATACAATGGTCACTTTTACCGATATTGTCCGAAAATTCCTGTGGTGAGAAACGGGACGAGAGGGACCGTGACCGCGAAAGGGGCTACGGAAGAAGAACGTACTACAGGTCGTTCTCGAGAAGGTACGTCCAGAGCGACCGCGACCGAACGAAAAAAGAACATCTTACAGGTCATTGTCCAGAAGGTACGCGACCGCAAAAGGGACTACGGAAGAAGAACAACCTATAGGTCATGCTCGAGAAGGTACAGCGAAAACTACAAATAGAGAACGACAGGATGAAGACCCGCTATGACCTTAAAGCCCATACTGGTGGATTCATGGTGGGTGAAAAACTTTGGTCGCGCAATTCAAAAAGCAGTAAATGGCGTTCACCAAAGCTTCAAAAGTCATGTGAATGCCCGTACAACGTAATGACCCGACCAAACGATAAGATGTACATTCAGAAAAGCCCTTATATGAACATGAAAGTCGTGCATCTTGACAGATTGGCCCACTGTCAAGATCAAAAAGGTTGATCGGGACGATCAATACTTGGAAGGGGGGGCAATGTAACGGACTTTAGGTTGTAGGGTTTTAGGTTTATATTCAACTATTTCATAACTTTTTTATTTAACTAATTTTACCTTTGTTAATTTTCTCATGAGAACATCTGTAACTTTTTAGAAAATTCTATTTCTTATTTCTAGCATGAACGCTTATGACAGAAGGTCTAAATATCTCCAGATTATTCCTTTTCCTTGTTTTTAATAAACCATATAGTATCGAAATCCTTCTAGGAAAGTATCCGGAAAAAGGATATGTAAAGAGTCCAGATCGGCTTTTGTGAACAGAAAATTTTGAGACGTCAATGAAGTAACTTGAATTGTTTGACAAGTTGTCAAAATTGTGACAATAAAGGTGATTAAATAATACAGTGTGATTAAAGACCGATCGTCCGGAACAATATATATATATATATATATATATATATATATATATATATATATATATATATATATATATATATATATATATATATACATATATGCCCATGGATTTATGGAAACTTTTTCACTTGTCTAAGACAAGATTAAAGACCGGTCGTCCGGAACAATATATATATATATATATATATATATATATATATATATATATATATATATATATATATATATATATATATATATATATACATATATGGGGATGGATTTATGTAAACTTTTTTCACTTGTCTAAGACCAGGTGTCTTATCTCACCTTAATTTTATCTGTTTTTGTTCCCAGCTACGAAACTTCTCCTTTATGTGGCTTTTTGGTAGTCCACAGAAAGGCTCCGGGCCAAAAAAAGCCTCTTTTTTGCGAAGCTGTCCTCGTCTTCGTTTCCCTTGTACCCTGGCACCCACATCAGGATTGCCCTGTTGTTCCATGTCAGTTGCTTTAGGGCTTACCTGCAGTCCCAAGTCAACTTAGATTCTTAGATGTTCTTAGTGTTTCTATTGTCTATCGTCAACGCAGATTTGGATTATATGCATTTTTGCTTGGAAGGTGATGGGGAGTCTCTTAGGGATTTGGCAAACCCAAAACTTGGGCCTGATACTCCCACTTCAGTCCCTTCTTTCATCTTGGATCGGTCAGTAAACTATACCATTGAGTCCTTCTCCATTCGCTTGGTAACAGTCAGTTACTACTTCATAGTTCAGATTAAAATCGTACCTGATAGACATGATATCCGTTGGTTTCGATATGGATTCTCTTGGAATTGTATCCAGAATGTTCATATGTCCAATAAAATTTTCAGGTTGCTGCCGCCCTCATCACAGCTTTATGCAGTGGAGGGAGGTTCAAAATTGCCTCTATTGCTGTGGTGGAGTATAGTAGCATAATCTCTGTAACTCGTACACAAACTAACCTCTGTATTTTTTGCAGCTGCTACTTATTGTATCTGGAGCCACCATACTAAGGAGACATATGTGACCACAGGTTTGATGATCATTTCATATGACCATAAGATCATTTTCGACCTCAAACCCCAGGTTTTCCTAAAGATTTTTCGGCACGTCCAGTTTGCCGCTATTGCCTTTTGTAGAATATTTTCAATATAGCTGTCCCAGTTGAGTTTCTGATCTATTATTACTCGCTATATTTAACCTCTTTGGAAAAGCTAAGTCTTGTTCGATTTAAATTCATTCCCTATCCCATTTATATTTCCTTTCCTCTATTGTGATTGTTTGGCGCCAGGTTTTAACGTTTTTTTGTTCTTCCTCTTGGCCTTTGCCATCTATTTTAGTTCGTTTTGGATTTCGCGTTACTCTTTTGTTAATTCCCCCATGTACATAAATTAGTAGTGAACAATACCAGTTTTTATCTCCCGCTCCTGTCCTTGACCTTGGCCATGCCCAAATGACAATGTCTTTTACCTTTAATTAAAGTGCCCACGTGCAGCGACCTTGACCTTGATAGGGGTTATTTGTGCATTGTTGGGTGTGGCTTTGACTTTGAATAAGGTCACCTTGGGTGTGTAACCTTGAAGTGATTATTTGTGCATTGTAATAGCGTGGGACGATCTTGAAATGGTTTTGGTCTTGCAAATTGTTCTATAAAACTGCTTGAACCTTTTTACATTCATTCAGTGTGAATGGTCAGATACAGAAATATTTAAAGATAAAGTTATATAGCAAGTATGCAGCGTGATTTGTTTATACTAAAGTAACTTAAAAAGTTGGTGTGCTTTTAACGAAAAAGATCTAGCGTTTGCCCCCTCGAATATTCAAGAACTTACGTCGATTCACTCAGTTTGCAACAAATTTGGGATAAGCTACCAGAGCGATATCGGTATGACAAGGAACTACAGTTGAACTTACCTTCTTACATTCATTAGGACCAAACATATCGTCATCATATAGATGGTCAACCACTACTAATAAAAAAGTGTCGTGAGTGTAAAAAATAAGTGAAAAATATAAACAGTGATTTACAATAGATAACTAAAAAATTGGGTGATGAGTTCACTGAAACGGCCAGTAATTATATGAGTAATGCATTGAAAAGTCGACCAGAATAGGTGCTCCATTATTGTGATTTAACTTCTGAATATCAAGAGGCTGCCTATGCATGTCATAAATATCACAACAAAACCTTAAATTTACTAGAACTTGTTTGTGAAATAAAAAAGTTGGGATTTAGTGACTGTTTGGAAAAGTTGATTAGTTTCATAAAAGATCCAGTTGTATTAAATAAAATTATAGTGCAAAACGTATGTTTGATATAGTACTTAATATGGAAAGTTTAGAGAGATGTATGAAGAGTTTTTAATTTCTTTAGCCTGTCCTGAATTTTCCACATATGCAAGATTCGGATGCTCAGGAAATTATTATATTTTTTAGATATATTGATCATGTTGAAATATGTAATTGGGCAAGGGTAGTTTGTAAGGAATTATTAAAAGATAAAAATGAACATAAATTATCAAGCAAACTAAGAAATTTAGGTTTAAATGATTACATTACATATATAAGAAAACAACAGAAAAATGTTAATCAATGTAGCCAGTTGTCTTATTATATTTTGACCTCGAAGTTCTACCTCTATCATTTTTAAACCTGTGATATCATTTGGCCTTGAAGACGCCCCCACTATCATTGTCCTTGAATAAATAAAAACGGGGGACCAGAGGAGTTTATATCGACGAAGATATCGGTCGCATAAACATAAATATTGTGTTCGTGTAGCGTTCTGAAAGTGCTTTTCTATTCATGATAATTAAATTCTGACAACTTGTCAAACAATTCTAGTCACATCAACGATATCCGAAAATAAACTGTCCACGAAAGCTAATCTGGATCCTTAATATAACTTTTTCCGGATATTAGACGATTCCCAATATTTCTAGAAGGATTTGCATGCTACATGCTAACCTTCTGTTGCATTTCTTGTTTTATGCGCTTCATATCTTTCAATCAATCAATTTTAAACATTCTTGATTTTTTTTAATGTCTTCTTTGAATTTTTGTTTCATATCGTCTTGACTTGTCTTAAGTTCCTGTCTCATGTTTTCCAGGCTTGTTTCTAGTTCTTGTTTTATACTTGATTTTTCTTAATGTCGTCTCTCAATTCTTAATTCATGTTTTCTTGGCTTGTTTCAGTGTCATCAATTCTTATTTTATATGATTGCCTTTAATTCTTGTTCATATCGTTTAGATTTTTCATCATATCTTCTCTCAATTCTTGTTTCATCTCTTCTTGGCTTGTCTTTAATTCTTGTTTCATATCGGCTTGATTTTTCGTCATAGTTTCTTTCAATTCTTGTTTCATCTCTTCTTGGCTTGTCTGTAATTCTGGTTTCATCTCTTTTTGGCTTATTTTCACGTCTTTTATCGTAATCAGTATCTGTTTTAAACTAGTTTGAAGTTGCTCTTCCATTTTTACATCCTGTTTTCTAGTTTTCTTTAACCTCTTCAGGATTTTATCTGTTCCGACACCAATTTGTTCCGGACGACCAATCTTTATACATATTGAATTGTTTTATAACCTTTTATTTTCAAAAGTCTGATCTTTCTAGAATGATTTTCGTACTACATGGTGTAATAAAAATAAGAAAAAAGAATACTCTGGCGATTTCTAGATCTTCTGTCTTAGGCGTTCCATGTCAAAAATAATTAAATAGACATTTCTAGAAAGTTCCAGACCTTCTATTATAGACGTCTCATGAGGAAATTAACAAAGGTAAAATTAATTAAATATATTATGAACTCGTAGAGAATAAACCTAAAACCCTACAAACTACAAACACAAACTAATAAATTGTATACTGCTGTAAAGTCCGTTATAATATCATTAGAACTAGGGTCCGGTTGTTTGAATAACACAAACATATTTTTATTTATATTTGAAAAAGTGTTGATAAGAAGTAGGTACGCACACCGATTCTGTGCTATCCTTTTTTAATTGCATTATTAAAACTAGTATAACATTAATTTCGTCAGCGTCAATTTTAGAATAAAATTGTATGAATTTGTTGTTGCCTAAATTATTATGATTTCAAGCAAAACGGCTTCGCACTCCCTCCAGGGAATATTGACTCATACCAGGTATACAAAGATACCAAAAGTATGAAGCTCTGTGGGATTTCTTTCCATGTTATCAGGTCCTAGGTGACGTGGTCGGCTGTATTTCCCATGAAGTTTTGGACGGTTCGCGCGATTGCAAGAAGAACCGCTTTCTGAATCGGCTTATACAGATGCTCACTAAGGCCCAGTTCCATGATGTTCTGCAGGAGGTTCCTTGGTATCGCTCCATTTGTTGATAAGATTATGGGAATCGTTTGGATGCTGTTCATTGCCCATTGTCTTCGAATTTGCACCTCTAGATTTCTGTATTTGGCGATCTTCTCGGTCTTACGTTGTTGTTAGGTACAGCAATGTCGATTAGTGTAGTTCGCCTAGGAATTTTATCTGTTAGTATAATGAGTATTATGAGCAACTGTCTGATCCGTCAGAACCGTTCGGTCTCAATATAACTTGACCTCGTTGTTCTCAAGAACAGGCTCTGGATTGTATTTGTAATAAGGCACTTTTCCTATCTGCAACTTATCTGCTAACTCTTGGTGAAGTATCTTAGCGGCTGAGTCATGTCTTTCTTTATACTCCGTTGCGGCAAATGCTTGGCATCCTTCAGTTATGTGCTGGATTGTCGCTGATGTTTGACAGCCGTATCTACATTGGTCATTGTCTGATGATGAACTTCCGATAGTTTTTCATTGGAATAACCTGGTCTTGGATAGCTAACAAAAATCCCTCCGTTTCCGAAGATATCTGTCCTGAAATCAACCAGTAGTTGCTGAGTTGTCGACATTGTCCTGATTGACGTCATTTGGATGCCGTCCATGAAGTGGTTTCTGTAGCCAGGTAGGTTAGACACCTGGCTCTTGGTCTGTTTGGTGATGAGAAGCAATATCCTGTTCCTGTAGCGGCGTTAAATCGTCTGCCTCGCATATTGCTCGATGTAGTATGGAACAGTCCGCTAACCTGTGGAAATATGAACGTAAGTTTATTATTTGTTGGTCGAGCTGCTTACCAATATCCACTAATCCTCTTCTTCCTTGACGTCTTGGAAGCATTATACGTTCAGTAGCACTCCGAGGGGGATGTTTTTGTGCTTTTGTTAGGAGTGTTCTTATTTTTCTTTGCAGGTTTTGGATGTCCGTTCTGCTCCATTTTACAATTCCAAAAGAGTAGCTAAGTGCAGACCAAGTGTACATGTTGAGCGCCTTAAACAAATTTCTACTATTTAGGTTAGTTCGTAATACCCGCCTTACCCTTCTTTTAAATTCTGCTGTCAATTCGGCTTTCATAGTGCGATGGTCAATTCTTTTAGCCTCATACCTAGGTATTTGTATGTCTGTTCTGCGTCCATTGTAGCTATAGTTTCACCGTTCTGCATTTCAAATACTCCTGATTGTATCTTACCTTTAACGATGTTCAAAATACGGCATTTGTCTGGTCCAAATTGCATTCCGATATCCTTGGAGAACTCCTCTACAATTTTAAACATTTGTTCCAGCCGGTTTCTGGTAGCAGCCATTAGTTTGACATCATCCATGTATAGAAGATGATTCAGTCTTACTACATTTTCATTGTTATTTTTAATACTAAAGTCGTATCTGGTGGAGTTCAAACAGCGTGATAGTGGGTTCATTGCAAAGCAGAACCACAATGGACTAAGTGAATTGCCCTAAAATATTCCCCTTCGTATCGGAATTGTGTTAGTTTTGGTGGTGTCGCTGGATGGCACTTGCAATTGGATCCTAGTTCTCCAGGTAGACATGATGCGTTCTAGAAAGGAAACAATACGATTATCGATCCTATTCATTCTCAATATAGTTGTGAGCGACTCATGTGGCACCGAGTCGAAGACCTTCCTATAATCCACGTAGGCAGCAAAGAGATTTCTTCTGTTGGTACAGGCTTAGTTACGTATGACAGAGTCAACAATCAATTGTTCCTTGCATCCCATTGCTCCCCTCGTGCATTCTTTCTGTTGAGTTGCAATGATTTATTTGGCTCACAATGTGCATAGATGCGTTGGGTTAAGCAGGAGGTGATTTGCCTATAGTTAGCTGGGTCATGTGGATTATGTTGGTCCTTTGGTAGGAGCTACTTAAGTAGTATATATATGAGAGAAGGAAAGAGGAGGAGGAGTAAGAAGAGTAAATCATCAACACTTTTCATCCTCCTCCTCTTTTCTTCTCTCATTATACTTTTCAAATCTCTCATTATACTTATTAAAAAACCTCATATCATCAACACTTTTCATCCTCCTCCTCCTTTGTTTTCTCATTCGAATTATCTCGTATACATTCGAGTTACTTCGTATACATTCGCGTTACTTCGTATACATGTTAACATGACCTTGTATCCCTTCTCTAAATTTTGATTATAAAAGCAACACTTTACCAGCTTAAAACATACTAAAATGAAATATGTCTTCTGCTTCTAACGAAAGTGAATTAAATTTATTAATTCAAAAATTTTATAAAAAATGTAAAAGTTTATGCTTTTGAGTTCGAACATTATGCAGTTGATAGTGGTCCATCTTGGTTTCAATATTATTTGGATATATCCAAAAACCATATAGAGGCTGTGAAACGTGCGAACGTTATTTTAAAAACAAAGATATTGTACAGTTTATACGTGAATTAGTGAAGTTAAGTTGGTTTCATCATGAAGTTCGTCATTTAAACCAATATATTAGAGATCCTATTGTATTACAAGAACTAATCAAATCGCATGGTGAAGATGATGCCTAAAATTGAAAATTTTGTGAGGGACCTTTATGAAGAGTTCATTATGAACGAAGCATGTTCCAGATATTTATCTTGTTTAGTTGAAGAAGAAAGTGAGGGTCAAGATTTATTGTTATATATAAAATATGTTGATCATGCAAATTGTTGTAAAAAAGCAGCAGAATTGTGTAGTGAATTTTTAAAGACCAAAAATGTGTTAAAATTCTTTGATGAACTTAAAAAAATTGGACTCAATAAAGAAATAAATTTATGTATTGATTTATTGGTTAATTAAAGTTAGTATGAAATAAAATATTAAAATTTTTATAGTTGTTTTATTATTGTGTAACGGCTGTTATGTTTAAATATTTGATTATGTAAAGATAGGAAAATATAATTTTCTGTTAGTAATGTGGGGATGTGGATAAATAAAAAAAATATTATGACATTCATTGTTAATTTATTCATTCATAAAAAAATTTTTATACATAAAGAATACATTAGAAAGGGCACACATTGAAGGTGATTGAGAATGATAAAAACATTTAGGAGATGATTTAATTAAAACAGGTTGTTCGTCCAATTCAATTATTGGCTTAGTACAATATTTTCTAATAAAATTAGCTTTCTCTTCTCCTTTAATATAAATGAATTCTCCTTTTTCTGTTAAGTTTTTTACTATAGATGAAAAATTATGAAGAGGAATATATCCTGTATTCCAATTGATGCAGTGATGAAATTTCATTAACCATTCTGCTTGCTTGTATGTTTCTGGTAGAAGCATTTGTAGTGGATACGGTGGTTTAAAAATATAATGACTCATTTTATGTCCATCAAACATTGCAAGTTCTTTAGGAATAAACTTGTTGTGTTCATCCTTAAATCCTTGAACATCCATAACTATTCTCATTTTTATTTAGCAAATTTTTAAAGTACTAAATTTTTTTATTACAAATTGTTTTTTCGAATAGTCTTCAATAAGATTTTTTAGATGTTTAATTTTTTTTAAAAATAGTTCGATTTTTTCTTTTTGTATTTTGTACATTACATTTGTTGTGCAACAAACTATGGTATAGAAACAACTGATCTTATTCGATATATTTTCATTTTAATAATGATATTTGATGTGGTGGGAGAAGTTAAAGTTGTTTAACAATTTTTGTTAATGGATTATAGCTAAATACTTTATCATGTATTATAACACAATACGCAGCTGTTTTTCCCGATATTTTTTCTTTTGTCTCAAATTCAATTCTCATGGTTACTGGGCCGGATTGTAATAAATCTCTCTGATGAGAGCAATTAATGTAAGCAATAGGTGCATTATCTTTAAATTCTTTGGGATTAAATATTGGTTCTATTGGAAAGTTATAATATACTTGACGAAATTCAGAAAACATTTCATACAGGGTAGCAAACTTATTATTTTTAAAATCAAGCTGAAGATCCTGGTAAGGATATCTTTCTGAATTTAAAAACACATTTATATTCCTTAGGTCACAATGATCAAATTTACTCATATCTGATTTTAAATTACCACGTCTATCCTTTTGAAAAGCAATTAGTACATGTCTTGGTGTTTCAATTTTTGTGGAGGTTTTGACAGGCCAATTATGTCTTGTATTTTCTAATAACTCTGGATATTCAATTAATTCCCAACTTCGGAAAGTAAGAAGAATATCATTGTTTTTATCAATAATTTTCGTTAGTGCCAATTCTTGGGGAATGGCCACAGTAAGATGTGGAACTCGCCAACAAAGTTTGGTTATTTTAATTTTCGGTTTTTCATCATCACTTGTGGTTACTAAAGCATTAGTGTCATCATTGCTTCTTATTAGTATTAGTTCTTGTTGTGAATTTAAAATTATTTTGTTATAATCTTCAAAAAATCCCGAGTACATTTTTAATGGGACGCATAGGGAAACGTTTCCTTTTTCATCAGTCATAATTTTTTCTTTAGGTTTCGTTTTTGGATACCATCCAGCATTTTCCAATTTAGCACTTTCGTTTTGATTAAATGATATGTATCCTTTAAGAGTTGAAGTGATTCCTACATCTCGAACTGAATCAATTGTAACACCATTTAAAATATAACGTAATTCTTTAAACAAGAATGCTGGAGCATTGTTGATTAATACCGTATTAGCCAATGGAGTATCATCTTCTTTGGTAACTTGAAATTCTAAATATAATTCACTTTTGCAAGGTAAAGGATATTTTCCTGTTTGTTGTAGAGCAATTCTAATTTCATCATTTAATCCAAGTTTTGTAGGATTGAAAGGTTCAAATGATAGTATTTCTCAGCTTAATATTGATTCATCTACAAGAATATTTTCTTTTACATTTAAATATTCCATTTTATTTTAGTTTGAAACCTAAATTTATCAGAAATTTTTTATTAGAAGGTGTTAACCTTTGAGAGTTTAATTTATTACTAGTTAAATGTCGTTTAGTATCTTTCTTATTAATGTTTTTAGAGTAAAATTTTTTTGAAAAATTATAATTTGAGACTTTTTTATTATATAAGATAACCATTATTCATCTATTTTTTTAAGATGTAGTCTTACTGTTACCGTTTCTCCTCTGAAATTGATGAGATCACCATCTTGATCTACTATTTTAATGTTTATATTGTCTATTACCTTTACAGTAACAGGAAAGTAAAGCACATTTTGTGGTGATTCTATTATTTTAAAACCAGGAGCTACACTAGGAAAAAATTGATGTATTATATGAACAGGTTTTCCATTTAAATATGATCCTTCGGCAATATTACAATCGATGTTTATGGCGTTTACTTTAATAATTTCCGCTGGAAAATCTGAAATGTGCTCCTTAAGACCTTCTAATTCCTTATTTTTAAAACCTAATATTTTTCCTATAGTTCCATCACGAAACGAGATAGGAATATCTGTTTTAATATGTGTTCGTAAAGTATTATTATTGGCATAAATATGAAGAAAAGTACGATTGTCCAAAAATTTTTGAATAAAATTATTTACATCATCTATTTCATAACTACCTGGTGGTATTCTTATTTCTTTATTTGAGTCATAAATGAAAAGATTATTAGTCTCATCAATATTTGGAATAGCATTAAAAGTTTCAAAATTTACAAGTCCAATGGAATATTCAAAATTTTCATCTAAATATATTGGAGGATGGATATTAACAGAAAGCGTGGGGGAATTACCACTAATGACAAAACTGTACGACATATCTCTTTAAAAATTTTTAACAAAATGAATTAATATTGTTTTTCAACCATTATTATAAAGAAATTTAAGACAGAGCTCACCACAATTTGTTTTGTTAATTGATTGATAATGGTCGTAGTTATATTTCACGATATTTTTCTTTTTATCGCTGAAAAAATATTTTGTTAATTCGGTAGATGGTCGCAAATTGCCATAACTATCAAAATATAAAATATTTTTTCCTTTTTTTATGTATGCAGTCCAATGAGTTCCATCACCACTATTCTTATCGAGATTAACAATACCACTTTCATTTTTATTAATTTTTTTTGGTAATTTATCTCTCATGAATATACCTCGAAAGTTGGGAATTTTAAGTAGATTAATATATTTACTTAAATCATAATTTGTAAGTGGTTTTCGAGGTATTTGTTTTAACAGTTTTTTCAATAAGGTTTCAGATATAATCCACATCCAGTTTTATATGGTTTTAAATAAAGACCACTTCCTTGTTTTCCTACTGCTATAGATTCCATCATTTTATTATGTCTTTTGGACTCTTCTAATTTTTCTTTAGCAGCTTTTGCATCATTGACAGCTTTCGCAATACCTGCTGCTCCTCCTCCAAGAGCACCTAAAGCGGACAAACCAGCAAATAAAGGAATAAGAGGTAGAAATCCACCAGTTTTTGGAATTGGTATGATTCTATTTTTTGGTGATAATATTCTACTATCTCCTATAGATCTAAGTGCGGTTTGAATAATATCAGTCAAACTTTTAAATTGTTTTCCGTTTAGTGCTTGTCTTGCTTTTGAAATAGCTTGAGATAAAGTTATTCCTCGTCCTAGACGAGTTTTTCGACTTCTGTTTTTCCTTTTTTTTTAATCCCATACCAAATTTTCTTTTAATTTTCATTGCACCTCTTATTCCAAGTGCAGCAGTTTTTTCTCCAAAAGTAGCGTCTTTTGCTCTGAACCTTTCGGCAGCTTTGTCACCTAATAATTTATCAGCAGCGTGTCGGCTTTTTATATCATTTGATTGTGCATAGGCAATATCATGCTCTTTACAAGCTTCATCCAATAAGTTTATGCCTTTATCGCCTCTAGATAGTCTCTTTTCTAGTTTGGTTCCAGGTCCACAAAAATTATACCCAGGTAGATGTAATTCAAAAGGTAACTTATTTATTAGAGTATTAATTAAACCACTACCTCTTTTTCTGACTCTTCTTTTATAAATGGATTGTTGCTTATATGAGATTGGCATTATATAATTGAAATCTTGGAACAAACTGACTAGTTTTAAATTAGAACTTACCCTTTATACATCCTCTTATATATGAAAATTGTCAAACAACCTTATTCAATTATTATTAAAGACCATGAGACTTCAAGAAATAATTTTAGAAAACATGGAAAATTGTTTGAAGGCTCTAGTAAAAGGGGGTTAATTATAGGTCTATCAGGGTGTGGTAAAACTAATATCATTATAAGTTTAATTGAAGATCCTAATGGTTTACGGTTTGAAAATTTATATATTTATTCAAAGTCTCTATATCAACCAAAATATGAATATTTGAGATTACTTTTTAAACCACTGAGAGAAATTGGATATTATGAATCCGAAAATGAAGAAAATATTGTTTCTCCACAAGAAATAAAACCAAATTCCATAATAATATTTGATGATATAGTGTGTTGCAATCAGAATGTTGTAAAAGATTATTTTTGTTTCGGAAGACATAAAAATACTGATTGTTTTTATTTGTGTCAAACGTATTCTTCGATTCCAAAGCAATTAATTCGTGACAATGCGAATTTGATTGTTATATTTCAACAAGACAAAACGAACTTAAAACATATTTATGATGATCATGTTAATGTTGATATGTCATTTAATCAATTTAATGAGTTATGTTTGATGTGTTGGAAAGATAAATTTGGATTTTTGGTAATAGACAAGGATTCGAATTTAAAATCCGGTCGATATCGAAAAGGATTTGATTCATATATTTTCTTATAAAAATAAAAGTTTTGTGAAAAATTTAACTAATCATGAATGAACGCTTAGCAAGAGAGCTTGTTAAGTCAAGGAAAGCTGTTAAACAAAAATATCAAAGTTTAAAAAATGCTGAATTTGAAGCACAATCCAAATTGGAGGAAACCTATAAACCAATAACTCAACCCCTACAACAATTAATTTCAACAATTGGTAAAATTGAATCGGCTGAGGTAAAGGAAGAGCTACAAACACCCATTAAAAAAAATTATGAAACACCAGAAAAAAGATTGTTTCCAACCAGGGGCGGATCCAGCCTCTCTCTTTGGGGGGGGGGGGGGCGGTGATATCACAAAAGTAAAGTATGGCAAGAAAAACAAGTTGTCAACGGGGGGGGGGATGTAAGCAGCATACTCATTCCTAATAATAAAGGGCAGAATGGGTTCTATTTTTCTGAACTCAAAGCTTTTGGGAGGGGGGGGGGCGATCGCAAGCATACAGACTCCTATACTCTATTCAAGAACTAGAGAGAGTAATAAAACTGTTACCGAAACCTGTAATGTACCTGCTCCAGTGCCGCAGGTAACTGGGAACTGCCGTAAATCTACTTATATTTCATTATATTTAAATATATTTTATAAATTTACTGCAACATAGAATTTCTGATAGTTTAATTTTATTTCTGTCAGTGAGCAAAGTACAACTTACAGTTTTTTCTTAGTGATTTATCTTGTTTGCGCTTGTTTTTATATATTATTTGAGATTAGTGAGATACCCAAAAAATATGGCTTTCACCTCTATATTTATTCCAAAATCGTTAAACCAGGGCATTTTTTCCTCAACGAAAAACTTATTACGATGAATGTTTATGATGCCTTAAGATATCAATATCTAGATAATAATGTTAAAAGCTCTGTTGAGATATGTTCCAACATGACAGGAGTTGGAAAATCTACTATGTACCGAATACTGAAAGAGAAAAAACGACTGGAATTGTTGGTACTCCCAAGCCACATTCGATCACAGACAAACGAAAAACGCCGTTGGAAGAAGAGATGAAAACTGCAATTAAAGGGGTTGTATATACATTTTATCATGAGAAGCAGATTCCAACCATCTACAAAATTCTAACTAAAATCATTGAAGATCGCGATTTACCTGAAATTAAAAGAACTGATCTCTGGAAATTGCTCAGAGAACTTAATTTTTGCTGAGAAAAACCAGATAGAAAATCTGTTCTTATAAATCGTCCGGAAACTGTCCGTTGGAGACGTAAGTATCTCTCTCAAGTAAAAGGTGGAGAAATAACAGAATTAATAAAATTAGTAATTTAACTAAACTTTTGAAAGTTTTTTTTTGAATAAAGTTACTGCGGAAAATTGGGAAAAATCCATATAATAAAAGAATAAAACAAAATGTGAGAACTCGATCTCATAATCGGTGAGATAGAGGAACCAATTATAATTAATTTTAGCGAAGATAGTTTCACTGACTTTGATTAGGAATTAGATACGTAATGTTTACTAGTGTAAACACAATTTATTATTTAAATTTTTGTTTTTGTTGTATTTTATTGTTTAATGTTGTTTATATGTTTTTTTATTTTTTTATATATTTTTATTTTAGTGTGTCCCACTCTTTAATTTTATATATATTTAACTCTAATTAGCCGTAAATTTTTTATTATTTTATTATTGTGTTTGTGTCTTTTTCTTAAGCGTGTAGAATTAACATGTTTATCTTATTTTTTTGGGGCTATCGTATTTCCATATATAAAAGTAAATTTAATTAAGATATCAGTACAATAGAAATAAAAATAAGTAGGTCTAATTTTAATTACAACATAAAAAAAAAAAGTAATTACATTTGAATCCATTTTTAGTGTTTAATTGTAATTCTGCAGATGGTTTAAGAAATAAATAAACTGAAACGTCAAATACCCTAAAAATATTTTTAATTAATAATAAAATGACCGATAGTCCCAAAAATATTTTATTATTATATGGACGAATTTATTTTTTTATATATGTTTAACTTTTTGTATTTTTTACAATGAATATTTTGTAAGTATTTAAATTATAACTTAGAATTTTTTGAGAGAATAATCCTACGTTTTAGTCTATTATTATAGACCGGTATTTTTGATTATAAAATTTCTAACCCATTCCTATGAAAAATATATGTGTCTAACAAATTTTGCTAAAAATACCGGACTAAAGAACACAGGTAGTTTGCGAAGAGAAAAAGGGTAAAAAATGATTTATTACTCACTATAGTTCTTGAATAAACTATGGTATAAGAGGAAAAATCGGGTCCATTTTCCTAAACTCAAAGCTCTTGGGGGGGGGGGGGCGATCGCCCCTCCCCCCGCCCCCCCCCTTGGATCCGCGCCTGTTTCCAACACTAACACCAAGAAAAAAACTACAATATGGAACATCAACACCAGAAAAAAGAAAGACAGGGAAAACTCCAATTCTTCCTACAGAAATACCAACAATTATTGATTGGGAAACCAGTATAGCCTCACATAGTCAGATGCCATCTTTACAACAAACAAGTGTCATAGCAGAAACCACCCCTTCTTCAATTTCACAATCTACGGTAGGAAATCTTTCGGATATATTAGAACAAACACGCCAAACAATTCAAACATTTGTCAGTACACCTTTATATCAAGAATATTTATCAGGATTTCATGAATTACCTCGTCAATATATTGACGGAGGTGTAAAAGATGTGGAACATAAGTTTGATCACCTCTATGGAATAGTACATGATTTTGAAACTGAGAAATTCTTTTTGGGCTTAACACAAAGACCTATAGAAATTATCGGTAAAAACATAAAAGTTGAAGGTATAACTTATACAGGTACACCAGGTTTATATGAATTATTATTTAAAAAGGAACCAGTAGGTTATAAAAAACAAGATTTGGAAAATTATATGGATATTTTAAAGAGAACCAATGCATACCGTAGAAATTATGATCCAAATGAGCAGGTACAGGGAAATAGATCACAAAAATATATTTCTATAATAGGGCCTTATTTACAAAATAAAGGAATTACAAAAACCAAAACCATAAATCCCGAAACGCATAATATAGTTCAAGGATTTTTTGACAGACGAAAAGCTCCATACAGAGAAACTCGAATATCTTCGAAAAGAACAGGATCCGGTATAACTTTAAAAGTTAATAAGCCTTATACCGATTACGTATATTGGGATAACGGAAATGAACTTGTTGATAGACTTCGACTGTTGGTAGCATCTATGATGGCTGGGAATACAGGACATAACAACGAAATTATTTCTATTATAGAAGAATTGAAAGAAGCCAATATAATTGTATAAAAGAATGTAGTAAATATTGTTACATAACATTGTTAAAATGACCATTGATAAATTTGGACGTCATATTTCTAAAAAGTATACAGTAGATATACCTACAATAGAAAATAAAATACTAGCCAATGTTGAAAATGAAATATTAAAAAATTTTAATGATAAATATATAGAAAATAAAATTGTTCAAAGATTTGAACCTGTGTTAAAAAATGATATTGTAAATTTAAAAAAGAGAGTTAGTGAAAATGATGAAAATGTGGAATCTATTTCAAAAAAAATTAAGTTATTTGAAGAAAATGTTGTGTCAAACTATGATAACAGGATATTAAATATAAAAAATATTGTCAAAGACAATGATGAACTATTAAAAAGTTTTTCTCAAAAAACATCGAAGTGTGAAGATGATTTTAAAACAATAAAACAGAAATATGATGAAGTAAAGAGTTTTGAAAATAACATAAAAAATGAAATAACATTGGTTAAATCAAAAATAAATGATACTTCTGCAATAGAAAATGTTAAACAAATTATTATAAAAGATATGGTATCAAAGTTCCAAGAATTTACGAACAAACCTAATAATAGGGTTTCAGAAGAAATAGGTAATTTTCAAAACATTCATGATGGTATGAATAAAAACACACAACAAATAGAGAGAGCTATGAATACACACTTTATAATCCATAAAAAAGATAGCGATAATATTAATGAAATAAATCAGAAAATTAATTTAATTGAAAATATTGCTGAAATAATTCTATTAAACTTGAAAAATTTGGAAAAGAAATTAAACACAGATTTACAAAATGTAGATGAAAAAATTGAAAATAAATTTAAAAATGAAATTTAAAAAAATAGTGAACAAACCAAGGAGATAATCTCACAATTAAACAATCTAAAAACAGAATTAAAAACCACTGTTGATGATGAATATTTTCAAAAGATGTTGAATAAAAGATTAGAAAAAGAATTAGAATCTTTAGCAGAACTAATACAAGCTATGATTAACACCTCTATCCATGATTTAAAAAAAGGACTTGCACAACACAGTTCAAAAATTGAAGAAATTTCAACAAAGTTAAATGATTATGAAAAATCTTTGAACGATGTAAGAATTGAAATTGAAAAAGCGATTTTAGATATAAAGAAAATAGAAAAAAAAATGGTAGAAATAAAATTAAATTTAACAAATGTAGAATTTCAATTAGGAAAAGATATAAAAAATCTAGAAGATAAATTGGTAAAAAAAATAAAATCATTAAACGAATTAGTTCAAAGAGCAGCCGAAGTTTCTAGAAAAGAGTTTAATGACACAATGGCATATGCTAGAGAAGAATTAAACGCAACAGTAAGAGAAATGAGAAACGAAAGCATAAAATCACTTGTTCTTTTTGAAACTAAAATTAATGTAAGAATTAGCAACATTGAAGATGAAATCAAAAAAGTCAAAGATTCGAATAATGCATCTTTTAAAAATTTGGAATATAAAATCGAAGGTGAAATCAAAAAAGTCAAAGATTCGAATAATGCATCTTTTAAAACTTTGGAATATAAAATCGAAGATTTGCTAAAAAAAGATAACAAACAAATAAAATAAGTTATTTAAAGAAGGTATTAAGAAATTTTATTCTAGTACTATGAGTAAAAATATTAAAGAAACAGTTGTAGATGAATTACATAAACCGGCAAGAAGAAGATATAGAAGAAGACGAACTATTGTTAAAAGCCTAAATGACTTATGGCAAGCTGATTTGGTAGAGATGCAACCCTATTCCAAATTTAATAAAGGTTATAGATATATTCTGGTGGTGATAAATGCATTCTCTAAGTATGTTTGGACTCAACCACTTAAAAGTAAAAAAGGAAAAGATGTAACTGAAGCTATAAAAAAAAATTTTAGAAAAAACAAATAAACCGCAAAATTTGCAGACAGATTTGGGAAAAGAATTTTTCAATAAAGATTTTAAAGATCTTATGAATTATTACAAAATTAATCATTATAATACTTACTCTAATCTCAAAGCGAGTATTGTAGAACGCGTAAATCGAACTTTAAAAAATATAATGTGGAAATATTTTAGTAATAGAGGGAATTACCAATGGTACTCTATTTTACCCACTATTATTGAAAAATATAATAATAGTATTCATAGAACTACCGGATATAGACCTGTTGAGGTTAATAAAAAAAATGAGAAAACTATACTGCAAAATTCTTGTACTTTTAAAAAAATATTTGATTTAAAGCGCACTAAATTTAAAGAAAATGATTTTGTTAGAATTTCCAAACAAAGAGAAGCTTTTGAAAAAGGATATACTCCAAATTGGTCAACTGAAATTTTTCAAATTAGAAAGGTTCAGTTAACAAATCCACCGACCTATTTATTAAAAGATAGTAAAAATGAATATATTGAAGGAGGTTTCTACCAAGAAGAGTTACAAAAAGTTAAACATCCAGATGTATTTTTGGTTGAAAAAATTTTAAGGAAGAAAGGGAACCAAGTTTTTGTTAAATGGTTAGGATTCGATAAATCACATAATTCATGGATTCTTAAAAAAGATGTATTGTAATTAATTTTAAGTAATATTGTGTATCAAATTTTTAAATAAAAGACCTATTTATATAACATATTTTTTTATTTATGATAATCCTTTTTTACAACAAATACTAACAATATAATTTTTAAGATGTTTACAACTGAGATTAACAATATAAATTTATATTTTTACATTAAATCTTTCAATATATATTTTTTTTCTATGATCTACATCAAAAATACTTTTAAGAATACTTTCACATTGTTCAACTCGTTTTTCAAATCTTAGTCTGTCAAGATAAAATTTCTGATATTCACTTTTTCGAGCTTGTCTAAATGCAAAGTCCCATGTCACTAATATATAAACTTTATTATTGTTCTCACTGATTGTCACTGATTTCTTCATATTTTTATTGTAATGCACCGGATTTTCTTAACTTGTTTTCTAATTCCTGTTTATGTAGAGATAACATTTCTAAAACAGTTCCGACATTCTCACTGTTTAAATTCTGACATGGATCCAAAACATTATAAATATGAGACAACACATCTCCTGACTGATAATTATAGTGATGAAACAAATTAAAATATTTGGAAAATTCTTGCTTTTTAATTATATGAATTCTATAGTCAACAAGTTCGTCTATTTCAACTAATTTATCTATTGATTCTTTTCCCAGAATCACATAATGTTCATCCTTTTGAATTCTGATAACAGGAGAATGATTTATTTTTTCAAAAAACACTGTGATTTTTTCAATTTTTAGTGGGTATGCATATGCTTGAGAAGAATAAAAATAATTCACCAACACTCCTTGATTTTTTTGAAGTTCTTTCCATTCTTCTTCATTCAAGTAAATGTGAAATCCATTTCGACCTCCAATTAGAACTTTTGGTGTAAAATCATTTATACCAATTCCAACACAAACAAATTTTGATAAGGAATTGTTAAGATAGTAGATTTTTGAATTTAATAATTTTTCACTACACTGACTAATTTTATCATTAGTTTCACTAGAACTGGATTTATATCCATTAAAATTGCTACTATTAAACATGATGTCTTGATGCTAACTGAAAACTAAAATACTGGGTCTGAATATATCTTACCAACCCCACTCCTCTATAAATTTCAAGGTCAGGCAAGTTTATTAAATTTTTATGACCTATCTTGATAAAACAAAATTGTCAAGAACGACAAAAGTGAAAAACTACCTATTGATAAAATTATATTGAAGATAAATAGAATTAAACAGTTTTTACCTTCCTCATCATTTTTAACATGAGCACAGCTAGAAATCGTAAATGGTTTTTTATTTTTTTCAATCCAGTTAGTGTCAAAAATTGTATTATTTGGATAATGAAAGTAAATTTTGAAAAAATTACTATTAGATTGACTATTATTCATATTATATGCGAAAGCAGTTGAATAATTATTAATATTCATAGCTTTCATATAATTACATATTTCAGGTTTAATAGTAGAGGTATCGTTTTCAAAACACACCATTTCATGTAAAACCCTTGGAGGATAAAGTACATATAAAGTATTATTTAAAATTGAATGCAAAACAATGTAGTTGATAAGGGATGCCATTAAAACACTTTTCAATTTTAATTGTCTATTAACAAAACAATAAGAGATTGAAATAAGACTGAACAGTTTTAATTAATTTTCTACAATATACAGACATTTTTTTCAAAATATTAAATAATTTGTTTACAAATTAGAGACACAAACATGGTTATTAAAACTATTAAAAAATGAAAGATGTTGACATATTTTCTTTCACTTTAAGGACATTAAATAATTTGTTTACAAATTAGAGATACAAACATAGTTATTAAAACTAATAAAAAAATGAAAGATGTTGACATATTTTCTTTCACTTTAAGGACAACAGGTTCACATTTTTTATTTTTTTCACCTAACCACAAACACTCGATTAAGTCACAGTTCTTCCAGTGACGATAATGTTCCTCAATTGGACAATCATCAATTTTCCAGGCAAATATTTCTGCACCACAGTAAAAACATTTACAAACATCATGAATAGCTAAATAATAAAACCCTGATTGGGCTAACACTTTAGGATTTAATTTTCCATTCCAGAATTTAAATGAGGAAAGTCTTTTTTCATATGTTCTATATAATTTGTTATGAATTTCTTTTTCAAAAGATTCTAAACACATATTTATTCTAGACGGTGGTATATTTTATACTGATATAATTTTAAAATTTACCATGTTCTTAAATACTTCAAATTTAGCCTTGAAGGGTAAAACTTTTAATCTTAAAAGAATTTTTTATAATTCATTTTCATGGTCTATTAACCACTGAAAAAATGGAATATCTTGGTGACCCCATGCTAATGTATCATAACTATTGGGAATTTTAAATCTTTAATCATCATTAGAAGTGAGTGCTAATTTGTTAACTAATTCTGTATAAATATTGTGAAGTCGAGATCTAAACAAATACATTGTACAGAAAGCTTTTGAATTTTGTTCTACAACATCTTTATAATGTGTTAATTCTAATTGTTTTTTAATGCTACTTTTCTTTATCCCCTTAGCTTTTTTAAGCAACCCATTTTCTGACTTAACACAATAAGCTTTGGCCCCTGTGCCATAAAAGCTTTCTATTGGTTCACCAGCATATTCATCCTTAAACTTTCCAACAACAGATTTAGTTATTGGTATTTCATGAATATTATTAACATCATAATTTGAAGTATCGAATTTATCAATATTAACCCTAATGTCTTCATAAACATTACTTGTCTTAATTTCCAAAATAAAGGAATCTGTATCTGTGTACAGAAGTTTAATATTATTCTTATATAAAGGTTTTAAAAACCCATAAAAAAAGTCATACATCACCGTTTTTGATATATCTAAAATACTAAAGCCTACATAGACAGGTTTATCATATTGAACTAGTACTTTTCGCATTTGAATTGCTACTAAATTTTCAGAAAATACAGTGACGTCTTTAAATGAAGGTTTGGCAATTAAATTTTCCGCACCATCTTTTCTGTGGTTCTTTGACCATTGAGTAACTAAGCGTATATCGGTTCATTTGTCAACGTTTTCCATTGTTTTAACGTAGACACTGTTATTTGCCAATTTATACAAATTTTTATGAAATTTATTTGTGGATTCATTTCTTAATTTTGTATTAAGATCAATATATTTTTTTAACCATGGAGACTGTGTAAACTGTATTACTCTATGTATTTTAGTTAATTTCATTCCATATTTAATACACTCTTTTAATAAAGTATAGTGAATTACATATTTATCCTTATTTCTTAAATTGGGAATTAATTTGAAAGTTTTAGAATTTTGAGGCTTATAATTTTCAGGACAAAACGGAAATTCATTATGAAAATTATGTAAAATTTCTGGATATTCTAAATCAACTTCTAAAACATACCCTTTTTCATTAGTGTCAGAAATATTCATTATGTCTAAATTTTGAATTTGTTGACTTGTTAGCCAAATAAAATCTTTTTGTGGAAGATATTGAGACATAGCATATCCGTAAAGATTAGTTGCGTCAAAGTACATAATATATTTAGTTGGTTGTGATGGATCGTAATTTGAAAGAAATAAATTGTTTGCTATAGATTTCCTACATACACAGGTACTGATTCCTCCTCTTACATTACTTTTAAAAAAATGTAACATATCTGGGTCTGTTAATAGTTCTAATTCTACCCCAGTGTATCTCATACAAGCGTCAAAACTTAAACCTGGAAAAGTGTAATAATGACCCGGATCTAATTTATAAGTCTCTATACAAGTTTTTCTGAAATTTTGAAAAATATCCGCCAACAGTAATACATCTGATTTTAGATAAATCTCAGAGTATTGCCCAATTGTATCACAATTAAATAGTTTCCAAACATTTTTAGCTCTCTCATATTCCTCATCGGTGATATGTTCATCCGTTAAATCGTTATAAAATTGTTTTTTATCTGGTAATTGGGTTTCATTTAATTTTGAAATGTCATCAATATATTTATAAGGGAAAACTCCTTTTTGACGAATATAATTAAATTTTTCTTTATCATTAAAATATTTAAGTACTTCTTTACATTGATCGTCATTAAGAATGGAAGCTAAATTTGACAAAGCATTGGGTAGGAACTGAAATGAGTCAATGAACCTAAGATGTAAAAATTTTGATTTTTTGTGACCTGTTTTCTTATCTAAATATTGATCTACTTCAATGGATTTTTCAAATGATATATATTTTTCTTTATTTTGGGCAATGACAGATAATTGTTCTTTATTAGGACATAAATTTTTTATAAATAGATGACAATCATAATTACGCAAATTATGTAATATTACAGGAATAAAATTTGGTAGGTTATAATTTAAATTACATATTGAATGGGAAGGACCTCTGAATGAACCCGTTAAGTGGCAATGGTCCGCAACCTTATCAGAAATTATAGTTTTATTACATATATGGCAATTGTTGGTATATTCATAATGCAGTTGTTCTAAAGTATTTAATTTTTTCATTGGTTTTGAATGTTTTAAATATTTATTATAGATCTCAAAGACATCTCTTTCTAGATAAGGTATAAAAATTTGATCACAATTGTGACCCGTATAAATTTGAAATTTTGAAAGTGAATCATCAAAAGAGCATTTTATATAATATGCAAATGAATATGGAATGTGTTCAAATTTTTTTTCAGTATATGGAGAAGTAGGATCTATATTAATAAAATTCATGTTTTCCAGAGGTTTAAGAATACATTCGAAATCAGCATAAATAACGAACGGAACTTCAATTTGTTTTTGTATGTTCTGAAATTTTAAAATATTTCCAGGCATAATATTCCCAAATTTATTAATTTTGCTTTCAATAGAAGGAAGGTTTATCCTTACAAAATCGCAATCCACCGCATTATGTCTAACCAACTGCTGTTCAGTAGTGAAATATTGCAAACAACCATCACATAAAAATTTTTTTCCATTATGTTTAGATATTTGTCGAGAAATTAATCTTGCTAAATTTGAAATATAACAGTAATGAAAATTCCCATTATCATCTCCTATTAATAATAAATTAATGTGACGATCTCGCTTATTTTTAGTATAATGTAAAGGTCCTATAATTTCGATTTCGGTTTTAAAATTCCTTTTTATTTTTTCTAAACCATAAACATTAATAGAAATATTATTAAGATTTTCAAATTTAATTATTTCGTTTAAAGTCATAGGAAATTGAATACCTTGAAAGTTTAAAAGTGTTGTATAATGAGGATATGATTCCACTCTGTCTATTGGTCCTGTAGGTGAATGCAGAGCTGCAACTACTGCCCATGCAAAGCAACATTCGTCGTCGTTTTGAATATTTATCACTGCGTTTTTCTGTCTTATTTCCGTTGGCAGAGGAATATAAGACGAAGCTTTAAGTGGGTTGAATTTGTTTATATTGATTTCCACATGTAAAATTTTCAGTAAAATCCATCCTAAAATTAAATCAAAAAATATATTATAAGCAATTTGATTTTTGAAATTTAAATTTATATTTAAGAAAAGTCGTGTACCTGAATCTTTTTCTGCCAGCTCATCGGCTTTTCGATCCATAATTGCAATCATTTCATCCAATTCTGTAGCTAAGTCAGTGGTACTACATAAAATACGGAATGGCGTATTAAAAGACTTTACATCATGATTATCATTTGAAGGATTCAGGTAGAGGCCAAAAAGTTCCATGTTGAGTTTAACACAGGTGTTTCTTTGAACTTCATAATTAATTGTGTCCATTATTTTTTGCAAAATTTCCGTGAAAAATTCATTAATACTTATGTGATATTTAGTAGCTGAAATTTTATATGAAATGATTCGTTGTTTAAATGCTGATTTAATAACAGAAACGTTATCATCTGTGATTACTAAAGAATTTGTCTTGTGTTTGTTTGTTCGCAAATGGCAGAACCATAATGATTTGCTAATAAATATTTTACAAGATTGACAATATTTTCTTTCACCTAAAATTAAAAATATATCTTTATTAAATATATCTATATAACCCAAGTTAATACTTATTTTGTAAAACTGACACATCTACTTAAAGTTAAACTTACACTTCTTCTTCTTTTTATCTTCTAACTTGGGAATGTTGTTGTGTAAGGTATTCACGTGACGATTTAAATTATCTTGTCTAGTAAAAGTCTTGGCACAGTCTTTGCATTTAAAGACCATCTTTTCTAAAACAATCTCTTATTGTGAAGCTTAAGTCAATTTCAGCAAAGTAAACTGAATGTGTTGAGGTATGAATTTAAATGATGGTGGAAAACTTGGGGGAGGAGCTTTTATGTGAACCAAAGAAAGTTAAGGAGTGGGTTTAAAAATGTTAAGAATGTTTTTATACATTTCATGTGCTCTTTTCCACAATTGCCATTTCTCCTCCTCGGTTTTACCACCACCTTGATTTAAAATTGTGTCTAAAACAAATCCCAAAGATTTTACATTAGACAAATGTTTGTTTTTAATTTTAAAATTTGTTTTAGAGCTAAAACAAAGCTTTGGATATTTATTTGGTAGAATTGTTTCACCCACTACATCCGTTTGGGTAGAAACCGAATTTAGGATTTCATCAAAATCAGGTGGAGAACTTTCAAAAATTTTTGGTGAATTTGAAAATGGGTGAAATGGTTCCCTAAAACTTTTTTGGGCACATGGTATATCAAAGGAATTTTGAGTCGATTCTTCGAAAAGGATAGGTGAATTTTTGTTGGGATGTTCACTTAAAACATCATTCCCCTTAAAAAACCGTCCCAAATCTTCACTAGAATTCGAAATTTTATAATTTTCTTGTGATCCATCCTCCTCCCCAGAAACCCTCCCAGGAACCTCCCTATTACTACTACTAGCATTTTCGGACGAATTAAAAATTTTAAAATTTTTTGGATCGTTAGAAATTTGGCATGACGTTGAAGGAGAAATAGCAGTTGTGTTAGGAATTACTTCAAAATTGTCTTCATTTTTAGAAATTTCAAAATTTAAATTTGTATTCTTAATAATTCCAAAGAAATTTTGCGAAATATTAGAACCTGAATCGCTATCACTATCATTAGTTATGTTTTTTGGAATTCCCATTAGTTTTTTAAAATTGTCTAAGTTTTCTAAGTCCTGAGTTGAAATGTCAGGAGTTGCGTCTGTTTTGTCTGTAGTCTCTGAATTTATGTTTGGAGATTCTGGGGATAAAATACTTGCTGTTTCCGAAGTTAAAATATTATTTATATCAATATTTTGATCTAAAATTAAATTTTCCATCTCAAAATCTGTTTGTGAAATAATATCTAAATCCGGAAAATCGTCAAATTTATTCAAAAAATTAATATCAGGTTCTATAGAATTTTGAAGTAATTTCTTTTCTAAATTGCTTTCTTGCATTTCTTTAACCATACAATTAAAATTTTGCGTCCTCTGACTTAAATTTTGATTAGCATTTTCCAAAATGGCAGGTTGAATTACTATATTTGAAATGATATTAATTTTTTTCATTCTTAACTCTTCAGGAAAAGTGGAAACAAAAGAAGACATACCTTTAAAAAGTTAAACTAAACACAAAAATAATTAAAAATGGATAAATTTAAACTGAACTCTTCACTTAAATAAGACGGACCGAAAACGTACTGAACTGGACTTAAGCTTAGGCTGAACTGATCTTTCAACCGCTTTTATATGAAAGTAGGTCATGCTTTCTCCTTGCCGCTCCCCCGCCCCCTATAACTCCTCTAACACCCGGCCGAAGGCCGCCCCCGCCCCCTATGACGCCTATAACAACCGGCCGAAGGCCGCCGCACCCAAAGTGTGGCGAAAGTACCCATGACCTACTTTTATAGAAACGCTTATTTAACGAGGCCAATTTTTGTCATTTGCGGTCAAAGATTCTGAACATTCAATCAAACCAAAACAAATTTTTAATTTTTATAAAAAAAAAATGTTACGAAATTTCAGAGTAGTTGTAGTTGATAATAATAGAATCCTCATTAGAAGGGACCAGGAGCCCCCACAAGACCCTCAACCCATTCAAAGCAGTATAATTTCTTCAACAACAAACCCTGAAGAAAATGAGGTTGGGGGTCGAGAAAATGGAGTTCCAGGTCCCTTACAATCTTCGGAAGTGGATTCTACTACGAAGTAAGTAATTACTAAATAAATACTAAATGTTTTTTTAAATCATAGTTAATCTTCGTTATAACTAAAATACTAATTGATTTTTTATTTTTTCCAGTTGAAATTGAAAACAGAAAAAGACAATATAGGGACAGTGTTAAGTGAGACTTTTTTAGTGTTAAGTTAAACAATTAGTGAAGTTTTAGTTATAGTGGCTAGTAACTGAAAGAATTTAAGGTAAAATTTATTTATTCTAGTTAAACGAGAATGAAGGAAGATATATTTATAAATTTATTATATTTTCGATAGCTTTATCAAACAAGTTAAGTGAAACTATTTTTAGGTTGTTAAAGTGTTTAAGTGATAACGAATAGTAACGGAGACGATTTAAGGAAATGTAAATTTTATTTAATTGATCTAATTATAAAGGAGTATGAAGATAACTGTACCTAAATCTCCTATAATATTTTTTCTTTCATATTTATAAACTTATTACTTTTAGATTTAAAACTCTCTAAAATAAGAAAGGATTAAGAATTTTTGAACAGGGTGGTTAATTTAAAATATTTTTTCAATCTATTATGACTAATCAAAACTTTTGTATTGAGTTGTTATGTTTGTTCGTTATTCTTATAAATAAAACATTTTTTTCGAAATTGTTCAATTCTTTATTCCAATAAGATAAGAATAAATGGATAAATTAAATACAAACAATAATAATTTTAAAATAATAAAAATTAAATAATAATACATTTGAAAATAAATATTCTAGGATTATAATTTCTTCATTTTTACATGTATGAAGTGGTTTGCAACACATAAATATTAAATAATATATTCTAAACTAAATATTCTAGGACTACAGTTTCTTCATATTCACATTTAATTACGCATAGTTCATTGCGACAGATGGGACATGTTTTATTAATTAACATCCACACTCCTAAACAAGGGATGCAAAATCTGTGATTACAAGGTTCTGGTGACATCATTTTATTAGATAATATATCTTCAAGACATATAGGACATTCTTCGGTTTTATTTTCAATTATTTCGTTAACACTTTTTTTTTTTACCCTTCGCGACTTCCTACCGTTTTTATATATTGGTTTTTTACCAGGCATTATATTGGCACCACTGGAACATTTGTGTCCCAATCTAAATCAATATTTTTAACACTACTATTGCAAATTAAACAAACTTTGGGGGTAATAATTTGATACAACTGTCTTGAACATATATCGCAATGTAAATCATCACTTAAGCGTTTTAATTTTCTCTTATTATGAGTATTTACATGTCTATGAGCCCCTGCCCTTTGATAATATTGTATAATTTGATAGCATGCGTGACAAAGAGTTTTTTCTTGATTTTCCGTCACTACAAACACAACGATATAACTCTGAGTAATACAGAACACAACTTCTTTGGGATCAGTGTACTTATGTTTCACTAAACAAAATTTAGCACTAGCACTTTCTTCTTCATTATCTTCTTCAATATCGGAGTCACCAGATTCAGCTTCAATTTGTTCGAAATTATTTATATCGTAGTCCAAACAATTTCTGAAGTTCTTCTGAAATTTTTTTTCGTTAATATATGTATTGTAATCCAATACTCCTATTAATTCATTTAGATCTGGATCTTCTTCTTCAATATTATTATCCATAAATTTTTGAATGAATTTTTTTAATATTTACTTTGTAATATTTACTATTAAATATAAAATTATTTAATTATTATTTACTTATTATTTGTTGGTATTTAATTTATCATCTTTTGTTGCTCCACGTATCTATTTTATAAATTTACTGAAGTGAAAATTCATTGGTGGTAGGACTTTATATCGACTTCATGGTCAAATAAGGTTATCCACCTCAAGGTCAAACATAAGGTTAGATCTCCTACTATGATCGGATTCGATGAAAGGTTAACCATGTTGTTAACTTTAAGATTAAACTCAAGGTGATGTATACGAGGCTTTTTGAAAAGTATAATGAGAGAACAAAAGAGGAGGAGGATGAAAAGTGTTGATGATACGAGGTTTTTTAATAAGTATAATGAGAGATTTGAAAAGTATAATGAGAGAAGAAAAGAGGAGGAGGATGAAAAGTATTGATGATTTACTTTTCTTACTTCTCCTCCTCCTCCTCCTCTTTCCTTCTCTCATATATCCACTACTTACTTAATATCTTCGGTCAAGAACAGTGACATTTTTGCTGGGTTAAGAAAAACATCATTAATAATATTAGCCAGCTGATAGTGCATACACTAGAACTTTTTGAGTCAGTAGTTCCGCATCACGTCGAGACCTGGAGCTTTCCAATTATGCAATTCCTTGATTATTCTTGAAATTTCCTCGGTGGTAAATGGCTCAAACTGCATCTGGCTGTAGTCTTGACAGATTTGGTGTTCTTCATTGATCCAACCAGCTGCGATGTAACAATTGGCAGGTGTGGAAAGTTGGTTTCCCTAGAACTCTTCTACCTGGTCTATATTGGGATATCTATTATCTGCCATATTAGGTGGAGAGTTTAGCTTACGATAGAAAGTCTTTTCTGATCGTTGGAAAAGCGCATTTTCGCATTTTCAGTTATTGCTGGTCTTGTATCTCTTTAGCCGTCTTGCAATAACAGAGAGCTTCTGTTTCAGCGAATCAAGGCATTGCTGAGCAGTAACATTCGCTGGATCTTGTTGCGAAAGATATCGGACAGGATTCATGATTTCTTCAACTCGCCTTTGCAGTCTACTTGTTCTTGTGCTCTTGATGTACTCCGTCAGCTGTCCTATATCTATTCGAAGATTTTCAATTTTCTTATTTAGACGTCTTGACCATGGTGGTGTGTTGGGTTCTGTGCTTGCCGATCGGCGCTCTGTTGTAACTTTAATTTCTAGAGCTCTAGCTATAGCAGTCACAGCACAGTAGATGGTCATATGCAAGGACTCCAGAGTGTACGCTGATAAAATCCGATTGTTCATAATGTCTAACATGGCACCCAGTTTTTTGTATGAATTCATTTTTGGCAGTGCAGGTCTTCTTAACAGATTGCTTCCGTCATACTCCAACACCGCAGCATTCATTTTCGTTGACAGTTTCTGATGAAAGAGTTCAGTCTTGTCCTGTTGGGCATCGTCAATCATCTGTTCCTGTTGTTCTTGGACCTCAGGTTCCGGTTGTGGCTCAGGTTCAGCAATCGGATTGTTGTTATTGTCAGTGCCTCTGATCTTACGTTCAGTTTCCGGTTTGATGCTATTAAGCCGAGCTTCAGGAATTGGGCTGTTTCGGAGAATAACTCTATATTAGTCAGCTATTCTCTACTGGGACACTTGCATGTGTGGCTACTTCCTGCAAAATTCGGCATGTAGTTGTTGTCTCTCGTCCTAGTTGAGTCACCCTATAAGAAATGCGCATTATTGTCTCGTTCATGGACACAGTCCATTTCATATGCTGTCTTAGTCGTCCAGTTTGAGTAAGACTTGGTTGGGGTTCCCGCGCAGCATCTTCTGCGGGTAGAGCTCCTGGAGTTCTCTGACTCTCGTGCTGATGTAGTTAGTCGTTGTTGCTGCCGGTTCTGAGCGATGTCCACTCTCATGCCGTTGTTTATTATTGTACAGATTTACAAGCCAAACAACTTCGCACTCCCTCCAGGGAATATTGACTCATACCAGGCACACAGAAATACCAAAAGTATCAAGCTCTGTGGGAACCCTTTCCGTGTTATCGGGTCCTAGGTGACGTGATCTGCTGTATTTCCCAAGAGCTTTGGACGGTTCGCGCGATTGCAAGGAGATTATTATTATTATTGTCAAAATGTAAATAATATTTAACAATATTTACCGATAAAAATCAGTTTTTTAATCCACTTTTTGTTGATATTATTTCTAAACTTAGCATTTATAATAATTTTTAGCACTTAAAAACACTAAAAGGGGTCACGACAAGCAAAAAAACTGGAAGCAAAATTAAATAAAATTATTTAAGTGTGTCAAACATCAAATAAGTTCTTCACCACCGACTATAAACGGCCTGCAAACAAATTTATTGTTCTTTAAATCTAGTTGTATGATTGAAGATATCACCATATGGACTGAGAATCCACTGTGGTATTTCCATGGTCAAAAGACCTTCAAAACTGGTTTTAAAGTCTTTGTACGAGGTACTTAAATGTTGAACGTAGGCCGAAACGTCATCATCTGCACAGTATGTCTGTGACAAGTTGAGAAACTGGCAATGAAAGCTGCAATAAAGGACTTCAGACTGTCACCTTGCAATTGGAAAATAATGACGTCAAATTTGGTAAACACATATGTTAAATAGACAATGTCGGGTTTTATAATGCCATTAACGCCAATAAGGCTTTCGACAGCCAGTGTGCATCAAAATGAAGAAGTAACTGATGAAAATCCTTGTCGTTTTCTTCACACAACTGCGAAAATAACCTAGAAATCAAGCCGATCCTGTTAACTGCGTTTACGACGAATTGATGGAATGAGACTGAACGTCAAATAATCAACTCTATACTTATATATTTCTTTTTAGATCTGACCATGTTTAGTAGCAGTAATCAGTGAACAAAAATGGAGCTATTTAATTATAGTAAGACTTAGCAATTTAAAATTGATTCCTCACGTAAAACCTTATTTTAATCTTTATGGCGGCCATTGGTCTTTTATAGTTAGGTACAGGGAAATCATGTACCATCGAATTTTGTCTATAAAGAACAAAGAAGAGAAGAAAGTAATAATATCGATTGCTAAATCGAAAAAATGAAAAAAGTTAATATTGATGTAAGCTGTTCCATAAAATATCGAATGACCTTTCCCTCAAATCATGAGCGGCAATCGGATTATCGGAGGAATTAAGAAAGGATAATGTTATTAAAAAAATGTATTTACTTATCTCCAGAATCCCAAAGAAGACAATTTTGATTCACAATAACTTGTTATTTTTGAAATGACTCTCTCTCTCTCTCTCTCTGACGCTCGTATTAATAACAGATGAAATAAACAAGCTCCTGCAGGTTTATACCTCCTTCCTTGCAGCTCTGGTTCAAGTCAAGACATGTCTGCTATCGCGCATACGAGCGAATGCGTCACTATCAAATGCCTATGTTCTTATAAGTTATAGGTAGTGTGAGACCATAAAGCGAATAGTTACTTATGTTCAAAATAATTTAATGAAATATACTTAATTAATATATAAATAGGTAATTGCTTTGTTCATTCTATTATAAGTATTATGTAAGTAGATTGGTACAATTATGACATTTACGGAATGCCAAAATTTTGGTAATAATCTGTTGAAATAGCATCCACTCTCGTGGACCCCTCACATCTCATGCACTCCCAATTTTTTTCCTGTTGACATATACCCCTTGCATGTAGCCTTCGACCTTTAGAGATCTTTATGGATTCAATGGTATACATGAATATGGAATTTAATATTACTGAAATAAATTTACTAATATTATAAGTAGTGAACTTTTATTGGAAATAAAATGATCTGAGAAATAATACAGTGTCAAAAAACTAACATAATATTCACGATATATCTGTTACGTTAGGTTTAAATTACATGCGTTTAAAAAAAATATACCCTATAATTCATTGTGCTTGCATTATCCCTAACGACGTCTTATGTACATAAAAATTTGTCTGTGTAAACTATCATTATCCATTTAGTAAACCACAAAATTGGAGCTATAAAACTGTCAGTAACGAAAAACTGTCCTACATCTGTTTTAAATTTTTGTTCCGAAATGTTTTGGAGAAGTCTGTTTCTTCTTGTCATAATTTTTGCAATAAAAGTTGGTGCTTTTTCAGAATTTTTTCTCGATTTTCTTCATTATTATGGAAAAAATTGTAGAATTACTATATTTGAATGTAACAAAAAAGGTATTCAACTACTTTTAATGTAGTTTGGTTTTATATTGATTGAAATATTTAGAATATTAATCAATAAATAACGTTTCGTTGAGACTTCCATTATCTACGGTGTTAGAAAATATTACATTTATTGAAACCATTACAACTCCTATTAAAAACGGTATTATTATCGATTTCTCTTGAAATACACAGGGATACTTCTACAAGTTGTCTCAGTGAGGGTGGCGAATTTGATAACTTATATTTGGCTAAGCCATTTTTGGTTATATAGGGTGTTTCTTCGAAATGAAGAAAAAGTAAAGTAAACTCAAAATGTTACTTGATTAATGTTTCACGCTTTAAACATTTCTAATTAATTTCAAATGCTAGTTTTGTACGGTTGAATTTATACAGGGTATAGCTGACAAAATATCACCAAACAGTTTGGAAATATATATCTTTTTAATTTAAGAATCTGTTTCGTTGTCGAAGATCTTAATATCAAATAATTATTTTAATAAATTAATATCGGTAAATAGTGAAAATCTGACGTACCCTATACCGCCATATTGGCAGTTTTTTATTCTTAATTTGGAATGTCAAAATTCCTCAATATTGTTAAAAAAGGTAAGGTAAAAATTCATATTTCTTTTCTATACGAGCTAATCTACTTCTGTTACAGGCTGATCAAGAAAAACTTTTCGCTGCTCCTTTTTGCTGGTTAGTCTATTACCAAGAAGAAAATCTAGAGAATTTTATGGAAACAATTTTTTTAAACTTATCTATTCTAGTCGATAGCGATTTTAACGTAGCTAAATTAAACTCCAGCGAGGAAATCTTTGTCCAAAAAATTGCCAAAAAACATCCCCAAAAATTCGATTTTTTTGTCGAAGATTTTGGAATCTGGAACAAAACTTTTGGTTTTTCAAAGAATGAAAATTTCGAATCGAGCGCTGCAAGAAGAAGAAAAAATTTAGGTGTCAGTTTGAACACTTGTATAGTTATAACTCATAATGATTCTTTAAACCACTTGACAGATAAAAGGTATATTTATAATTCAGTTAAAGGCAGTTACAGAGACAAAATTAAAAAAAAAGTACTGCTTCAAAATAAAAATACTATTTTCTGATATGCAAATGTAAAAAAATTGTAAAACAAATTATTTATGACAAAATGTAAGTAAAAATATACCAGTAGTAGCAAATTAATGTGTAAGTGTGAAAACATCTTAAAACTAATTTTATGGAAGAAATCCCCAGTTCACCGTTAGAAAATATAAAAAACAGAACGTTGTAAGAAAAATATAATTTTATATTGGGTTGAATGACTTTAAAAACTTGTCTTAATAACTTAAAAATTAAGTCATGTTTTTGGAGCTATTTAGACGTCTGTTTTGGAATTTTCAAATAACAAAGTAAAATGGGGCTCTAATATGCCTTGGGTATGGTTATCAAATAAATATGACTACATTATATTATCATTTTTAGAGACAAACATATAGATAGCATTGCCAAGGTAGACTATGTTCTGGTTTTTATCCTTGCCTCTATATATAACATATCCCTAAACTTTTCGGTGAGAGAAACGTGGGGTTACAAAAATAACCAGTCTCAATGGTCTGGAATGATGGGAGAACTTACAAGAAAAGAAGCAGACATAGGAGGTAATGATACACAATGTAATTCTTAAAAATTATGAGGTTTTAAGAAAAAGTTCTACGCCAAAAAGAAAGAAAAATTTCCATGAACACTTTTTAATAGCAACTAAGACTACTATACTCTTTTCCCCATTTATCACATTAGGGGATAAAGTAGATTTGTTTTGATTGATTATAAATCTTTAGAACTTGTTTTATTATTTTGGACAGAGTGTGGATGCCCAAGAACGTAAATAAAAGATTTTTACCGGCTTTCTTCCTATCTAGGCAAATTCAGATGACAATACGATTTGGCGTTTTAGTGTGAATAAATTCTTACAAAATAGAGTGGCTAGCAATAAAAACAAAAATTTTGATTAAGTCATAGATATGCACGACAGTGTGATTACAGATATTCAGTAGCTGGTTGTAGAAAGGTGCTTTACTTTTAATAATAAGGTTAAGGAATCAAATTCACAACATTTGTGATAAAGATAGTTCTCGAGGGATTCAGACATAAGGGAGAGTGTATCTACTATTATACAAAGAGGCCAAAATATAAAATTTTCAACCTATTTTACCGATTTCATAATTGCTTTAAACTTATTACCAGGCGAGTATAATTTCTTTTGTGAAACTTGTCTTAAATGCAATCACCGCAAAGTAGTTTCATTGCCACTATTTTTTCACAAAAAAAGCCGTATCATAATCCAGCTGTAACCTATCAATGTAAAATATCAAGTACATTTTTAGTTATTAAAGTAAAATTATGTGAATTTTATCTTCTTTTACATAAAAATATTAAAAATTATCGCAGATAGCTTACATATATCGACAAGATTTGCTTCAGGAATTGCGTTTTACTATACGAATAGAATCCGAGCAGCAAAATTTGTCTTTAATATTAGTAGCGAGCAATACCTATTTCATCCCATCCACCACTCCTTGACCTTGACCGAGCAAGCACGACCTTGACGTTGACTATGATATTCAACCGCGCTTTCATGTGTCCTTGAACTTGAGAGGGTCTATGTACCCAAAGGCGCGTATGACATCGACCTTGACTTTGCTCCATGTATCCTTGGCTGTGCTCAAGGTCACTTTTGGCATGTGAACTTGAAGTTATGTGACAGTTTAGAGCAACCTTGAATATTTTTATATATGGTATAGGGGGTACTTCTTTCATCATTTGCCCCTACTTGCATTGATAGTACCGGATTTGACAAATCATGGGAAATATATGTCAAAATTGCGGTACTATATTTACCAGCTGTTATAATATGACGTGACGTAACAGTAACAGTAAACAAAAATACCGAAATAATAACAAAGAAATTTTTTTTTCAAATAAAATGATATGTGTATAGATATGTCTGTTTGAAAATGGCAGGAGATTGCTACTAGACCTAACGTCGTGATATTCTATCTGCTTCGTTTGCTTTTGGATAACATAAATATTGATATAGTAACAAAAAAAAATATGTCGTGACTTTCTTTTATTAACAAAATATATATAATTTCTACCTGTAACAACCGCTAACCTTCAGCTCTTAGTTCAAAAATATGAAGTTTTCAGTACCATATAATAAGGGGTGCTTATACAGTAAAATAAATAAAAGGGGTGTTGTAAATCATAAATAAAGCCGCCACGTGTATCAATGTTAAAAATAATTTTTGAATAGAAGTCTATCGCGGGTAAGATGAAAGAAGAATTTCCTGATAATCCTATAACACTAGAGCGAAAATATGATAGTAGAAGCCATTTTTCTCATATTAAAAGTATACACATGATTTTTAAAAAATTTTAGCATTATGGTATCGGAAATATCCAAAATGTTAAGTTTTTGTTTTTGCTATTTACTTATTTTATGGAATTTTTAATAAGAGAGAAATCATGAAAACTAAATTTTATTAGAATCTGAACATATATTTTTGCTTAATTTCTTATTTTGTGTTAGATCTGTATTTTTAAAGACAAAACTTGAGGAATCAGTGATATACCTTATTTATATTTGTAATTAAACCTATAATACGGACTTGTAAATTTTTCGTACCCCACACTTTATCTTGAATAGGTAATTGCTATATGATCTTGGCTGTGTCCGAGAGTGTATTACACTCTTGAGGAAAAAGATCTTTTAGAATTTGAACAAATCAAAAGTCTGACAAGGAAGTTCTGTAAATACAGAACTTTGAAAGAAACAGTCGCCAACAGCGGTCCATGATGATGCCAACACGCCATTTTATAATTTAATCTTAAAAATAACTATGTATATTTTTCGATACTATAATTTGTTTATATTTGTCGTAAGCAAATTAGCTAATAAATAATACATTTATATCTTTATATTATACTTCAGATTATAACAAAAAACTGTGAAATTGGTATATTAAGTTTCCAAATTATATTATGAATGGATGTACAAAGTAACTTTATTTATAACTTTTGAGAGAGAAAGACAGAGAAAGAGAGAGAGAGAGCATATTCAAAAATAAAAATAGTCCCAACGTATAGGTTAGAAGTAAGAAACATGGAGCTTAAATATTAATAGCAACCCGAAAAGAATTTTTGATCTTAGTCTTTTCTACATCTTTACTATGGCAAGCTTGGTAAAGAATATTCAAGTGGTGATGAAGTTATTCTACGAGCTCAACCAACAAATGTAAGAATTCAAAGGTCCAATATCCCGACTCAAAACATGGACATGTTAAAGTTGGTGAACTTTAAGTGGGAGAACAGGAACATTTGATGTGTGCACGATGTTGCTCAAGAAAAAGGATAAGGCTCTCCTCTGGATGAGTAATTTACAACGCATATTACCCAAAACTTTGCCAGTTTCCGATCACATATAGGAAATTATTTAAGTTTTTATTATAAATATATCGACAACAATACGCGTAACACAAACATTATGGTATAGAAATCTGTCTTGTTTGGACCACAAAATAGTATGATTGTTGTTTGTAAATAAACTTCTAGTCCAGACCTGTAGATTTTTTTACCGCAAATTTAATATCGAATGGGTAGTATATATTTGACCTTGACTGCGAGTCTGGGGATGTGCTGCAATTTTCAAGAAAAAAGATGTTTATATTATAACAATAACAGTATGTACAGAAAATACCGAAAATTAGAAATGGTGTACCGCAATATACTGCATATATTCAGACCCTCTTAAAAACAAAATTAGACTTTATTCCAGCGCATTCTTCTATATTTCAAGCCACCGTTTCATAAACAATAGCTTTTCTTCATAAAGAGAAGAAATTATACTTCCTCCTATCTTTTAAACTTGTTCTATATGTCAAAAAGCCAAAATAATAAATCAATTTTGGTCAGAAAGAACCGGACAATTCTTGATTTTTATACTTAAATATTTATTAACTGTCTTTTGTTTGGGTTTCTAGAAAGACTTTTTTTGGTAAATCGATTTTACAATCACGTATATGGTTCTCTAGTTAAGACGGTGATATGAAATAATTTGAATAAAAATAACATAAGTATTTGCTTACTTAACTGTCTCATATTAAAGATCATAATAGTTTTTAACAAAGTTTTTCTAGTAAATCGGCTTATAATTACGTGTCTCCCTAGTTAAAACTGTCAAAGGTGACAATTTGTTAATGTTATTGATTAAGTGTCCGATTTATAGGTCACCCATGTTAATTTTATGGAATTACTTGAAAAACATAGAATTAATCATTTAGTGAGAGCATATATATTTTTACTGAAATTAAATCATATTACCTGCAGCAAAAAATCGATTAGTTTGGATTTTTATAGTAAACAGAACAAGTTTCAAGAGTGGAAATGAAATACATATCTTTTTATTTCTCATTTAGTGTGTAGTAGAACTCAGAATTTTTTAAAATTGATTAAGATATGCTGGTATCGTAAATATCGATTTACTAAACTTCTGTCTTGTGGAATTAACGTAAGGTTTTGGATGTAAAAGAGCATTTTTTGGCAAATAAAGTCGAAATACTAAAAAAAACTCTATAACCCAGTGATATTGTGATTTGGAACTAATCGTCATTGGCAAATTAGCTATTAATTAATACATTTATATATTTATATTGTACTTCTGATTATAACACAACATTGTGAAACTAATAGATTATATTCTGATATTATTTTATGAATGCGTGCACGAAATAGGTTTATTTATGAGTTTCTTTTATTTATTTTACAGCATAAGCAACCCTTTTATTCGTTTACGGTCTTAAATTAGTTCTTAATTCCAGATATCTGACTAGCTTTATTTTTGTTTTGATCTATTAATTTCATATCATTTATTCAAATCGAGAAGTTAAATTTTGCTGTTTCCCTAAATAATTTCGATTTGATCCTATAAGTAAGTTTTTATCTTAAAGAATTACTGATGTAACAAAAAATGTCAAATTAGGCTAAAATATTTGTAAAGAAGTTGGATATGTATTTTAAGAAAGATAATGCAAATACTCGTATTCAAAATTTCTTTATTTCTCTAAAATGAGTGACATCAAGGACAAAGTTATGACGCTATACATATATTCCTTCTATAAAAACGATATCGGTCCAGATCATATTTTTTTTTAACTATGGTATTAGGCACATACCAAAAATGATTAATGAAAGACCGCTAAGCCGAGGTTCGTTTATTTTTAGCAACGAGACAATCGACTTAATGTGGAGAGTAAATTTGCAGACATTGACTTGGTACTAAAATATTTAGAATGGGATGTGGATTTTTATGTGGGACATTGTTGACCTCGCGATAGAAATAGTGGAAGTCGTCGATTGATAAAACGTAGAAGTGCCAAATGAGCAGCAGCAAAATGAACATCTAGAGTCGGACTCGTTCACGGGCTGGGTTAACTACGTGGAACCATCACAATCACCTAATGAATAACTGGTGGGCCCAGGAATGAATTGAGTGCTCTTTAGAGTAAGAATTATTTTAAGAGCTGCTTAAACTTTAAGTAAATCAAAGATTTACTTCACGTTTAGTGTTGGCTGCTGAACATTGGAAGGTGTGTAGAAGAAGTGCCTACTCAATGAAATCAGTTTTATTTAAATACCTGCTTAAATTTAAGAATTTTTGTAATACCTAAAGTATTAGTATTGAAATATATTTTAAAATAAAATTAAAAAATTCGATATTGTGTTGAACAAATTTTCATTAGTTTAAGTCCTTTCCAAAACCTATAGATTTTTCTTTCATGTTTTTTACACAAAACTACATGTTTGAGCAAGTTTGCTAAGGAAAAATATTCGTAATTATCGGCAACCTCGCCTTTTTTAGGATTAAGAAAATAAGATCGGAAATAGACAGTCTCTGAAAACGGTCAGAACGGAAAGATAGCATAACGGTATGCAAATTTAAAATTTAAAATTTTTCGGGCTTTTGCATACGAGTTTGATCGGAAAGGTGTATACGGTGGGATTCCGGACGAAAGGTATTTCCCTTTTCCTGTTTCCTTAATCTTTTTCCTGATTGTGAGTACCTTCAAAATACCTGATAGAAGTAAGGAAAATTACACCAGCAGATATCGAAGTTTTCCGGTAAGTGATTTAATTTAGGATAAGCATATTTTCATACAGGGTATTTTTTAAGACTCTTGAAAATAAATTGTCCACTACACATGATGAAATTGCAAAACAGATGAAATTTTACATAACGGAGGTTACCGAAACACCGACAGCACGTGCTAAATACTACTGAATTTAAAAGAAGATAAAATTATTTTACTCTTATGTGCCATTCTCTGACATGGTTGCCAATTTTGTGTAATATTATTATATTTAATGCATCTACCAGATCTTTTCGAACACTCTTAAGATGTGCTGAAGTTAAAATTGGGTTGCTGTTTTATTTTTTGACTTTATTAGATCATTTCAAAGACCCGTAGAAATACTTTTCCACTCACCAAAATAAATCGAAATAATTGAAAAGTTGTTCATTTGCTATAAAATTTGGTTCTAATTTCTTTTAAGATAAAACCTATCACAATCTAAATTATTTAAGAAAACACTAAGATTTCTTTTTAAGGTATCGGAAAAATACATAAATGTGTTTTATACTGGTTGATTTTGTGGCTATGATTCCCACAAATTGTTAAAAAATAACTTGTTCATGTTAAATTCGCTCTCAAACATTAATTTTAAGGAGAAATAAAAGAATTTATAGTTAGTTATTAAATATTATTCCAAAATACTGGTATTTCCATTATTCTTCACATTTTTTAGTTATTCTTAAACTGATTTTGTAATGAAGAATCAAATACACCAAAATAATTTTCAGTGGTACTTTATTCATCAAATTTTTAAAAATTCTTTACAGAAATACAACTTTTTAATTTAAATGTATACAATATTTAAATACTAACATTAATCTCTATTACCCTCATAAAAATTATTTCTCTGTTAGTGAATGCACTTCGTACAAAAGTTTTTAAAAAGTTCCATGTCGTTTCTGCATTGGGCAACTTCGCTTTGAAAAGTCTTTAACTGTCCTTATAGTTTGCGAATTTGATCTTCGCACTCCCGCATCTTCTGGTCTTTCTCGGCAATTTTCTTTAAGAGCTTATTTTTAATGTCAAAAGTTACCGACACTAATTTTCGGTGTTCCTCTGCTATCCCTGTTAGCCAATCTGGGTCACTATCGCAATTTCCATACCTTGATTCACGGTTAACTCTTTATAATATCTGCAGATGGTGTTCTGGGTGTGGGGAAATATGTCTCGTAATCATCACCAGTGTTTATTCCACAGAATCGCAGATGGTTAATTACTGCTGCTGATGCCGCTGTTATGTTATTTGTTTCTTGTAAAACTATGATTTATTTTTGGTCACAACGCTTGTAGGTGTAATTATCAGTGTTTTTAAAGTGATCGAAGGGGCTTCACGTACAACCATATTACTGATAATGATAACTTTACTTACATCCTTTTCTCTTTCCACAATTTGATCTAACCTGTTGGAAACAGCCTGGTCCATCACTTCTTTCCCGCGTATTATGAAAACTATTGGGTATCAAGAGTCCTAAAGACACTTTGATAACATATTCTTGCGTAGGATTACCGACGAAGTCATTTGACACGCTACTCTTCTATTTGGCTATTCATTTTATTGACTTAATAATAATTTTACTAACCTAAACTAACATTAAGTTAACTAAAATGGTGAATTTTACACTAAAGAACATTTTCCAGGTGTACCCGTTTTATGTGTACTCACACCAGTGTTTTTACCCACTCCTCATCCGCTCCTGTTTTGTTTGTTTTTATTCGACCTTGGTTGTGTGTGAGATTGCACTGGGCTTTTCAGGAAAAGATGTTTATATATGTAGTTAACCTAAAAATACTGGAAATCAGAAAACATAATGTAGTTTATTAGTTTGTTTGATCCCAGAGTAAAAATTATATTGATTTTTTTTTCAAGAATAAATTGTAAAATATTTGTGCTTCTGAGATTTTTTTCTACACACAGCGAATGACAAAAAAAATTATATTTCTTCCCATTCTTTAAACTTTTAATGACTCTATACCTTTAAACCATTTCTATTTTTGAAGCTGTGCTCTCTCTCTCTCTCCCTCTAACAAAATGGATGCTTATACAATAACATAAATAAGATACGTGTTATAAGTCATAAATAAGGCTAACATGCCCATCAATTCATAACATAATTTGAGAATATAATCTATTAATGTCACTGTGTTTTATTATAATATGAATTATAATGTAGATATACAAATTTATTATTTATTGGCTAATTTGTTTATGACAAATATAAATAAATTTTAGTAGCAATGCGAAAAATTGCGTGATTTTAGAATTTATCTTAGTATTTCGCTTTTTTTTCCCAAATAATATTTTGCCCAAGAGTAAAAAAATAAGTAGTTATTTTTAAGATTAAATTGTAAAATGTCGTGTTTAAATTACCATGGACCGCCGTTGGCGACTGCTTGTTTTAAAATTATGTATTTGCGGAACGTTCTTGCCAGATGCCCTACAAGTTCTTAAAATCGAATGATATATTTGTTCAAATTCTAATAGATCCTTTTTTCTGTGTAGCGCATCCTCACACACAGCCAAGCTCATATATGGATCAAGATGAAGAATGGGATATGAAAAATTTACAAGTCGTTTAGGATTTTAATTACAAAAATAAATAAGTTATTTCACTGACTTTTCAAGTTTTGTCTTTAAAAAATAAGAAATTAAGCCAAAATATATGTTCAAATTCTAATAGAATTAAATTTTCACGATCTCTTTTATTAAAAAATTCATAAATTACGAAAATATCAAAAATAAAAACCCAAAATTTCTACATTTCCGATATCATAATACTGAAATTTATGAAAAATAATCAGTGTATATAATAATATGAGTATTACCAATGTAAGGGTGACCCTGAGCAAAGACAAAGTCAACGAAATCTTGAGCAAAGTCAAGGTTAAGGTCATATACACAATTGAATATATAGCCTCTTTTATGGTGAAGACCGCATGAAGTTCAAGGTCAAAGTAAAAATCATGTGGGCATGGTCGCGGAGTGGGGAATAGAATAAAACGAGCGTTGCTCACTACTGATATCATCTAAGCATTATTTCATTCTATCCTATTTTTCCATTTATATAGTATTAATAATCATATAGGGATGTTGTAAGTTTTATACTAATAACAAAATTTTGGGCATGTCTACTTTACCAATGATATTTTGTAGGTACTTCTTTATTTTTAATCAAAGAACGTATCGACCTTATAGATTACGTTGCTATGATCACACCCACCAGATCGAAATTTGTTTTTCGACAACCGAAACTTTCTTATATAACCAACGTTTACACGTTGCCATTTGATACGAAAGTATGGTACTGTACGATTTTTATGATGCTAGTTTTAATGCTCGTACTATTTGGACTTATTAAATGGGAATGGATAGTTAAAAGGCGTTATGAATCGGAAGTAAGATGTTTTCTTCTCTTGAAATAAGTTGTCATAAAAGTTTTTTCTATTAAAGTTTAGGGTAATTTCATTTATTAAACATTTTGTTACATGCAAATTTTTCATTTTAGAATATTGCCGATAATGCAGAACTTAAAGATTCATTTCCAGAAGTTGCTTTGGTAACGTTTGGCGCTCTATGTCAACAAGGTGCTGCAGCTTTACCTTATAGGTAAATTAACAATTTGTTCAATAATGTATGATAATTAACTATAAATTTGTTAAAAATAATCAAACCAATTTCGATTTATCACACCAGGACGAAAGACTCTAAGAACAAACTTTTCACACGTGTGAAAAAATATAAATCTCTGCATTCACTGAAGACGGAAAATAATTACTTTCACACTAGAGTAAATTACTCAATAATATTTAAACAGTAACCTATTGTTTTTCAGTGCTCCTGGAAGAATAGCTACTATATTCTTATTGGTCTCATTTATGTTTATCTATGTATCTTATTCAGCAAATATAGTAGCTTTATTGCAAACGTCCTCGAATAGCATAAGGACTCTGGAAGATTTATTAAAGTCCCGTATAGCAATTGGTGTAGACGACACGGTTTTCAATCATTTTTATTTTTCGGTACGTACATTTTTTTGATACATATATTTAAGAACCTAAGATGCTATTTTTAGTATGCGCACTACACACAGAGCGGACTAGAGAGATTCCAACAGTGCTTATGTAGTAACTCTAAAACTAAAGGTGCGCTTTTCAGAACGGGGTCTACACTGTATTATATGTTTTGTCCTTCCAGTATTGTCTTTGCGGGCCACGTGTCCTGGTCCAACTCCATTTGGCTATACGCAATCCGCTTAAGAAAATTATAAATAACAGAGCGCTAGGGGAAGATAGCATTGTAACAAAAGTCATAAAGCTTGGAAGCTACACACATATGATTATACGCAATCTGCTTAAAAAATTATAAATATCAGAGCGCCAGGGGATGATAGAATTGTAACAAAAGTCATAAAGCTTAGAGGTTATACTCCCATATTCATGCTGAAACAGCTATTCAATCTATGCCTACACGAGCAAATTATCTTCTTTTGGATTGAAACCAACTTCATGACGGTACTCGTTTACCTGTATATAATAAACCCCAATAATCAACGACTAAAAAATTAACTGGACATTTACCAACTAAAGCAATAAGCGGGGTTTCGTGTGGTATATGAAACACCCACTTGCAGAGTATTAAAATATTAATAGGGAGGACAGTTGAATATAATAGACCCTTAGTTCTATTCCTTGATTTTAGAAAAGGATTCGACACAGTAAAAACCGTTTTCATACAAGGAAATACTTTATCTTCAAAATTGTTCATCATTGCGATAGAGTGCGCACTAAGAATGACAAGGTCCAGGACTGAGAAATGCTGAAGTCTCTCTTATGCGTTCTCCCAGTTTTGATCTATGATGTAGGAAGGATAATGCTCACTAAATCTTTCATAATGAAACTACAAATGACGCAATCAAAAATGGGAAAGTCTATACTAGCGGTAGCTCTTAGCGATAGAGCAAGAAATGAAGAGATACGTAAAAGAACAGGCGTAGAAGATATCATAATGCACATAGCGAAGATAAAAGTGGAGCTGGGTTGAACACATGGGAAGATTTAAATGCTGTGGAGGAACTATCAACTCGATGAACGGATGATCTCAAAAGAATATCGATATTGTGGTTGAAAACACTGAAGGTTATAATCTTTGTTTTATTTAGATTTATTGTTAATCGGACATCTACTGATTGTCTTTTGAGCATTTTCAACATAGTCTTCAATTCGTTACTGTTTTGGCTGCGCAGCATAACATCTAATCGAAGATGGTTTAGGTACGGCCATCTAGTGTACTTCGTTTTTTGTTCGAATTTAGTGATTATACACATCTTTTAATGAAAAAGTAAACATCTTCGGGAAGTAGTGTCTCCCTGTCAATTTTCAATTTATTACTCTTTTTGTATAAGAAAACTACATTTCCGTTTTTCCACGTTGTTAATATTTTTCCGTTCGTAATGTACTTGTTAAAGAGTAATTGTATAATTTCTAAACGGGATCTCCACCTAACTTTTTTTATTTCGGACGTAATATAACGTATATCACATTATCCCTTTTTCATTTGAGACAACGCTAATTCTATTTTTTGTGTGGATATTAAAGGAAATTCTTTAGATCCGGGAGTCATAATGATCAAACACATGATACAGAGAGGTTCTGTATGTTTTTATTTATAGAATGCGCTGTAGATATCTTAAACTATTTTCGTTTTGTCATTTCTGTTATCTTTAAAGTTTCCAGTATATTCTTGATGTATTCTGATGACTATTAATACATATTTTAATTTTTATTTCTAGGTTGTCCAGATTCCAGCAAAAGTTATTATTTATTTAGTTCTTTCCTTCCATTTTATTAGGTAACCTATGATCGCTATATGTGTGAAAATGATTCAAGATAAAAACATCTTTCACAATATGGTCCTGACTGACTTTTACATGCTCAATATGTTTTTACTGATTGCCTATATGTTATTCTCCTTTTAGGCAGAGAGAAAGGAATGAATATATAGAAACCGTTTATTTCCTGCAAATACAACTCTGATTCTCTTTCTATAGGCGTTTCGACCACCTCATGGTCTCGTCAGTGGATCTGTATCGAACCGAGAGCAATATTCGCAGGAAACAACTGCTATATAAAATATAAATTTCGAGGCATGTAGGTAGGGTATTAAAAACCTGCCGACTTCGATCTATCTGTCATGCCAAAAATCAAATTCACTATGGAGACAGAACAGGAAAGAAAACTACCTTTTCTAGATATCCTACTGACAAGAAAAGAGGGTAGCTTGCTTTCGCACACTGTCTACACAAAACCTACTCACACTAACAGATACCTCAACGCCGATACACATCACCACCCCGCCCAATTATTTGCAGTAGTGAAATCACTTGCGTTTAGATCGCAGTCCCTTATAGATCAAGAAAATTACCACAAAGACATGAACATACTGCAAAATGCCCTAATAAAAAATTATTATAAAAAAGAACATATGTCAAGGCTCTAAAAAACAAATGCTTGGCCCCGAAAAATCGCGAAAACCAAGAGAATAGCTCGAAAGTTTTTGTTTTTTACGTCAGAAGCACCACAGTCAAAATCGCAAAAATTCTCAAGAGACACAACATTGAAACCTGTTTCACACCATACCGTAAAGTAAAAGATCTCCTGCCAACACCAAAAGAAAAAATCCCTTTAGGAAACCAGGGAGTGTACGAAATTCCATGCGGAGAATGCAGCTCATCTTACGTAGGTCGAACCAACCGTAACATAAGCGCCAAAAGAAACGAACATATAAACGCTGTCAAGCAAAAAATGATTTTTTTTGCACTGGCTCAACACTTGTTATACACAGGACATAAGATAAATTTATCAGGAACAAAAATGCTATCGAGATGTGAAAACCTGTCCACAAGAGTTATAAGGGAAGCCATCGAAATTTCCAAGAGGCCCAGTAACTTAAATAGCAGAGATGATAGTCAGCGATTGCCTAATATTTGGAAAAATCTGCTTACGAAACATCAACCAGTAGTAGGTAGTAAAGAAATGGATCACAACTGGACAACACGACCCCAAACACTGGCAACAGAGCTGATGACGCAGCAGGGTTCGCAACCTGATTGGCCAGAGCCATCCGGCCAACGAACGCGCTCCACTTACACACGGGACCGACAGCACCCGACTTGCAAGCATCAATTCACCCCCAGACGCCATACAGAAACCTTCGATTACATATATATATATATATATATATATATATATATATATATATATATATATATATATATATATATATATATTAAAAATAAACAAATTCACGGTCTATATATTTGAAAAAGTTATTTTATTCTCCTTACGACCGTTAAGAAAGGGGACAGACAGTGTATTCTCTGCGAATTCCACTCTGGTTCTCTCTCCATACTAGTTTCGACCACCTAATGGTCTCATCAGTGGAGCTGTAACGAACCGAGAGTAAAATGCACAGAGAACAAATGTCTACTTAAAATCCCCATATCGTAAAATATCGGCAGGATATTACCTGCAGAACTTGATGCCGGACTGCTATCTTAAACAGTACAAACGAACATCTGAATATACCCCGGAGCGGTAGGAAATTTATTAAAAATAAAAAGTGTTTATTTTTAATAAATTTCCTACCGCTCCGGGGTATATTCAGATGTTCGTTTGTACTGTTTAAGATAGCAGTCCGGCATCAAGTTCTGCAGGTAATATCCTGCCGATATTTTACGATATGGGGATTTTAAGTAGACATTTGTTCTCTGTGCATTTTACTCTCGGTTCGTTACAGCTCCACTGATGAGACCATTAGGTGGTCGAAACTAGTATGGAGAGAGAACCAGAGTGGAATTCGCAGAGAATACACTGTCTGTCCCCTTTCTTAACGGTCGTAAGGAGAATAAAATAACTTTTTCATATATATATATATATATATATATATATATATATATATATATATATATATATATATATATATATATATATGCGGTTTCACGGATTCCTTCGTGTGGGATGCAACAGCAGTGGATATATCCACATTCTGTTGTTGTAGTGCTGAAATCACATTTAGCTAACGTACAACTATATGCAACTTGGTGTGTAAGTGAAGTAAAATGCGAACAGTAAATGCAAACGAGATGATGGCTTATCTGTACCATCATACCATCATCTCGATCGTGGTAGAATGGGATAAATTGTGTTTTATCGCTATTAATTCAAACTGTGCAACCTCTAACACGGGAAGTGAAGTGAGGAGTCTAATAAGGACGAAGCATGTATCTCTGCCGATCACTGTACGGGGAGGGTAAATTTTGACTCGATGGTGGTGTAATGAGATAAATTGTGTTTTATCGCAATTTATTCAAACTGTGCAATCTCTAACACGGGAGGGGGCGGAGTTTGCATTTTACTTCATATATATATATATATATATATATATATATATGCACTGGTGATGTTCTGGTTTTTAATCTGTTCGTCAATAGAAAAATCTTCACGACTTTTCGCCAACATCTCTGGCATTTTCAAGTGATACTTCCTCGACGGCTGCTCGACTTTTTATAGTTTGGCGCTTAGTTCTGCCTGGTTGGTTTCCTCGCTTCTCTGGGTCTATGCCTCTTCTCGCCCCGCTGTCCTGTTTCTTTGGTGTGTTTTTTTTTTGTTTGGTTTGGAGTAGAGTTTTCCATGTATTTGAAATGTTTTGTGCCTCATCTCTCTTGTTAAAGTTTTTAGTGCTTTCTGTTTCGAGAGCTACTCTGATGATGCGCGTTCTATAGTGTTTTATGGGTGCGATCTGTTTGGTTTCCTGGAAATTTATAGTGTGTCCTGTCTCCTGATGATGTTAGAATAAAGCTGATGTCATTTGCTTATTCTTTATGCTATTTTTATGTTCTTGGACTCTTGTAGAGATTCTTCTGTTGGTTTGGCCAATGCATTCTTTTTCACAGTCACTACATGGGATGCTGTACACTCCCTGGTTTTCCAATGGTCTTTTGTCTTTAAGAGTGCCGAATAATTTGTGTATTGTTGTTTGTGGCTTGTAAATTGTGCATATGTCATGCTTCCTCAGAATTCTTCCAATTACATCTGTTACACCTTTTATGCATGGCAGTGTGGTTTTTGGTTTGGATTTGTCATCTTCTTCTTTATCTCTGCTACTGCTTTCGTGTTCCCAGGCAGAACCAAGGTATAACCTGCGCAAGCGCCAAACTATAAATAGGCCGGCAGAGGACCGTAAAAACTTACGATAGAACATATATATATATATATATATATATATATATATATATATATATATATATATATATATATATATATATATATATATATATATATATATATATATATATAGTAAAAAATTAACCTTCAACTTTTAATTAATTTAGACAGCTGGAGAACCAATCAGAAAAGCAATTTATGAAAAAAAAGTGGCGCCATCTGGAAAACCTGCAAATTATATGCCAATAGAAGAAGGGGTTAAACGAGTTAGAAATGGTTTATTTGCCTTTCATATGGAGACAGGGGCAGGTTATAAACTCGTCAGTAAGTATCTATTAAAACTTACAAAAGTCAGTTGTTACTAGACACTTATATATCTTTTAAGACACCCTATGTTATACAAATAAAATTCCTTTTTTTTTTGCTGAAGCTAATACTGGAAATTTTTTCTCAGGTGAAACTTTTCGAGAAGACGAAAAATGTGGTCTTCAAGAAATACCATTTCTACAAGTTGTAGATCCATGGTTTGCTATACAGAAAAACTCGTCGTATAAGGAAATGCTGAAAATAGGGTATATAAATCAGAGATTTTCGTTAAATGAGAGTCATAAATCCTACTACGTCAACTTGGAATTACTTTCCAATGTTTTATGTATGGTTATATGAAATATTGTTATTACATTCAATATCTGAATGTTAATTACTGTTATAATCAGTGTGAAATATCGGAAAGTAGAATATTTCGAAACATGACAAATTTCACACAGAAAGTTTTGTCCTCAATATATGTACAGGATTCCACCTACTTTATTTATTTTATGCTAAAATGGTTTTATCATGAATTTTTTAAAACAGCTGAAAGAAAAACTATAGACACCTCGACATTAATATATATTTCAGTTTCAGACTGACGTTGTTTTTATTAACTTTTTAGTCACAACAGCGATTGGTACGCCACTTATCTAAACTTTAATTTGTTTTATAATATAAAAATTGCTTAAATATTTTTTACAATATTCTAGGTTGCGACTTTTGCAAGAAAATGGAATCCAACAAAGGGAAAACAATCTAATATACACCAGGAAACCAATTTGTTCATCAAAAAGCGCCACTTTTTTCAGCGTGGGTATAGTAGATTGTTATCCAGCAACGGCCATTTTAGCAGGAGGAATAGCAGCATCCTTAATTGTGTTTATTTTGGAAATCTATTTACATAACAGGTAATAATATATATATATATATATATATATATATATATATATATATATATATATATATATATATATATATATGTTGTTGCGTAGTGTTTCACGGATGGGAACATGTGATTCAGTATTAATCCGAGAATACATTTTTCAGTTGATCTACAACCACCAAGCACAGAAGATGCCAAATGGGATTTTGGCGAAACGTCTGCAAATTTCTACAGGAAACCAAACCAACGAACGGATGTATTCCCGGATTAATACTGAATCATATATATATATATATATATATATATATATATATATATATATATATATATATATATATATATATATATATATATAATCTACCATAGGCACCGGTGGATGAAAAAATAAGTCTTTAAAAATTGAGTTAGTATGCAACAAAGGCGTGTATTTTACACAACTAAACATAAAAAAGGTCGTAAATTTTAAAAATATCGCATTCAAACCAAAAGGCATTAGCAAACTTATCAACCCGCTTTCGATAAGATCCCTTTCTTTAGAAAGCATTGCCAAAGCAGAAAATCTTTCTTGACTCATAGTATTCCGTAAAAACATGAAAAAGTTTATTTATATTTGCAAGACATTCCTCTTGCCGATTTTAAGGCATTATTTCTAGATTTTTATTTCTTATTTCTATGCATAAAGATTTGTTTGGTAACATATATAATATAAATATCAAAAGAAAAACAAAATTGACCCACAACAAGGTTTAAATAAATGCATATTTAGGAGAAACCAACTTATAGGAACAGGCATGCATGGTTTTAGTTAGGAATTAAACGCACTACTTCAGATTGCAAGAAACTACTAGAAAAAGATGGACACTTTTTCTGGTAGTCTATTGCAATATGAAGTAGTGTTTTTGATTTCTAACTAGAACAAAATACACATGTAAATATAAGGCTTTTTCAGTTGGTTTTTTTCTAAATATGCATTTATTTAAACCTTGTAGCTAGCAAGCTAAACTTTTTAAATAAATTTGACTGTCGTGGCCTTCTGACCTCGAATTGGGATTAGTTCGAGTTGTAGAGGATACCGGAATATTCCAGATGCCAGATCGATATAATCGACTGGTTATTTTAGTTTTACTGTTGTACCTTTTCGTTAAAAAGCGTCCAGTATACAAATACTGCAGTAATAAGGATCACTGTTTATATTGTTATAATTATACGAACCCTTCGATGCATAAAGTACTTTAATTTTTAGGATAAAGTTTTATAAGACACAATGGCATGAACATTTTGATCATACAAAATACTAAAGTGAATGCTTAAAAGAAATTATGATATAATAGATTTTCGAGCCTCAAGCGCAGTAAAAAGGAATACCCTTAGAAAATCACTACCTTGCGCCTTTGAAAGTGTTAATCACTGACAGTGCAACTTTTTTTTAACAAGTAAAATTAAAAATTTTATAAGTATTTATATTTTCAATCTGTAGAAGCACAAAATGTATTAATACCTGCACAAGGCAATAAACACAAGTTTACTCAAAAAAGGCTGGTAATTAATTTTCTCATTATTATTCTTCATTAAATATTTTATAAATAATTACCTTTTTAACCGACTTCTAAAAGAAGGAGGTTCTCAATTCGTCGACTATATATTTTTTATGTATGTACACTGCTTACTCCGGAACGGCTGCACCGATTTGAGTGAAATTTTTTACGTTATATTCAGAAAGTTGCTGCGGTGGTCCCATATTTTTTTGGACGAAATGGGTGGAGTAAAATTCAAGATGGCGCTGACAATATGGTGGCCAAAAAAAATTCTGGCCGATTTTCTCCAAAATTAGTATGTGGGAATATTCGGGCTCGTACACAACGAATCTGAAATCATTTTAAAAAAATTCAATATGGCGGATCCAATATGGCGGACAAAAAATTTTGATTTTGTCCGATTTTCTCCAAAATTGGAGTGGGTAAGTTTTCGGAGTCGCTTATAATGAATCCAAAATATTTTTAAATAATTCAACATGGCGGATCCAATATGGCCGACAAAAAAATCAATTTTGTCCTATTTTCCCCAAAATTGGTACGGGGGAGTATTCGGGATCGCTCATAACGAACCTAAAATTATTTTAAAAAAATTCAACATGGCGGATCCAATATGACGGACGAAAAAATCAATTTTGTCCGCACATAAAGAATCTGAATTTATTTTTTAAAGAATTCAATATTGCGTATCCAATATGGCGGATAACAAATTAATTTTGTCCGATTTTTTTCAAAATTGATATGGGGAAGTTTTTGAGATCACACATTACGAATCTGAAATTATTTAAAAAAAAATTAAATGTGGTGTATTTAATATGGCGGATAAAAAATCCAGTATGGCGGGTTAAAGATTCTACATCTCTCGATTTTGTCTAATGCCAGTATTGGGGGATTTTTGTTAGTGTTAATTAAGAATTTAATATTTTTTGAAAAACTGAATATGGCGGATTTAATATGGCGTCCTGAAAATTTTACATTCTTAGATTTTCTCCAAAACTGATATAGAAAGTTCTTGAGGGTATAAATTATGAATTTAAAAGTATTTTTTCAGGTTTCCATATAGTGAATCCAATATAGCGGACTAAAAATTTTAGATTTTCGATTTTGTTCAAAGGTGGGATTGAATCGTTTTTGAGGATGTAAATAGCGAATATAAAATTATTTTAAGAAAATCTAATAAGTCAGATGCAATATGACGATCTAGAAATTTTTGGCTTTGAACGATTTAGATTTAGATTAGATTAAGACATTAAAATTATTTTTTTCAAATTCAATATGGCAGATCTAAAATGGTGAGTTGAAAATTTTACCTTATTCGCATTTTTTCAGATTTGGTATTAGGGAGTTTTTGGAGTCGTGTATTACAAACATGAAGTTAATTTTTTACGAGTATTAGGTTGATAGGATACAATATGAGAGACTGAAAATTTTACATTTTCCGATTTGTCTAAAATTGATATTGCAGGTTTCTTGGGGCGTATACAAACTCAATATGCAGTATAAAATATATCAGGCTAAGAAATTTACGTCTCAAGTTCTTTAGATATCAATATTGGACGGTTTTGGGGTCTATATTAACAACAATCAACAAATTAATTTGAAATTTAAGATAGTGAATTTACTATGGCAGACTAAATATTTGTTTGGCACAATTTCACTGGTATTTGGAGAACTCTAAGAATGAGAGAATTTTTATTGGTTCATTTTAGGGTGATTTACAACTTTGGATAAAATGGGTACTTTTTTGCCACCTTGGAGTCATTGCAAGGTACGCTAATCTCGATTAGTACTTAGTTTAAATAATTTATGGATATCATAATAAATTCAAAATTAAAAATCGAAAAATAAAATTTTTATAAAAAAAATTGAACAGACTTCTAAAAGTGCGCTAAAAGTGAAAAATAATTATAAATTTTTATATGAAATTGAAATTTTTGAAGTCGGCGCCAAATTATTTCTAAATAAAATGAATAACTACTTATATATACAAATTACGGTAAGAAAACAATTACAAATAAAGTATTTTTAATTTATTTACACGAATCACATTTTATCAGGTATTAGTTTGGCGCCGACTTTAAAAATTTCAATTTCATATAAAAATTTATAATTTTTAATATTTTATTACAGAAGCTTTCCTATACAAAATAAAATGATTGGGATTAAAGTCGCATCTATAACAGAAACCATTTAGCGGCAAGCAGTGCACATTTTTACTTTAAAATCTCTATATTATAGTAGTTTGTACAATAATGCGCTACAATACTTTATTTAACTACGTTAATGAGATTCAGACGGCAGCAATAGCCCTGTCAGAAGTAACAACAGCCGAAGCTGTGGCAGCACATTTTAAGTTACAAAGTTAGCGAGCCTTCGGCTGAGCTATAAGCTCGAATTGATTTAAGCTATTATTTCAGAGTAGATTTGATTTTTTGGGGGAACAATGTTATAAGAAAATAACTTCAATATATTCAGGTACAATGTAGCTTTTAGTTTGGCATTTTCTATTAGCAATTTTAGTGTGGTATTTTATTAATTTAGTTGGGTATTGTGTGTACAATGTGTTAATGTACAACATATAATAAAATATGTTTTGTGCAGCAGTGTATAATTGCCCGATCATCATTCATCTTGCTTTTGGTTGATATGATATCACGGGCGTGTTTTTTATGGACGAGAATCGGACGATATGATACAGCGCCAATATCATGACCGCTACACCACGCAGGCGATTATTTATTTTCTTTATAATGTGTTCTTTTAACAGGCTTTATGTGTTGTCAAAAAGTACCGACAAACAATATTCATAAAATATGCTGGTAAAACTTTGCTATTTTTCAGTTAATAATATGCCAAATGAAGCACCTTTCTTATGAAATTTGTAAAAGTAAATTATAACTCTTCCTTAAGTTTTAGATTGTCAAGTAAATGTGCAAAAAAAGATATACAGAATATGCGGAATATTGGTTTACTATTAAATTTTGACGTACAGTTAGAAAAACGCAACAACTCTCATTTTATATTTTTTCGGGTATGATTTGCCCTGAATCCAAAGATATATTTTTAAAAATGCTTAAGTTTAGGCCCAAAATTTGGATCGTTTTACAACTTCAAATCATTAGGTGCTCCTCCTAAAATACTCCATTGTTTATGTTCAAATAATGTATAGAGGGTGTTTCTAAAGGCCTATATAAAATACAAGTATAAATTCCTGTGGCTAATTTATGAAGTTGTAGGCCAATTTATCTAAGTCCAAAAGTTGATATTTTCCGAAATACAAGGTGTAATAATATAATATAACTAGCTGTTCCGACAAACGTCCTGTCTTAACTATGAATATTCAATTCGAACTGGAATAAATGTATCTATTATCTATTTATCTATATATTTATCTATTCATCTTTTGTCTATCTATATTCTATTTATTCTTATATATATATATATATATATATATATATATATATATATATATATAATTTATTTTTGTATTTTAAACCTTTTGTTAAATATTTTTTTTCTAATATTTTCTTGACGTTTCGCTCTACATATAGAGCTTCTTCAAAAGAGCTGGTATATTTATTTTACATCTTGAAAGTAGTTTTGTGTGTATGTTAAACATAACTGAATTTTATTTTTACATACACACAAAACTACTTTCGAGATGTCAAATAAATATACCAGCTCTTTTGAAGAAGCTCACTATGTAGAGCGAAACGTCAAGAAAAATTGTTGTCCTTTGTTTCTCTGATGGAACAACCTATACCCAAGAAAATATTAGAAATATATATATATATATATATATATATATATGTATATATATATATATATATATATATATATATATATATATATATATATATATAACTTAATCCCTATTTCCCTTGGTCACGCCATAACTTGAGAACGACTTTACTGATTTCCTTCATCTTTTTTTTTTTAAAAGTTTTCTAATACTTTGTTAAAGGTTCTTATGGAATGAAAATTTGAAAATTTTATACAAAATTAACGACGTCCACGCGGGAGAAGCCGCGGGCACCAGCTAGTAATAATAAAAAATATTTGTTATTGTAATGCTTTTTGATACACAACATTCTTAGTTCTGTTTTGTGGCGCGTAAATAAATAGTGCTGATGGCTTTCTGACACGGGAACAGGCCACATACAGTTGGCCATGTGAAAAACATGCATTTTCCAGATTGAGGCCACAAACACTTAATGACTGCCCCTGCGATTTATTTATCGACATTGCAAATGTAAGCCGCACTGGGAATTGTATCCATTTAAAGTCGAATGGCATATCGTTCGGAATCATGGGGATGCATGGAATCAAAACGTCTTCGCCTTTGTACTTTCCTTTTAAAATTGTGGCTTCGATGACGATGTCCATTAATTTCTTCACCGCAAGCCGGGTGCCATTATAAAGACGTGGTTGGTTTATGTTCCGCAACATGACTACCGACCCGACTTTTAATTGCAGAGTATGAGGTGGTAATCCGGGCAATTCCAGCGAATTTAAAAATTCCTTTGGATAGTTGATGATATCATCTTGGTTAGTAACGGAATCAACTGATTTGTATGTTATCAATTCGCCAGCTATCTTATTTTGAATCTGAGAATTAATTTCGTTGACATCGACATTTTTTGCAGCCAATGTAACACGTTCGCTCAACCAAACATGATTATTGTAATTTTGAGCAATATTTGGGAACACCATTTCGATCAGTCCGGTCTTTGATTCAGTATATTGACAAAAATTGGCGGGGAATGTAATGTATCTAGAAGATATGTCAACAGAAATATTGCCATTACAGATGTCGAGCAATTGTTTGGAAAAAATTTCTGCAGACAGGCGTTCTGCAATTCGACTCGCATGTTCATATTCAGATTGAGTGTTTTGACATGATTCCATAAAATGGACGACTTCAAGTATACATTAAGTTCGTTAGCTGCCGTTGAACGTGGAATTATTGGCAATGTTTGTCTAAAATCACCTCTCAAAAGAATCATCGCACCACCAAACCGGTTTTGGTTGTTTCTTAAATCTTGCATCGTGCCTCTAAAGATTTTTTATGTGCCATCGTGCATTCATCCCAAGCGATTAATTTGCTTTGCTGTACTACTTTGGCTATCGCAGAATTCCTTGAAAGATTGCAAGTTGAAGTTTCATGGGTTTGCATGTTCAACAGCAATTTGAGTGCTGAATGAGCTGTTCGACCGCCTTCCAACAACGTAGCTGCAATACCTGATGAAGCAAGTGCAAGTGCAATTCCATTTTGCGATCGAATCGTTGCCAAAATCAATGATATTAAAAACGTTTTTCCAGTTCCACCGGGAGCATCTAAGAAGAAAAATCTGCCATTTCCATCGGTCACTACTTTCATGAGCGTATCGTAGGCATATTTTTGTTGCTGATTTAAAGAGGGAACGTTTCTTTGAACGGTTTCTCTCAATGCCTCGGAATCGTATTGGGTTGATTAAATGCGTCGTGCATTGGGCGATTGGGCGTTGTCATTCCTAATTGTATTAATCCTTTGTTGGTAAGCATCAAGTACATATCCTCAATTAATATTAATGCTTCATTGTAAATTTCTTCGTTCATTTACAAATCTGCATTCGATGTTCTAAGACGCATCTCATGCAATATATCTTCGTCCATATGATATTTAAATTTGTTCCATAAATCAATCGATGTTGATGGGAAGCATGTAGACAAAATTATAGAAAACAATGTTCGTATTTGTTTAGCATTTGACGAAGTCACAGCATCTTCGAGAGTGTAGTCCCAATGAGAGTCATTTTCTAGCAATCCCAAACATTGACATGATTCTCTGTATGTGCCGCACAATATACCATTAACAGTTCGCAGATGTTGAAATGATGTTGGGCCACGAACATAGACTAATAGTAAACGCAAATAGAAACACTCGTCTTGGCTGGGATGGACTGTGTAAAGACGTCCTAGTGCATCCGTGGAAAATACTTGTGGGTTACCTGGAACTGGCTGCCCTTGTTTTCGTCGTTGAAATTTCTTTGACGATTGATTCCAGGTATAATATCTTGGCATTTCGGAGTAAAGCAGTGTTCGGGCAAAGCCATTATTCTGACATATTTCAAAGAAGCTGGTCAATGTTGTCGATGGCGGCCTGTCAGCTCGTTGTAATACGTTCTCCGTTGTAAAATACACTCTTTGACCATTATCCAAATGTACAGCCAAGTGAACAACTGTGGGGTGTCTTTCATGTATAGCGAATGAAAAAATACGCCACATCGCTTCGTTACTGCTTATGTAGCGGCCCATTTAAAATTTAAGTTATTCAGAAAATACTCTATCATCAGCCTTTACATGACTCATTAAGAGCACTGTAGTATGGCTCGGTTCCAAAAAAAAATCTAAAAAGAGACACCAGGTTAAAGAAAAGAAGGATGCATTCCGAGTGGCATAGCCTTGAAGATAACGTAATCGTGAAGCTTGAAATGAAAAACTTTATTTTACTATATATTGTTTATTTATTTTACATTTTAGATTGTAAAACACCCTCTTATAGGCTGATCTTCTAACGATTCGAACAAGTATCTAGATGGATTTGTAACGTTAACATTTACAATTTTAAACAATTCAGTTGACAAAGAGGGCGTATATCCTTTATCGAATAAGCTTTTGTACTTGCTAATACGCACAATGTCACCCATGGAAAACTTAAATTTTTTGGATGAAATTTCTAAATCGTCGAATTATTTATATAAGTTATTTCCAAGAATTCTTATGACTCGCTCAACAATTGCAGCTTTCTTTGTACTGTAACTGGAATAATGATTTATATTATATTTTGCCATCAGGTCTTGAAAGTTACTATTATAGAATTCCTTTCCTTGATCACATTGCAAATTTGTTGGTGTATTTGATGCCTCTTCAATTATGCTTTTCATCGCACTAGTAACTTCTATACCGGTCTTGTTTTTTATGGCTTTGGCATAGACAAATTTAGAGTAGCAATTTATATAGACCAAAATATAACGATAAACATCGTTTTCATCAGAATACTGTTGCATTTCAGCCAAATCAATTTGCCACAAATCCCTGTATCCTTTTAGTAGTGTAAGCCTTCTTATAAATTTTTTTCTAGCCATTCTATGTACTTCATTAACAATTTTGATTTTTTTCTAGACTGGGCTCCGTATCATTAGAAATATTAAAGGTTTCAGATTGAAGGAAGAACTGGAGAATGTCATTAACTACTGGGCTTAATATATTATACCTTCTTCTCGTAATTGTTCTATGATTGATATAATTTCATTTTCATGTTCAGTGTGTCCGGCCACTTTGAAACTCCACAACAAACGTAAATGTTTTCGAAGATAATTTCTTTTTTGTGGATTACTGTAGTTTTTCGGATAGATTCTTTCTTCTAATAGTAGTACCTTATTTTGTGCCCATTATCAGAGGTTGGTCTCTAGCAAACCATCACTTTTTTTATAATTTTTGTAGACAACACTCATGGATTCCAAAATATCATTGTACGTTGAAAGTACATTATCGCTTAATTCTTGTTCCCCGCCTAGACTTTGGGGCGTTTTAAGAAATAACATGTCATAAGGTGCCTATGATCTGCAATATTTTCCCCTTTTTGTGTAAGACAATATTTCTATCTCGAAAACGGACATCTAAATTACCAATAAAATTTTTGGTACCATCTGTTTTTGAACCAAAACGTACACCATATACCATATCATATAGTGATGGTTTTACACATAATCCTTTTAGGTGTATATTTAAGCCATAGGAAAGTGTGGTGCAGTTGATGCGAGAGATGTATTAGTAGACGTCGTGGGTGTTTCAAACACCGATTGGCCAATATCCTGTTTTGTAATGCACTGCTGCTGCTGTATAGGTGTCGAGGTTTGAAACGAATGTTCAAGTTGAGGAAAACCAGACATTTGAGTTGACTGCACTGATGTACTGGGACTCTGTGATTTTGTAGGTAGTTAATGTTGTTGTTGTTGACGTTGCTTGACCACACCAGATATAGTTGTCAGGGGCTTAGTAATGGGTTCATAAAATTTAACCAATGCCACAACATTTAATTCTTTAGTCGCTTTTTTAAATTTCTTTTTTCTAACGGCATTTGTAGCTTCCACTAGTTTACAGTTTAAGTCGATCACGTTATTCGTGATATTAACAAAGGACGTTTCAATTATCAAATGAGTCTTTTCTCTTATTATTATAGTAATGCATAGCTATCAAATCCTTTGCGGTATCTTCTCGATTTCACATCACTGTCTTTAGCAATTACTAAGAATCCAAGCTTATTATCCCAACATTTTGAGCACATTTTTTGAAATTAAGTAAAAGTTAGATCTGGTGAAACATGATCGAAAAATATGTGTTTCATATTCAACTCTTCTTGTTTAAAGATAATAATAAAATTAGCATTGTCTCCCACAAGCTGTTTAAGCATCCGCGAATATGGTTGCCGATTTCCATGCGAATGTACGGTCTTATAACATCTTGTTTCTCATATATAACATCATCAAAGGTAAATATAGAGTTTGGTTTTGCATCAGAGGGTTCTACAATATTACTGGAATCACTAAAAACGAAGAAAGCTAAACCTTTGATGGGTGCTAAATTTTTCCTTAAATACTCATATTTCGGTGGATACAGAGATTTCGAGTAAATATAAACATTTTCGAAACATAGCCCAAGGGGGTGTGTACGCAGCGAAATCATGACATTAGTTTACTTAACTTAACTACTAACTTAACTTAATACCGCAATTTTCATAGACATACGCCATGACTTGTCAAATAATAATGCAAGTCAGACACAACTGACGAATGAAACTTCCCCCATACCATGTATAAAATTATTTAAGGTCGCCACAAACTACATTATATAACTTCAAGGTCACACACCCAAGGTGGCCTCCAGCAAAGCAAAAATGACCTTGAGCAAGGTCAAGATCACACACAATACTGAGCACCTAATATTTTTCAAGGTCAAGGCCATATCGGCGCAGGATCGAATATTATGGTCAAGAGCGAGGCCAAGAAAGTGGGTCGCGGCCAAGGTCAAGGTCAAGAAGTGGGGGACTTAATCGCTCAGGGTAATGGCCACTACTGACATTCGGCATCTGAATGACAGTTTTTGTGAAAATTTGCCTATAAAATATAAAATTTTCCTACGATGCGCGTTATCGATCTTAAACAAAAACTTCCTATTGATAATCTCGATGAAAAAATCGGACTTGAATTTAAAAAAAAAAATAATGAATAGACACGGTCCTCTACTTCCTTCCCCTATTCGTGGTCTGTTAATTAGTCCATCTAATTGTGGAAAAACTAATGTCATGATTTCGCTGCGTACACACCACCTTGGGCTATGTTTCGAAAATGTCTATATTTACTCGAAATCTCTGTATCAACCGAAATATGAGTATTTAAGGAAAATTTTAGCACCCATCAAAAGTTTAGGCATCTAAGCTTTTAGTGATTTCAGTAATATTGTGGAACCGTCTCATGCAAAACCAAACTCTATATTTATTTTTAATGATGTTATATGTGAAAAACAAGATGTTATAAGATCGTACTTTAGCATGGGATGTCATAAAAATATCGACTTCTTTTACCTAGCGTAAACATATTCGCGGGTGCCTAAACAGCTTGTGGGAGACAATGCCAAATTTATTATTATGTTTAACCAAGATGAGTTGAATATAAAACATATATTTTTCGATCACGTTTCACCCGATCTAACTTTTACTAAATTTCAAGAAATGTGCTCAAAATGTTGAAAATAAGTATTGATTTTTAATAATTGTTAAAGACAGTGATGTGAAATCGAGAAGATACCGCAAAGGATTTGATAGCTATATATTACTGTATTAATAAGAGAAAAGACTTATTTGATAGTTGAAACGTTCTTTGTTAACATCATGACTAACGTGATCTACTATAAACGTAAACTAGTGAAAACTACCAATACCGTTAAAAAAAATTTAAAGAAATTAAAGTGGCTAAAGAATTAAATGTTGTGGAATTGGGAAAATTTTATGAACCCATTACTAAGCCCCTGACAACTATATCTGATGTGCTCAAGCAAATGCAACATTATCCATCTACAAAATCACAGAGTCCCAGTACATCAGTGCAGTCGACTCAAATGTCTGATTTTCCTCAACTTGAACATTCTTTTCAAACCTCTACACCTATACAGCAGCAGTAGCGCATTTCAAATCAGGATATTGGCCAATCGGTGTTTGACACACCCACGACATCAACTAATACATTTCTCGCATCAACTGACACCACAGTTTCCCATGGTTTAAATATACGTCTAAAAGGATTACGTTTAAAACCATCTCTATATGATATAGTATAAGGTGTACGCTTTGGTTCAAGAAGAAAAATTTTATTGGTAATATAGAGGTGCGTTTTCGAAATGGAAATATTGTCTTATTCAAAAAGGGGAAACATATTGCAGAATATGATGGTTTATCGGCACTTTATGACTTGAAACGCCCCAAAGTCTAGGCAAGGAACAACAATTAAGCGATATTGTACTTTCAACGTACAAGGATATTTTGGAATCCTCGAGTGCTGCCTACAAAAATTATAAAAAAAGTGATCGTTTACTGGGGACCAGATGGGGCAAATATTCACGAATTATTAAATTCTGATAATGAGCACAAAATTAGTTGTTACTATTACAAGAAAATATCTTTCCGAAAAACTACACTTACCTACAAACAAGAAATTATCTTCGAAAATATTTCAATATGTCTATTGGAACAAAGCTAAAGAGTTGGTGGATCATTTACGTTTGTTGTGGAGTTCTAAAGTAGCCGGACACACTAGACATGAAAATTAAATTATGTCAATCATATAGGAATTACGAGAAGGAGGTATAATATATTAAGCCCAATATTTAATGACGTTCTTCAGTTCTTCCTTTGATCTGAAACCTTTAGTATTACTTATAATATGAAGCTCAGTCTAGAGAAAACCAAAATTGTTAATAAACTACATAGAACTGCTAGAAAAATTTTTATAAGAAGGCGTACGATACTAAAAGAATATAGGGATTTGTGACAAATTGATTTGGCTGAAATGCAAGAGTATGCTAATGAAAACGATGGTTATCGTTATATTTTGGTCTGTATAAATTGTTACTCTAAATTTTTCTATACCAAAGCGATAAAAAACAAGACTGGTATAGAAGTTACTAATGTGATGAAAAGCATCATTAAAGAGGCATCATATACACCAACAAATCTGCAAAGTGATCAAGGAAAGGAGTTCTATAATAGTAACTTTCAAGCCCTGATGGAAAAATATAATATAAAGCTTTATTTCACTTACAGCACAAAGAAAGCTGCAATTGTTGAGCGAGTCATAAGAACTCTTAAAAATAACTTATATAAACAATTCTCGGTAAGAGGATCTTACAAATGGATCGGCAGTAACAAAAGCCTATAACCATTTAAAACATTGCATCATTGGAATGAAACCGGGAGATGTGCAAGAAGAAACGTAAATTAAAGCATACGATTATTTAAAAATTATATCTTAAAAATTTAAGTTTTCCATGGGTGACATTGTGTTTATTAGCAAGTACAAAAGCTTATTCGATAAAGGATATACGCCCTCTTGGTCAACTGAACTGTTTAAAATTGTCAAAGTTAACGTTACAAATCCATCTACATACTTGTTGGAATCGTTAGAGAGTCAACCTATAAGAGGGTGTTTTTACGAGTCAGAACTACAAAAGACAAGCAGTCCTGGCGTTTATCTAGTAGAAAAGGTCCTTAGACAACGCAAGAAAAATCACACCGATCAATTGTTTGTCAAATGGCTAGAATTTCCGAACCAATTCAACTCTTGGATAGATAAATCTGATATTATTTAAATTAGATATTGTATGACTATAATTTTAATTTAAAATGTAAAATAAATAAACAATATATAGTAAAATAAAGTTTTTTATTTCAATATTCATCATCAATAACAACGACAATAAAACATCATACACATAAATGATATTTAAATCTTTTTGGAGGGAAGATCTAATTCAACGACGACGATGACGTTATCTTCAAGGTTATGTCATTCGGAATGCATCCTGCTTTTCTTTAACCTGGTTTCGCTTTTTCAGATTTTTTTTTGAATCGAGCCATACGACAGTGCGCTTAATGAGTCATATAAAGGGTAATGATGGAGTATTTTCTGAATAGCTCCAATTTTTGTTTTAACACTATTATTGTTGTATATCAGGGGGAGGATATCCTCGTTAAATATGGCACAAACTACAACTGCAAAATTGCAAAACGTTTTATTAAGAAATTTTTTTGTCACAGCATCGTCATCATCTTTAGGTTTACCTAAGTTGGTTATCGATTTTCCACCAATATCATACTACCCATCCGCTGTAAGTTTAAAACCAATCCTTGGTGGTCCGCGTAATATATATTTTTTTTCATTACATTTCTGACGATCAAATTTGTCAATTGTGTTGTTTCCTCGACTCATTTTTAATCTTAACCAAACTATTTTATTCATATTTGCTCTACTTATACTAAATATTTCAACTGAGAAAAAGAAACACTGACTATTATCTACTGGGTTGGTATATTCATAAAACCGTTTTTACAATTTTATACACTTTCCTCAGAATCATTTCTGTAACTTTTTTTCTCTCTAAAACCTCGAAATCTGAACATTTCATTAATTTCATCCAGAGTTTCTTTTGCAATACTCATTATTAACAAAATGGTATAAAAATCCAAAAATTACAATGAATACAAAAGTAGTTTCAGAACACCACACGAACACAATATTCGATGTTTACGCCACTGATATCTGCGACTGTTTGAAGTCACTTGTTTTCCCAGTAACCTTTATAGTGAATTTTCAAGGTCGAATTATAACAATGGTGGGGAGTGGCTTAAAGGCAGAAGCACCAGAAATAGTGGGAAGCGTCTTCAAGGTCGAATGACTTCACATGTTTAAAATAGTATAAGGAGAACTTCAACGTCAAAATATATTGAAACAAATAACTACATTTTATGTACTTTATTGATTGTCATTTTTCTGTTGTTTTCTCATACGTGTAATATAATCGTTTGAACCTAAATTTCTCAATTTGTTTAATAATATTTGTTCGTTTTTATCTATTAGGAATTCATTACAAACTATACTTGCTAAAATATACACTTCAACATGGTTCATATATTTAAAAAAATATATTAAAATCCTGAGCCTCCGAATCTTGCATTTTAGATGTGTAAAATTCCGAACAGGCTGCAGAAATTAACAACTTTTCATAGATTTTTCTAACTAAACTCTCCATATTAAGTACTACGTTAAACTGAAATCCTACACTCTTTTTTCATTTAACACAACCGGATCTTCAACGAACTAATCAGTTTTTCCAAACGATCACTAAATCCTAACTTTTTTATTTCACAACAAACTCTAGTAAATTTAATGTTTTGCTGCAATATTTATGACATGCATTGGCACCCTTTTCATATTCAAAATAGCGCAACGCCTATCCTGGTCGATTTTTCATTGCATCATTGAAGTAATTACCTGCCGTTTCAGTGAAGTCATCGCCCAATTTTTTAATTGTCTCTTGCAAATCACTATTAATATTTTTCATTTATTTTTATACTCACGAAACTTTTTTATTGCTTGTGGCCCATCTATATAATGACGATATATTTGTTCATATTTTTCCCACACAAAGATCAGCATAAGTACACATTTATGAATACCAGAGGTCAAAAGTCAATGATTGACTTCATAATTACCAATAAAGGAATAATGCCAACACAAATACTTGACGTAAGGACCCTGACTTCCGCTAACCTGAGAACAGACCACAATCTCGTACTGTGCAGGTTAGTCTTGGAACGACCGCACAAAGTCCGAAAAGCACCAGTCTTTATCGAAAAGTACAACATAGAATCTCTAGAGTCGGATAGCACACGAAAACTGTATGAAAACAGACTAACAGGCAAACTGAAGGAGTTCGACTGGAACGCATATGACGTGGAGACCTGCTGGACAAAAATTAAAAATACCATACATCAAGCGGCTGAGGAATCCATTGGAAAGAGAAAAATAAACATAAATTCAACAAACAACACCAAACCATGGTTTTGCCAGGAAGTAAAGGACCTCGCAGAATTAAAAAGAAGAAACTACTTAACATACAAAAGCACACCAAACCAAAAAAAACACGCAGAATATATAGAAACTAGAAACCGAGTCAATTCACGTATTAAGGCCATCAAAAGGGAGCATTGGAATAAATTCACAAGCGATATGGATCATGATATACATGGCGCCCAAAAAAAGGTGTGGAAAATGTTAAAGAACAGAAAGAAGCCGGTGAATGAGTATGTTCAGAGTAAAGGAGTCGCAATAGAAACTTGGGAAGAATACTTTGGTACACTATATAACGCTGAAGAAATACAAGAAATAGAATACCGGACAGCATCAAACGCAACCGTCTCAGAGACGGAATCAAGAGAAAGACTAGGAAAGCTAAAGAACAGAAAAGCACCTGGGACAGATGGAATACCTAACGAACTATTAAAATATGGTGGCCCGGAACTTGTAACAAAACTTACCACTTTATTTAACAAAATCCTGAGTACAGCGAAAATTCCAAACGACTGGCACACGAGCATAACAATTCCTATATTAAAAAAGGGACAAAAGACATTGCCCGAAAATTACAGAGGAATAACTTTACTATGCACAACTATGAAACTGTTCACAGGAATAATAAAAGAGAAGCTAGAAAAGCTAATAGTTAATAGGGAAGAGCAACAAGGGTTCAGAAAAGGCAGATCGACTACGGACGCAATATTTATCACGAAACAAATTAAAGAAAAGGCCATAGAATATAACACACCAGCATTCGTCTGTTTCGTCGACCTCACTAAAGCATTCGACAAAGTCCAACTAGGCGACGTCATTCGAATGCTTATTGATAAACAAATACCCGCCAATATAGTAAAGACAATTTGCAATCTGAACACTGCCAATACAACACAAATTAAAACAGAACAACACACCTCAGGTAGCATACCAACGCCCGGAGGAATTAGACAGGGAGATAGTCTCAGCCCCTTCCTGTTTAACCTCATTATGGATAAAATCATAGAAGAAGTGGCAACATTAAACATCGGGTACAGAATAAATAACACACGTATCAGCTTGGTGGGCTATGCCGATGATACCGCAATCCTCGCAGAAACCGAAGACGATCTGCAGAGACAGCTCTTTAAATTATACCAAGTGGGACAACGACTTAATATGAATATCTCCATCGAAAAAACGAAAAGTATGACCATCAGTAAGGAACCCATTAGATGCAAACTAGTAATCCAGGACAGACCCATAGAGCAAGTGATGCAGTTCAAATACCTTGGCGTAAATATATCCAGCAGTCATGAACCTATAAAGGACGTAAAATGCCAAGTCAACAAAGCCGCAGCAACCACAGGATGCCTAAGAGAATTTGTATGGAAGAATCAATATATGCGAATGGACAGCAAAATTAAGATCTATAAAACATGCATAAGACCCATAATGACATATGGAATAGAGACGAGAGAAGACACTAGTAAAACGAAGAGTATACTACGGGTGGCTGAAATGAGGGTAATGAGGATGATAGTCGGTAAAACCAGAAGAGATCGTGTAAGAAATATAGACGTCAGAGAACAATGCGAGATACAGGATATAGTAAGATGGGGAAGACAAAGAAGACGGGAATGGTATCACCACGTAAAAAGGATGTCCGAACACAGACTACCCCGCATAGTACTAGAGGGAAAACCAGCAGGAAACCGACCACCAGGAAGACCACCGAAAAGATGGAGAGATAGCTGGCAGTCCACATCACAGGAAATGATAGGGAGGCACGACCGGAATTAACAGATCAACAGATCTCATACAAGTAGAAGAAGAAGAAGAAGAATGTAACAGGATAAGTTCAACTGTAGTTCCTTGTCATAGCGATATGGCACTGGCAGCTTATCCCAAATTTGCTGTAAATTGACGTAAGTTTTTAAATATTCGAGAGGAAAAAATGCTAGATCCTTTACTTCAAAATCACACAAACTTTTAAAATTACTTTAATATAAACAAATTACTCTGCCGACATGGTCTATAATCTTATCTTTAGATATTTCCGTATCTGACATTTCGCACAGAATGAATGTAAATAGGCTCACCGCGTTTTATAGAAGAATTTGCAAGGTCAAAACCATTTTAAGATAATTCCACACCATTGCAATGCATAAATAACTACTGCAAGGTAACACACGCAAGGTGACCTCCAGCAAAGTCCCTTGGACAAGGTGAAGGCTAAGGCCATACACAACATTAAATACATAACATTTTCAAGGTCAAGGTCATATCAACTCAAGGTCGAATACCGTGATCAAGGGCGAGGCTGGGACGTGGTTAAGGTTAAGGTCAAGGAGTAGCGGGTAATGACCAGTACTAGCGTCAAACGAAGTTGACGGTCTCACGTTTCCAATAAAACTGGTCACGGTATTGTGTATTTGTTAATATATAAATTACCATTCGAGGTACACATTCCCGGTTATCAATATTGCGGACCTGGGACAAAAATAATAAAACCTATAACAAGAGGTGATCCGTTCATTAATCTTTTGAATGCCACATGCAAATAAACACGATTTAGCCTATTTACATAACAAATACATAAGTGTGAGACATCGAGCGGATTACGAGCTCGAACAAAGTGCTTGGAATAGAGTAAAATCGAAAGATTTCAGTTTAAGTGATTTTTTTTTCCTTTTTTTCTTTTTATCTAAAAACACTTATGTAGGTATGAATTTTCCTATTTTTTATTATTTTTTTACCGAACTACAAATACACATTACAAAAATTGCTCACAAACACAAAATTTTTAAATTTTCCTCAGGATTTGTTTTATAAAAATCAATATCGGGATGTCCCCAAGGTAAAATTTTTGCTGACGATGGAATTACATTACGTTTATCGTCGTTATGTGACAATGCCACTTTATTTATTATTTTCGTATAAACGTTATGTAACTCCCTGCGAAATGTTTTCATTTTTCTAAATATTAAACCGCCATTTTCTACAATTTTTTGGAAATCTTGCATGTGAATTTCCTTTTTAATTACAGTATTTTTTATGCCTTTTGCCTTTTTAAAATTAACTGTTCAAAGATTTTACATAATAGGCTTTGGCTCCGATACCACAAAATGATATGATCGGGTCACATGGAAATTCATCTTTCATTCTACCCAATACTGATTTGTTTTTTACGATCTGAAACTGATTTTGCCCTGGATAATTTGATGTATCAAATTTATAGGGATATTCGATCATTACGCTGTAGAAATCGTGGGTTAATACTTTTATTATGAGCGAATCCATATCAGTGTATGATAAAAAAAATTAATGCCGAATTTCTTTCTAAAAAAATTATAATAAAATTCATATATGACAGATTTTGGTACATCTAATATTGAAAAACCAATACAGATTTGTGGCATCAAGATAAGTAATAAATGAGGAGGGTTTGGTTGGGTCATAGTTTGACAAATAAGAATTGTTGGCAATATGCTTCCTTTCCGTACACTGACTTATACCTCCACGAATACCTTTTTTGAAAAAATGAATCGTATTAATGTCCGTTAAAAGCTCCAATTTTACCTTGGTCATACACAACATACAATCAAAAGATAAACTTGGAAGAGTAAAGCACTGTGCTGGGTCCAATTTATAAACGTTTAAACATGTGTCGCGGAATTGTTCAAAAACATCACATAATAATAATACGTCAGATTTTAAATATAGGTCTGAATAATTTCCCAAAAATACAGATACTTAAATCTGTTTCAATACGATCTATAAAAGTTTTAGCCGCATCATCTCCCCTAAATAGCTCAAGTTTGGAAAGAGTGGCATCAAAAGAACATTTTATTAGATATGCGAAAGAGTATGGCTCATGTTTGAAACTTTTCACCCTTTATGAACTTTGGGAATTGGGTTCAACTGTTTCAACAGTTTTAATACCGATTCAAAATCTGCGTAAACAGCAAAAAGAACTCGCATTTGTTTTTCGATATTTTCGAATTTTAATATGTTTTCCGGAACGCTCTTTCCAAATTTATTCATCTTCACATCCGTTGAGGGTATTAAGGAATATATGTGATTACAGTCATATTTCTGATGTGACACTAAAGCTGCTGGTGTTAAAAAACTAAGGAGGCAACCATCACAAATATACCCTTTATTATGGTTATAAGAAAATTGCGAATAGATCAAACGCGATAAATCTTTAATCCAACAGTAATGTGCTTTGTAACAGTTTGTGTCATCATCACCAGCATCTTTATTATCACAGTTTTTTTGTTATCAATAGCAAATTTATGTGTGTTTGTAGTTTTTTAGGTGCAAATCTAGGCCCCACTACTTCGTATTTTAGTTTTTTGTCTTCAAAGTTAGACTCTAAACCATACACATTAACTGAAATATTGTTTAAGCACTCAAATTTAAAAATATCACGTAATTGTACTGGAAAATTCATACCCGTAAATACTGTGGGTAGGAGGAGCTGTGTTGGAGAGATGCGAAGGATGTCGAAAATAATGCCGATGTTAAGGCCGAAGCCAAACAGCACTCGTCTTGGTTATACATATTGACTACTGCACGCTTTTGCCCGAAGAATTTTGGCAATCTAATATAGGATGAGCCGCATACAGGTGAATATTTATTCATGTTCACCTCCAGATATAGAATTTTCTCCAGAGCCCAACCTACCATATAATAAAAGAACAATATTTTTAAAAAATCTTAACATTTTCATATTTTAATTTCACAAAAATTATTATATTATGTTTTTTTTTCTTCGCGTTTACGACGTTGCATACCTGAATCCTTCTCCTGAAATTAACTTGCTTGACTTTTCATCGTCTCTACAAATGCGTCATATGTATGACCTATATCACTATTTGATTAGTTGTATTAAACGATAACGTCCAAAAACTATCACGTTTATTTTCAATGTGAGATGTATTGCTAACAGCTCCGTTTTTAAGCTCACTACTTTGCGTCTTATTTCATTAAAAAATAATGAATAGTCGATATACTCATTGACACTGCTTATGCAATATGTTGCAATTCATTTCTTCGAAGCAGTTTCAATAAGCTGGACGCCTTCGGACACTGGTACACACGCATTACTTCTATGCTGTAATGTTCTATAGTGAGCTGAAATTAGATTTTGTAGCACACTAATACCACATACATCACAATAATGTGTTGTAGATGATATTGACGCAACATCAATTCTTAGCCGCTTTGCTCCATCCGCATTGTCGAATCTTGAAAAACAAGATTCTCTTTTATGCTGTAACACATTGTAACTACGGGTAAATAACTTTCCACATTAATCACACACGTAAAACATTTTTACGTGTACATTTTCACTCGAAGAAACTTGCACTAATACAAACCCTTCTCGTTGGTGGGTATATACCAACACCACCACCACAACTTGTGACACCGAACTTGAAAACCCAATGACCTTGAAAAATGTTTGGCACACAAAACGTCCCTGACCTTGCAAAATTTAACCTTGGAAAATTTGGCTTTGAAAGTTCGACCTTGAAAACAATTTGACCTTGATTTTAGTCTTGCGCCTGTGCTGTCAAGGTCGTCGCTGCTGCCCATGCGGAGGAGGGGTCTCTTATTTTTTAACTACTACGGTTCAACACCATAAATATAATTTAAATAAATTTCAACCTCTGATAAAGGATTTATATCAATCAGCGTTGAAAATTCAAATACTTATCCTTACTATTTCACCATTCTTGGTGAATTGAGATTCCCAGCTGCATCGATTGCTTACTTTAGCGTTCTAACTTCTAATGAGATTTATTTATGAGATGCGTGCGTTAATATCTCAAAACCGAGGCAAATCTGTTAAAATACAAGGACCTTAACCTATCCACTACCTTAATTACAGCAATCTGCAAATTTCTGTAGACCCAGTTTGCCCTGGTGATTATTAGATGCCGCGACTTTTTCGATCTCAGAGCTTATATTTCGATACTCAACCAAATATATCGGCACTAGCAATGTATCGCATGAGAAATATTGATACAATATATTAGACATTGAAAAACAAATGTATCGATACTATAAAATATCGTATCGCCCATCCCTAATTTATGTAACACATGTCTCTAAAACTCAAACAAAGCCCCATAATCTTAGATCCCATCAACCCCACAATCCCATAAGCTTAAAACCCTATAACCCAGTTAAAAAGAGACTAATGCTCGGTCAAGCAACATCAATGATGTTTTTCCAAATGTTTGGTGGTGCACACATACCACAAATATAACAAAATGGATCCTGTTTGTTGTGATGGTCATGTTTATGTTGTCTATGGGTTCCTTTGGCTGTGTTATATCTTGAAGCTGCAAACTCTGTATAGGCCCAGGTACCCACCTCTACAGAGTTGCGGTTACATAATGACGACGCCTAACCAGCCGCCGATATTGGGTAACCGGCATAAACACTGTTATCGAGGGTTTCTGCTGGATCACGGAATAACTCCAACCACGTGGAGATGCTCTGGATTGCAAGAACACCAAAAAAAGTTTTTTTCAACACTGATAGAAGTGACCCTTTTGATTCGTCATCTGTGAAGTTATGGAGTTATAGGGTTACGAAGTTTTTGAGATTGTGACCTTTTTGGATTATGGGGTTGTAAGGTCACGCGGTAGTAAGGTGAAAGTGCATAGGTGTTTCACTGCTTGGTCTCTTTTGCACTGAGTTATAGGGTTTTAGGGTTATGGAGTTTTAGGGTTCAGGGTTATGGCATTTGAAGGATATGGGGTTGCTGCGATATATGATTATAGGGCTTTATTTGACTTTTTATTGAAATGCAAAATCACAAATTTGTATATTTTTTGAGGTTATGAAAAACCTGACGTGATGGGTTTATTTGGACTTCGGATTCGGTTTTAGCACACTCAATTACATATAATAAGGTAGGTAAGGCCCTGCAAACAATATTTCCAATTTTTTTTTATGAAACTGTGTTATTATACCCTGACGATTTTATGATTTAAATATTAACAGTCAGATTCGCTATGAAAGTTTAAGACTTAAGCCGGTTGCAAGTCATGTTAGCAATTTTTAAAAAATACTTTCCAGCAATAACACTAAGACAAATACAGTTCCAATATGAAGAGGAATATTTCAAGGTAATTCATTAACATCATTATGATCCTGTCTTGCAATGAAACACACTCTCAAACTATTAAAATTCCTCCAGATACTTCTTCAGTATTAGAAACAATCGTTAAGGTGTGGTGAGACTAAATCTTTTCTGTAAATGGACGATTTTATATTGATGGTTGCCATCAAAAATCAGTTCAAAATTGTGGAGGGGTTCTCCAGAGATTCAACTAATGCCACATTTTAAACACAGAGGCAAGATACAAAAGGGAACATTTAAAATGTACTAGCCTTTGTGCCAATGTAAGCAAATAGATATACAATTATTTGGGCATAAAACAGGCACCAAAAATTCACCAACGAACTATGACGACCAATTTAATAAACGAGGTTATAAGATGGGTAAACAGGTACTGCGCACTAATTCCTTTACAAGGTACTTAAAAGCTATACATGATCTGTCTCCAGTTATTTTATTGGAATTATGAAATAGAGCAGGACGGACATAAAAAGTCTCCAGGGTAAAGTCAGAAAACTTTTAACAAATGCATACAAACATCATACTTGTACCGCTGAAGGTATAATGCTACCAAGATACCTCAGGGGAAGAGGACTGGTGAATAATGGTAGACAAATGGATCAACAAATAAATCTACGTTCGTATTTCCAGAAGTTAACAGATTATTCTGTACAACTCCGGGCAATATGTGAGACCGGCAACTCAACACTGCTATCTCGTCAAACTGCTGGTTGACGTCAAGATAAATGTTTCTAGAGACCAAAGGCTTCTTATTAGCTATTAAAGACTAGATTATTCCAGTGAAAATTTATCTGAAATACTGCATTCGAGACCAAAACCAACGTTGCCGATACAGATGTCGAACATCAGAGACAATCCAGGACTTAAAGGGAGGCGGCCAAGCATTTAGCGTATCGGGATTCAGTGAGAGACACGATTTAGCTTCCAAGATCATCCATCAAAAGCAGGTAAGTTAAAACTTTTGCAGATAGAAAAGTGCAGTACTACGTATACAGCCCAGAATATATACTGGAGAACAAGGAAGTCAAACTGTACTGGGATCGAAATGTGCTCACAGTGGCTTAGTACGTGATTTCCGCCTTTTTATAATAATTATAGAGGATGTGAACATGTGCCACAGCTTCAATAAGATTCACTGATATAGATGGTTGGAAATAGCAAAAAAGCTCGGAGTCCGATGTAGCATTCCAAAGCCTCCAGGCGTCTTACAAATCGGGGTATACACAATACGCAACTTGTTAGATTGTTGCTTATGAATCATAACATACCAGACCTCATTTTAGTAGATGAAACATTCAAGCGAGCAACACTAATAAAAGTTGCCATTGCTAGTAATAATAATTTAATAGACAATCATAATGCGAGAATCGACAAATACAGAAACCTCAAGGTACAAATACTCAGACAATTGAGAATGAGTAGCGTCCGGACGATCCCCAAAATGTTATCAACAATTGGCTTAGTACTAAAGAGTCATCTACTTAATATCAAGGGATTAAACCTTAGTGAACACATATATAAAGTTATGAAAAAGACATTGTTACTAGCGATCGCTTGATTTATTCGGAAGATTATGGGAAATGCTGCGAGCCCTACGTCACCCAGGGCCCGAAAGCATGAAAAAGATCTCTCCAGGCTCAATATTTCTGACATCTTAGTATCCCTGTAGGGAGTGCGCAAGTCACTTGACAGAATCTGTAGATAGAACATATTTAAAGCTCTCGCACTAAAATTTGTGACATACTTGTCATTTTTGTTAATATTTTTACAATAACTATCGCAGACAGTCAAGCAGTCATCAGTGAACTGAATTTTTATGTAATTAGCATCAAGACGATCTGGAAATGCTTAGAGAAAGTAAACGAACTAAGCAAGAATAATACAGTTACACTTCTGCGGGTGCTGGGACACACAGGAGTAAAAGGAAATGAAATTGTAAACAAATTCGCAAAAAAAAAAGACTGAAACATCATTTTTGAGGCCTAAACCTCTTTGCGGGATTAACAACAGTTTAATACTAGAAGAACTACAAAAAGGGGAAGTGTAGAGGAGATCCAATTATTGGACAAATCTACAAGGAATGAAACAAGCGAAGATATTTCTGGGAAACTATAACCAGAAGAAATTTAAGAAATGTATTAGCCTAAATAAGAACCAACATACAAATTTAACAGGAACCTAACAACTGTCACTTGAAGGAGTACCTTAAGAAACTTGGAGTAGCAGAAAGAGAAGAATGCAGATTTTGCGAGAAAGGGGACGAAATCTCTATCGATAATTTTTTAGAATGCATTGTCTTGCAAAACCCTAGTATACGATACGATACCTGGGAGCGTATCGAATAGAAAAGCGAGATTTAGCCAATCTAAAACAATCCTACTTTCTGATTTTCCTAACAAAATAGGATTGAAGGAACTGCTTCAGTAGAAGAGGCATCCCCAATGACAGCAGTAAAAGGGGGGCACAATAGAGCCTTCAGGTCGCAGTGCACCACACATTCCTATTTCCACATGTATAAATATAAATATTTTCACATGAACTTTCTAGCAGAAATTTATTAAAATGAATAACTTAATTCGACATTGTAAAATTAGAGCATTTCACGCAGAACTTTCTATATATTAGTTTTCTTACTCGTCCAATGTCAATTCATTTTGGGAAAAAAATATTTTTATTCAAGCATTAGAGCCTAGAAATAAAATATAAATTCTACAACTTTAGATGCGGTAGTTTTTTCCTTATATTTCTCTTTTAATGTGTGATTTTATAAATATTGAATAAATTTCTGCCCAGTGGTTTTCCACCTAAACATGATTAAAATTCCAATCAATCAATTTTGATACTTTACTGTTTTTCTATTAGCGTCTACATGGGATCATTGGGGTAAAAATTTGGAAAGTGTACCAAGTAAAAGAAATGTAGTTAAAAATTATTCCCCCAGAAAACTAAGTATTCATAATAGATATAAAAAAATAAATTAATAAAGGGATAAAATCCTGACGTAGAAGGTAATGGAAAATTTCTAAACATAATTTCCTAGTATGACGAAGTTGATGCAGGGCATATATATCTCGTAAGCACAAAAACCCTTATTCGTCGCCAATGCTGCGCAACAAATTTTAATTTATTTGTTGGATCTTGTATGACAAGTGTATTTTTTTGTTAATTTTGGGGCGCTGAACACAAAAATGACAATGAAATCAAAAACTTAGTTGCAATTTTCAAGAATAAGTTTTTTTTATTTTATTTTTAACAAAATAATAAAAATTACATACTTTTACACTTGTAGAGATATTAAATATCCTGTATTTTTGCTTTTCTTTTGTGAATTGTTTCTGAAGCATCTCTAACAAGAGTCCAACAGTAGTCGGCATGTATGGAAGCATTCCGCTTTCCCAGCTACCTTTCTCCATTGTTGATATATCCTAATGGAAGCGTTCATCGTGCTCATCATCTACAGCTTTGCAGTTTTCAGGAAAAAAGTCCAGATGTGAGTGTAGGAAATGGATCTTTAAAGACATACTGCAACCCATTTTTTGATACGATGAGAACATATTTTCAACAAGAGTAACATTATTGTCAGCTTTTTTATTTTCGGAGAAATTAGTGACCATATGGCGAAAGTCATTCCAAGCATTTTTTCAATATCTGATAGAGTGCGGTCAAAATGTTTGTCTTTCAGAATATTTCGAATCTATGGTCCAATAAAAATAATTTCTTCAATTTTTGCTTGACTTAGCCTTGGGAATTTCTGATGCAGGTATTAAAAAGCTGGCCTAACTGTATTCAGTGCCTTAACAAAGTTTTTTATTAGGCCCAATTTGATATGAGTGGAGGTAACAAAATCTTTTTGGGGTCTGGCATATGTTTTCACCTAACTCTAATGATTATTGTACGGACCATTCTTTTCTCTTATAATGAAGTGCCTTTGCCCGATTGTCCCATTCACACAAAAAACAGCAAAATTTTATGTAAAGTAACTGCAACCCAAGTAAAAGTGCATCACCTTTAAGTCGCCACAGATCTGCCATTGGTGTTCATTGTATTGTATACTTGTCAATGGGTACTGCATATTGTCGTATAATTCTTTCATGTGAACTGCATATCAGGAATAGACGGTAAAATATTTCTCATATGTTATAGTGCTGCTTTTAAACTCAATGTTGAACTGTCTATAAGCAATCTCCATTGCCCTGGCCTGTACTTTATATTTAAAGCCGGCAATAAACCCATAATGTTATTGCAGAAAACAGAGTTCTTTTCCATGTTAAAAAATGGTGCTAGGCCTTTATGGCGTTTACGAAAAACACATACTAAAATATCGTTTTCTATTAAGTTCCACAGCTGTAATCTTGATCCTAATACCTCTGCCTGGAGTTCTGGAATAGGAAATTCGTCACTATGAGGTAAAGGTCTTATGGCAGATAGTATATTTAGATAGTTGATAACTGACTTTTTCTTCTTGGATATATCTGTGCCTTGCCTAACACGAGGTATGATGCAGAAAGAGCAATCATTAACATGATTTGAAGGCTTTCTCCAGATTATTATGATAGCAAACCGCATAGATTGTTTTTTAGTATTTAGCCAGTTTCTCAGACTTGAAGCGCATGGATTATAACAGATAGTGTGGCGCCCACTGTTTGTCTGGATCCCCAATATTGCCATCGAAATAAAGCTGACATATCTTTTTTATCAATGGGGTAATAGACCGCTTCTGAAACGTAAAAATCACCTCACCACAAGCATAACAGAAGTGATCTGGATTGTTTACACACTTTCGAGACAACTTACAATCTCAACTATTCGATTCGGGTCACTAACTTCGACTACTAACCCTTCGCTTTGTAACTGCTTATATACTCAAATACAGCTTCTACATTTTTCGAAAATATTCGAGAATTTTCTATTCGATTCCATAATATTCGCAATAGTAGCGTTTATCATTTGCTTGTATATAAGGGCTGTTCAGTAGAAAGCAGACATCAAAGTCGATTTACATGGGTTTAAATAGCTATATCCCCTATTTTAAGCTCTGGAGCGTTGGGACTTCGTATATGGGGGGAGTCATCCTTGGAAATCCCCCACGCGGTGTTGCCAAGTTGTGCAACATATCCTTAATTTGGAAAAAAACTTAGATTTGGCGAAGTCGTACTCCTCTATTTTTATAACAATACAAATATATCATACGCATTTTGGCGGTTACAGTGTTAATATATAGGGAGACATGACATCACATATCTCTAAAATTTGAACTAATATTAAAAAGATAAGTTTCGTACATTTTGGCTATTTTCCAGTTTAATTAATAATTAATTAGACGTTACAAAATGATTATCCATTCTATTTCTAAATTTAGTTAGCAGTAAATTATAACATAATAAAGATTCAATCAGTACTTTTCTATCGACAGCTTCAAGCCGAATTGAAAGTGAAGTGGCTTTAAAACAAATCTTAAACCTACCCGTTTATTTCGGCAGCTTAATTGTGAGATGAAAATCTATTTTGAGCTACTTTCAAACACGTTGATTCGCATGCGTGTGTACTTAACCTCAATTAATACTACTTGTGGAATATTTTGTAGAATTTGTGTGACATATTGTAAATAAATCGAATTTAAAGTAACAACAGCTTTCTCACTTTTCATAGTAAGCAACAATAAATAAAGATTTTGTTCTTAACCTAAAACCTATGAAATGTCAAAGTCATATTAGGCCAGCGGAATTAGCATCTGGAAAAAATGTATTGTTAGTAGACCTTTTATTACGTAAAAGCCTTCAGAATATTAATAGTAATTATGTAGTATCTTATTCTCATTTTCTTTTTTGTGGAAAATTGTTTATTTAACAATTAAGATGTGAAAAAACGTTTTTTTTTCAAGTTCTAGGAAAAGCTATTGTTTTTCAGTAAAAAAATTTCCATCAAAAGTTATGCACATTAAAAATATTTACAAAATGAGCTGAAGCCTATGCAAATCGGATAATTTGTTTCTTATTTATTGCAAAAAAATTTTTTAAAACGGCTGTTTTTTCAATTGTTAATAAAAAAATTGAAAAAATATTGCATTAACTTTATACTACACCGAAAGGAGCCTCTTGTTGCATACAACAAGTATGCAAAATTTCAAGTTAAAATATTTAATAGTTTTTTGCAGAGTGAATTTGTTTATAACATCCTCATAGGGAGATGGTTAAACTATTGTGTGCAGCAGTTTTCAACTCTATTATTTCAAAATTGTTGATGTTGCAATAGTTTAAAGTTACACCTACTCCAAGAGTCAGGAAGTGACCAGTGGAGCAGAGGGCGTTCTTTCAGCCTGCGACGCGCGGAACAAAACGTGACTCGGACGCTTCACATTCACCTTGCCGGAAAAATTTGAAGTATCTCCACAAATATTGGTCTTAGAATCTTAATTTTTTTTTTAATTTGTAGTTTCTCGACGAGATATGAACAATAGATGATATGTTTTTGTAATCATATTATTGTTAAACATAGCAACAAATTGTTGTATGTGTTTTTCAAATTACGAAAAAAATGTTACAGCGGTCAACAGTATACTACTACTATTTTGCTTAAATCTATACAAAATATTTATTCCGTTCTCCGTTTCTTAGACATCGATGAACACCTATTTTCGAAATCCTTATCGGTTTCATTATTATCATTACAATTATTATCATCATTATCACTCTCATCGTCATCATTTTTATTACTCTCATCATCATCACTCTCGTAACTGACATAATTATCATCATCATCAACATCATCATTATTATCATAATAATAATTATTTTCTTCCCTATTACTTTAATCGTCTTTGAAAGTAATATTCCAATAATTCTCGATTGGATAATCGATTACAATATAATCGTCAAAGGTAGTTTATTCTGCATCTCGAAAAATAATAATGCTATCAACAAATGTTGATATTTGTTTCATGCTATATCTTGATAAATATTAATGGTACATCAAAAATTAATCTAATTTTTAATATTTCTAACTAAAAGTATACTGTTGACCACTGTAACAATTTTTTCGCAATTTGAAAAACACGTAAGTGCGGCAAAATTATAATTATGCATAAAATGTATAAAAATGCAATAATTTGATTATTTGCTATGTTTAACAATAATTTGATTACAAAAACATATCATCCATTGTTCGAATTTAAAGCGTCCGAGTTACGTTTTTTTGCGCGCGCCGCAGGCTGAAAGAACGCCCCCCTCCACTGCTCACTTTCTGACTCCCGAAATAGGTACAACTTTAAACTATTGCTACATCAACAATTTTGAAATAATTGAGTTGAAGACTGCTGCATACAAGAGTTTAACCATCTCCCTAGGAGTTCCTACTTAAATAATCCCTTAATGTCAATAAACAACTCCGCAGTGATTTTTTGAAAAAAAATTCTATCTCAGCTTTTAGTAGTCGTACACAATTTTTTTTCAAAATGTGCTTCAAAATTTCATCTATCGCGTCGACTTATCAACAGTTGTCGTAGAGTATTCTATTTGTTTATAAGGAAAAAACGAACCTCAATTTTGTTTTTTTGTTTCAACAATTTAAGATCAACAATTCATTTCGTTCTTTTTTGTTATTATTAGTATAAGTCCGGAATTTTTATTTGCATACCTGTAAACTGCTGTATGACCTCTACATTGCTGAGAATAAACAATAAAAAAAGACCTAAAAAGTTATAAACAAATTCACTATGCAAAAAATTATTAAATATTTTTATTTGAAATTTTATATTTGTTGTATAAAACAAGAGGCTCCTTTAGTTGCAGTATATTTTTCTATTGTTAGTAAACAATTTAAAAAACAGCCATTTTAGCAGGTTTTTTTGTAATAACCAACGAACAAATTATCCGATTCGGATGGGCCTTAGCTCATTTTGTAGGTATTTTTAATGAGCACAACTTTTGTTTGAAACTTTTTTACAATAGCTTTTCCTAGAACTTGAAAAACCTGTTTTTTTCACATCTTAATTGTTAAATAAAAAATTTTCCCCAAAAAAAAACTGAGATATAAGATACTACATAATTACTATTATCATTTTGAAGGTTTCTACATAATAAAAAGTCTACTAACAATAAATTTCAAAATCATCTTATCTAACTCCGCCGGCTTATATGTCCTGACGATCACTGATCTAACGTTCGTAAGTAAAATCCAGCTTGAACCATTTATATAGCATTTTTAAGTCGCTCTAATAAAATCAACCCCATTTCATTTTAGGCTAAACTTGATTTATTCAAATCGCTCTCAAGAGCGTTTATTTCACTTTTTTCAAGTGGCTTTTTAAAGCCACCTGAACTTAAAGCTGTCATCTATATATACATACTGTATAACAAAGGCACTTTGCCTTTTTATCTTCCAAATATTTTTTAAGAATCCAAGTTTTCAAAAAAGTATTCTAGGGACGTATGACATGGTTACCTTTCAACTACTACGGCGCCGACCCAAAAAAGTGCTAAGTCAATAAATTAATATACAGTTATCAAAATAATTGCAATACAGTTGTTAATTTACTTTTTACTTTTTAGTGCAATTTCTTGAAGTCAATTATAAAGAGTAAAATGGTATGAGAAATAATGAATTATTGAAAAAAGTTACAATTTTCATGGTTTCCTTGTAAAATATTAAACGTTTTTTAGACTTATTTAATGACACAAAAAATATGGTATCATAACAAAATTACACACAAATGTTCTTAAAATTTACTCGATAATTTACTATGTTTGCCTTATTCTTAACAACTATTCACGTAGACAAAATTTTACCCTATGTAAACTTAAGTCTATTATTATCCATTAAGGAAAGCCGCAAGATTGGGGACTATAAAGCATTGACAAACTTTTTTTTTTCGATATTCCGCTTAAAATTTTTGATTTGAAATGTTTTGGAGAACTCTGTTTCTTTTCGTAGTAATTTTTACTTTCGAAGTTGATGCCTTTTCAGATTTTTTTCTTGATTTCCTTCATCATTATGAAGAAAATTTTAAAATTACCATATTTGGATGTAACACAAAAGGTATGCAAGTACTTTGGATATAGTATGATTTTATCTGTATTGAAATTATGAAAAGTTTCAATAAATAACGGTTCACTACAGATTTCTGTCGTCTTCAGGTTTGAAAAATGTTACATTTATAGAAATAATTACAAGACCTATTAAAATTCGATTTTATATAGATATATCTTTATATACAGTGCTAGTTATACAGGATGTCACAGTGAGCGTAAATTTGGAATGGTTTCATATATTAACGTTAAAATTAAATAGAAATTTTTAGGATTTGCCAAAACATGAATAATAATCTCCAATGCTACTTCATTATTATCATTATTTCAAGAATTAATAATTGTCAATACTAGAGCTGTATATATATATATATATATATATATATATATATATATATATATATATATATACACACACAAATATATATATATATATATATATATATATATATATATATATACACAAATATATATATATATATATATATATATATATATATATACATATATATATATATGACTTTTAGAAATAAATCGTTTTTTCATTTAAGAATCTGTTTTATTGTCGAAGATCTTAATATTAAATGGTTACTTCAATAAGTTATTACCCGTAAATACAGAAAAGCTGACATATCCAATACAGCCATGCCGGCATTTTTTTGTTATTAATTTGGAATGTCAATATTCTTCAAGACTTTTAGAAAAGGTAAGAACAAATTTTTATTTCTTTCTTTCTAGATGAACTATATATCCTTATGTTACAGGCTGATCAACAAAAACTTTTCGCCGCCCCTTTTCACTGGTTGGTCTACTACCAAGATGAAGGTCTACAAACTCTTTTGCAAACAATTTTTTCGAATTTCTCTATCTTAGTTGATAGTGACTTTAATATAGCTAATCTGTACTCCACTGAGACAGTCTTAGTCCAAAAAATTTTTAAAAAACATTCCAAAAAAGTAGATGTTTTCTTAGAAGATTTTGGAATTTGGAATAAAACTTTTGGTTTTGCAAAATATGAAAATTTCGACACGAGTATTGCAAAAAGAAGAAGAAATTTAAGTGTCAGTTTAAACACTTGTATAGTGATAACTCATAATGAATCTTTAAATCATTTGACAGATAAAAGGTATACTAAAAATGCCTAAATATTACTAGTTAGTCATGATTTATTTTTAAAATTCTGACAGGGATGCGATAAAATGTTAGTAAAAAAATATTGGTTAAAAATAAAAATAGTACTTTCTACGCCACAATTGTATGATGTAAACAAGTGCAAAAGTTACAAAATTCAAGGAATTGCTTGTGTGGGAATGATGAATGCGATGAGGACTTTTTCTACTAGGGCACTAGAGGTCTTAATAAACCTACCTTCTGTCTATTTATATATAGAGAACCGGACCTTGAAGGCTGTTTATCATTTCAGTTGTCTAGGGAGCATGGATCTGGAACTGGTGGCTACCCGACTAGCAAGGAAAGCGTGGTGAAGAGACGTCCATCGCTTTCCATGCAAATAGAATACTTAGCGCAGGTTTTGAAACCTAACCACTCCCTCGAGATATTTTTGCCAAATAGAGAAGATTGGGAAGAGAAGCAAACTCTTCCGATCCTGATAGTATACAGATGGATTTTGATAAGATGAAGGAACTGAAGCTAGAGTGTTCGATAAAAGCATGAAAGTCAGAGAGTGTGACGCTCTTGGATAACATACAACGGACTTTCGGGCAGAAATTTATGCCATTCTGCTATGTGGCTATTTCTTTGAAAGGGATATAAACATAAAACAATAAACATACGCTCAAACAATAAATGAATGAATAAAAGGTACTTTACATCCCACCATGACCGCAGGTGATTCGAGGTCGATCTCCCATGCTTATCCAAGTCGCCTCGTTGATTGAACTTACCTAATGGCTTTAGGTGACAAAATTGTATCTCCGAAATATCTCTACCTCAGTACGTTGAGTACTGGGCACTCTCTGAGGACATAGTCGACAGTTTCATCCTCCTCCAGATACTATCTGCACATCGGGTCATCTACGACACCAATCTTATGAAGATAGTCCCTCAAGTGTCAATGTTCTGTCAATAGTTCCACCACGATTCGTAGTTCCTTTCTTCCTAAGGAAAGAAGTTCTTTAGGAAGCCATGCGCAAGGTTTAGTTATGTGTTCCTTGACACACCTCATTCCGGGAGTCACTTTACACAATTCAATAAGTTACTTTTCAGCAACAATTTTAATTACCTTTTACCAATGGTAATTCGAAAATATAGAAATGGTTAGGGTTCATACGGTTCAATCGCCGACACGAGCCTGATTGTGCTGCCATTCGTTGTCAGACTGTTCAGTACATTCTTGAAGTCGCGAAATTATGACACTAGACTTCAGTGTTAATATCTCAGCTCTACTGTCTAAGAATATATTTATAATCTTATTCATATTTATTTCCCTCTCACAGAGATGACCACACTGCAGAATAACATAAATTTCCGCCGTAAAGATCGTCGCACGTTGTCTAAGAGAGTAAAACTCTCCAACTTCCGTGTTCCTGTCGAACACTCCAACTCCAGCTCTTTCGTTCTATTGAGATCCATGAAGATCCAGTTCTCGGAAGACTTTGCTCCTCCCCCCAATTCTCTATACCTGAAAAAGTATCTCAAGAGAGTGGTTGTGTTTCAAAAGCGACACCGTGTTACCTGTTTGAATAAGGAGTGAAGGGCATCTCTCTACCACGCTTTCCCAAGCACTTGAATAGCAGCCCGTTGCAGTTCCGAGATACCCTAGGTAAATTAGACGATAAAACGCCTAAAAGGACTCGTTCGCTATGTAGAGGGAAAGTAGGTTCACTAGGACTTCTAGAGCCCTAGTGGATGCAGTCCTCATTGCACCCATTATTCCCACATAAGCCATTTTTTGAAATTTGTCAAGTTGAAAACGGTGTTTGCATTTTGTTATACTAGGCCACCATACAGCAGCAGCATACGTGATCACGGGGCGGATCACAATAGTGTATATCTAAAATAGCACTTTCAATGTCAGTCGCCATGTGCACTTAAAGGCTCGTTTACAAGCACAGAAAGCACATATCGCCTTCTTGGTTCGAGCCTCAATATTATCTTTCCAGCTCAGTCGTGAGTCCAGAATGACTCCCAAATATTTAACTGTGCCCTTGTATTTAAGGGTTTTTCCCGTCTCTTTTAGTAAAGAGTACCACCTTGGCCTTGCCCGGATTTATTTCGAGCCTTTCTTTATGGCACCATCGTTCTCTTGAGATACTTTTGCCAAGCAGAGAGAATTGGAAGGAGAAGCAACCTCTTCCGACTTTGGTGGTTTACTGATGGATTTCGATAGAAACATGCAAGTGAGAGAATTTTATTCTCTCAGACAATATGCAATGATCTTTCAGGCAAAAATTTATGCCATTGTGCAATGTGATCATCTCTTTGAGAGAGATATAAACAGAAGTAAATCCATAAGAATATGGTGAGATTGCAGGGCTGCAATATTAGCACTGAAGTCTATTTTCGTAACGTCACGATTGTCTGAGTGCAAGGATGTACTAGATAGTCTGGCTAGGAACGGCTGCACGACCAGACTTTTTGATCCCGGGTCACTTACGTATACACGGGAATTAGGAAGCAGATCATCTGACAAAGATGGGATGCGCGATTGAGTCGTTCGGACCCTAATCAATTCTGTCTGTTGCAATTACGGTTAGTAAAAGGCAACTAAAACCGCTGGAAACCAAATTTATTGAATCCCAAAGGGAGGCACCTGGAATGAAGTGTGCTAAAGAACATTTAACTAGACGTAATGCGTGACTTACCAGAGAGCTTTTCTCCCTGAAAAAAAAAGAACTCCGAATCGTGGTGGAACTACCAACAGGACATTATCACTTATTCATACCATTGACATCATGTATGAACCAATGTGCAGATGGTGTCTGCCGAAAGACACAGTTCACCATGTCCTCAACGGCGTGAGACGGAGACCTTTCGGAGATAAAATATTTTAACCTGAAGGTAAGTTCATTTAACGACGCTACTTGGATTCGCACAGGCGATCGTCCTCAAATGACTTGTGACGATGGTGGGATGTAAAAAGCTCGACGAGGCCTAGGCATGGAAGATCCAATATTACCACTTTTATTTATTTATTCACTACTTTCTGATTCGCAAATGTGGAGATTCATAAAACAAATTACATATGACAAAATACAATTAGAAAATATACTTTGTAGTAGAATGGCTGTGGTTATCAAATAAAAGTGATCATATTAATATCATATTTTTAGATATAAACATATAGATAGCGTTACAAAAGTAAACTATGTTCTGGTTCAAGTCCTTGCTTCGATATATAATATATCTTTAAACTTTTCGGTGACAGATACGTGGGGTTACAAAAATAATGAGTCTCAATGGTCTGGAATGATGGGAGAACTGACAAGAAAAAAAGCAGACATAGGAGGTAATATTGCGCAGGTTATTTCTTGAAAATTATTAAAAGATTTTAAAAAACGTTCTACACCAAAAATAAGAAAAATTTTCGTAACCACCTTATAACAGGTACTGAGTACAGAGTATGTAATGCATAAAACATGATGGAAGATGTAAGCATTTGTAATTTTCTTGAATTCTTGCGCAGAACCCAAAGAGCTTTTTTGTTGTAGAACTGAGTAATTATTGAAAATAAGATTTAACGAGTATCAAGAAATTTTGCAAGTATCATCTTTAGAAATTATTTTTTTTGTAGGTACTTCTTTATTTCTAACCAAAGAACGTATCGATCTCATAGATTACATTGCTATGGTCACACCCACAAGAAACAAATTTGTCTTTCGGCAGCCGAAACTTTCTTACATAACTAACGTTTATACACTGCCCTTTAATACAGCAGTATGGTATTGTATGATTTTCACGATGCTAGTTTTAATGTTCGTGCTATTTGGTCTTATGAAATGGGAATGGGTAGTTAAAAAGCATCATAAATTAAACGTAAGACTTTCTTCTCTCATAAAAAGAGGCCCTTTTCTTTATTGTTCTTTATTCAGAATTATAACTATGTTCTCATAAAAAATGTTTTTATTAGATTTTATTAGATATACTTTTATTTATGAAATATTTTGTAATATGCAAATTTTTCATTTTAGAATACGGCAAATAATGTGGGACTCCTAGATTCATTTCCCGAAGTTGCTTTGCTAACGTTCGGCGCTCTGTGTCAACAAGGTGCTGCAGCTCTACCTTATGGGTAAATAAGCGAATTGTTCAATAATTTTAGATAATGCATTGTTTTTAGTGCTCCTGGAAGAATAGCTACTATTTTCTTATTGGTCTCATTTATGTTTATCTATGTCTCTTATTCAGCAAATATAGTAGCTTTATTGCAAACATCTTCGAACAGCATAAAGACTCTGGAAGATCTATTGAAGTCCCGTATATCTATTGGTGTAGATGATACGGTTTTCAATCATTTTTATTTTTCGGTAGGTACATTTTTGATAATAAATAATAATTTTTTTTATTTTTAGTACTAAACACAGAATGGCATAAAGACACTCATGCCATGCTTATAGAGTAACATAAAAAATACGTGTGAAAAGTTATCGAATTAAAATTAGAACTAACAGGACGTCAGAGGGAGAATTTTAACAGAGATCATAAGGCTTGGAAGTTACACTCTCATGTGTATAATGGAATAACTAATCAACCTAAGCCCACATGCGCAAAACATTCCCACAAATTGGAACCAACTTCATATCGGTACTCCTTTACAAGGAGAATAAAACGAACTTACAGACTTGTCAACCTCTTAAGCCACCTGTATAAAATCTTCACCCGAATAATCCACAGACTGAAAAATAAACTGAACCCACCAAAGGAACAAATAAGGTCTCGTACGGGATGTAAAACAAACGACCACCTGCAGAGCATTAAACCATTAATAGAAAAAACTGTTGAATACAATATACTCCACTTCGTTGATTTTACGAAAGCATTTGACACAATAGATACGATTTCCAAACAAGGATACACTTTATCTTCAAAATTGTTCATCATAATCCTGGAGCACGCATTAAAAATGATAAGGCTAAAAAAGCGGGAAAAGTTACAGGTTAGTACTGAATAGCAAAACTAAACCATATATCTTAACCAGATGGCATTAAAGATGCTGGAGAAATGTTACTGGAACTGCAGCAGGTGTCTTAGAAAGTGGGTTTAACAAGCAACAGCAGTAGAACCAAGATGATGACTAACTTAATACCTACTGAACTCACAAAAATAGACACCCGGAAAATGAAATTGTTGAAAAATACATTTATTTGGGAAACAAAGTGTAAATAAATTCACACAACGAAACAGGTTAGGTATCCAGGGGAATAGGCATCGATTGGGTAACATACAGAGAGAATATCAACGCAACAAAATTGGTTTAAAACACCCATCGTGATCTTTGTTTTGTTTAGATTAATTGTTAATCTGACGTATACTGATTTCGAATCAAAGATAGTTTAGGTATCGGCCTCCTAGCTTACTTCGTTTTTAGTTCCAATTTAGTGACTTGAAGACACCCTTCAATGAAATCCTTCAGGGAAATAGTACCTCTCTGCCGATTTTCAATTTGTCATCTTTTTGTATAAGGAAACTACATATGAGTTTCACTACGTTGTTAATATTTTTCCGTCTGTAAAGCACTTATCAAGAAGTAAACTTGTAACTTTAAAAACAGAGTCGCCACCTAACCTTATCATTTCAGACATAATACTATGCTCTCTCGGAGTCCTACTTTTTTCATTTAAAATAATGCTGGTTCCTGTGTGGATATTGCAGGAAGTTTTTCATATCCATAATTTTTAATAATCTAACACGTCATTGAGAGGTTCTGTATTTTTTTGTTAGTAGAGTGCGCTGTAGAAATCTTCAACTATTTTCGTTATATCTATTTTGGTCGTCTTTAATGTTTGTAATATGATCTTACTGTATTATGAGTTATTCAATATTAAGTATTTTTAACAAAAATATTTGAATTTTATGTTTTAAATTTATTAACTTCTTTGAAAAATTATATTACTCCTGGATATCACACCTGTTATTTAGGTTTCTGAGAGATCTTCATAGAATTTCCCTATTTTTTCATAGGAGCTGTATCGTTTTGATATTTTAATAGATATATATGGTCATTGATTTCATTTCACGTTTTTATGTAGTATAATTCCCATTTCGCCTATATGGGTACCTTTTTCTCTGCTTCTTGGAAAATAAGAAGGGTATTTTGTTGCGGTTACTTTACATTTATAATTTTGATAACATGGCTATTAATCTTTTTATTATATTATATATTATATTAGTTATTTATATATTATCTCTAACACAATAAAATTTAGAACTGTATGAAGGACATTATTTTTAAATTTGTGTCCCCTTCAAATTATCGATAGTAAAGCTCGGGGGGATTTCAATAGATTTTATAGGATTCTGCTTCAATTAAAGTAAAGAAATAAGTTTATTCGTTGTTTGACAGACTGAAAACTCAACAACATCTAGGTAAAATGCAACTTTTCCTTCTCTTGGTGTCAGAAGTAAATGATTCTTATGAAGACTGAGAAATCGTTTATAAAGCAGATATTAAGTATTTTGATGTAATAATTGATCTATTTTGCGAATATCCGTTAAAAATTTCATATAATTTATTTTTAATAAAAAAAGATTTTATTAAATGCTGACAAACTTTCATAATTTGTAATTTTTACTCTCCAGTTCTAACTCGTCTACTGAATAAATTCTTTCGACTAGAATTTTTATATCTTGATTAAAAGTTTCTTCGTCGATATTAAATTTTTAAAAAGTTTCATTGAAGCTTTTAACTATTAAACGTCTAACCATTATTTACCTCTTCATGAGATTTTTTGTCACAATCGTTCTGAAGAATCTAAGTTTCCCGTTATGAATATCCATATACTACCAACAGCGTTTTAATCCGCATCTTTATTTGCATTTGTAGAAACATCTAATTCAACTTCTTCAAATTTATCATGTATATCTCTTGATATTTGTCACAGTAAAATCATTTGAGTTTGTAAATCGAAGTTAATAAGTTTCATCTTATTTGTCTTCTTGGTTATTGTTAAAATATATTTTTTAGAATACATTTATTATTATCATAAGTTTCCCGTAATTTGTTAATATCTTTGTAAACTAGAAAACTATATTTAACATAAACTCCAGTTCTTTTGAGTGTAGTGTTGCATTATTTTCGATTGATACTCAATAGTAATGAAAAACTAATCAGTTTCAGCTTCATCGCACATACCACTTTTATCATGTGGTTTAAAAGCAGTAACGTCAAAATAGGGTTTAAGTCGTATTTTCCTTGGATTTGTAGAAATATCCAATTCTACTTCTTCCAATTTATTTTGTATTTGCGACAGTAAAATTTGAGTTTTTAAGTCAAGGTTCAAATCTTTCATCTTATCTATCATTATGACTATTGTTAAAAATATATTTCTTAGAATATTTTTATTATTATTAAATATTTCCCGTGATCTGTTAATATCTTAATCTTGAAATATCTATATTTCATTCGAAACATTCAGTTTCATGTCTCTTTGAGTAGAGTCCTGCATTGTTTTGTATTGATTTTGAAATATAAAGGTACTTATCATTTTACATCATCTGTTTAGGTTCAGACTGATCGCATATAGCATTTTTATAGTCTGATTTAATAATTATATCGTCAAAATAGAATTTTAATTTTTATATTTTCAAATATTGCCCAATTTAAATGAACGTCTTTTATTTCAAACCGTCCATTAAATTTATTGGCAAATTTTCTTTTCATTTGGGATTTTTTGACATAAATTTTATATTCGATTGTATAATCTGAATTATTGCCTATTTTTTAAGATATGGTTATCGAATTCAGCATTTTCTTTTGATTTATATATATATATATATATCTATATATATATATATATATATATATATATATATATATATATATATATTATTTTTGACATTTTATCTTGGAAATTATTCTTCTTTGTTATAAAAAGTTTCTCGGGGACTGTATGTATTATCAAATATTAATTCATCATAAGTAAAATAAAACAGCTGTTTTATTTAATTAGTTATAACATGTATCTGTGTATCACATAAATGACTTCAATGCAGAAGGGTCCTAGGCGCCGCCCACCCTACTGAAGTTAAAAATATCAAAAAATAAAATTTTTTATAATAACAATAACGTAATATATTTCGTAACCTAGCTTTACGGAATATACATATATTTAAAAAAATAATATAAATCAGTCAATAATGGGTCAGTGCGTTTATTTTTTAACTTGCGAATTGCATATTAAAAGGCTGATATGAACACATACTCCGCTGAAAAATCTTGTCAAGTGGTAAAGGCGGATACTATAAAAACTGCTATTCAGCGCACAGTGGGGAGAAAAATTGTTTTTTCATTAAAAAATCTGTCTCCTGTTCCAATATTTATCAATTTGGATGAATCTTTACTTAAATTATTCATATCACTGTTCGTGCATCTGGATGAATCTTTGCTTAAATCATTCATATCACTGTTCGTGCATCGTACTGCGACATTAGGGAGTACAGTTATGCAAAATCACCAAAAATTACTTTAAAGCGCAATATAGTGTTTAATAAAATGTACTAGGGTTTAACACGCCGAAAGATGTCATTTTTATATATAAGATATCTTCTTGTGTAAATTTACAGTATTCTGGATTAACGCACAATGCGCAAAAAATAATTTTTTGATTCAAAAATAGGTAGGTTAACAGTGTTTTAAACGTAATAAGTTTTCGATTCGTCAATTATGTTTCTTGAGTTTATTAAAAAATGTCTGAAGTGGAAGGGTGGCTAAATTTTATTTTCCTTTTTTTATTGATTTGGAATTCAAATGTTATTTCTATTTTGTCATCATCAAATTTTGGTCTTCGCGAAAATCTGGATTGATGATTATTTTGTAAAGAAGGATATCTATCATCAATGGAAATATCGTTTAGCTTTCTAAAATCGATGACAATCTTCCATTTTAATTTTGCCGAATCATCTGTATTCTTTAGTGCAATCTATACTAGACTTGATTATACACAAACTGATAGTTAAATTATACCTTGGTCTACCATTTTGTTGATTTGGGATTTTACTTCTTCTTGATGTACCTGTAGGTGCCTATATGGCTTTGTATAAATCGATTAGAAAAAGGACTTTATTTCACTTGGAAATATTAAACAATCTATTGGAAAATTCTAAATAAATATGAGAAACATTTCCCTTTTCATTTTCGTTTAAATGTTCTGTACGCATCTGATTAATTATTTCTTCCTCCTGATTCTTATTGGAAATGTTGTCTTACTAAATTTTGAATTAAAATGTTTGCCTTAATAAGTGGTTTAAATTTTAAGTCTCATAAATTCACTTATATATGTATAATACATAAATAAAAAAATTATTCTTTATGTTTTACAAAATTTAGACCACTGAAGAGCCAATCAGAAGAGCAATTTATGAAAAAAAAGTGGCACCCCCTGGACAACCAGCAAACTTTTTTCCACTGGAAGAAGGAGTTAAAAGAGTTGGCTTATTTGCTTTCCATGTGGAGACAGGGCCAGGATATAAACTCATCAGTAAGTATCCAGTATATATATATATATATATATATATATATATATATATATATATATATATATATATATATATATATTATATATATATATATATATATATATATATATATATATATATATATATATATATATATATATATATATATATATATATTTATAGTTTGCAGAGGTTTCGCCAAAATCTCATTTGGTATCTTCTGTGTTTAGTGGTTGTAGATCAACTGTTGATCTGATCAATCGGTTTAGAAAAAGTACCTTATATAGAGGTCGCATTAGTCGGCATCGGCAACCTATCCTTAGAATGGCAAGTTGAGTTATTGAGTGAGCCATCGAGATGTCGCCACTGTATCTTATTTACTCTTTTTCAACCGTGAAATCTGTTTATAGGACACAGATACAAGATAATGGTTTATACCGAATGCAATGGCCTAACGAGTCCCATACTAGGACGAAACAGCGCTATCGTCATTTTTCGGACTCGGAGTTTTTCCATTTTCTTTGGAGATCTCCACACTTTGTGGCATAAGAATAATATTTATCAACAGTCTTTGTCCAAATAGCCGAGAATTTCTTATTTTATTTTAAAATTACACGGACGTAAACTTCTCTTTATATTTTTATATTTGTTGGCTTAAAATATACACAACAGCTCTCTTAGGGAGATCGTTGGTGCGATACTGAACTTGAACTGTGGAATTGGTTGCCGATGCCGAATAATGTAACCTCTATCCTTACAGTGGCAAGTTCGTGTATCGAGTTTTGATATATTTCTTTTTAATTGACCGTCGCGCCACCACATGGCGGTTTTATACAATATTTGTTGATTTGTGTTATTCTTATGTTATTGAGTGAGGTATCGAGATGTCGCCACTGTGTCTTATTTTCTATTTTTCAACCGTGAAATCTGTTTATAGGACACAGATACGAGATGATAGCTTGTACCGACTGCAATGGCCTGACGAGTCCCATACTAGGACGAAACAGCGCTATCGTCATTTTTCGAACCCGGAGTTTTTCCATGCTCTTTGGAGGTCTCCGCATTTTTTAGCATGAGAATAATATTTATCGACGGTCTTTGTCCTAATAGCCGAGAATTTCTTATTTTATTTTGTATATATATATATATATATATATATATATATATATATATATATATATGGTGATATTTTTGGGACACTGTGTTAGAGAGTAAAAATGAATTTCTTTTTTGCTAAGGATAAATTACCAACTTGAAAAATATTTTCTTTTAGGTGAAACTTTTCGAGAAGACGAGAAATGTGGTCTTCAAGAAATACCATTTCTGCAAGTCGAAGATCCATGGGTTGCTATACAGAAAAACTCGTCGTATAAGGAGATACTTAAAATTGGGTATATAACACAAGACTTTAGTTAAATGAGGAATAATAGTTTAGAATGTATCCACTTGGAATTAATTTCCAGTGTTTTGACAGCGATTGTACGAAATATAGTTACTCCATTTGTGCAAATTTCTGGTATAATGGTTGGTGAAACATCAGAAAGAATAATTTTTAAAAATATGAACAAATTTCACACAGAAAACTTTATTCTCAATATGTGCAGGATAATACCACTTACTTTATTTATTTTATGCCAAAATGGGATTTTGATGAATTTTTTAACAAACTAAACGGATAATTATAGATCACCTCAATATTAATATGTATTTCAGATGCAGACTGTCATTATCTTTTTAATCTATTAGTCACCACAGCGACTGATACGCCCACTTATCTCCATTTTAATTTGTTTTGAAATATAAAAACATATTTAAATGCTTTTTTAAAATACTCTAGATTACGGCTTGTGCAAGAAAATGGAATCCAACAAAGAGAAAACAATCTAATATACACCAAGAAACCAATTTGTTTATCAAAAAGCTCCACTTTTTTTAGTGTGGGCATGGTAGATTGTTATCCAGCAACGGCCATTTTAGCAGGAGGAATAGCAGTATCCTTAATTGTGTTTATTTTGGAAATTTATTTTCATAAGAGGTAATATTTAATTTTGTTTTAAAGATATTATTGTAACTGAGGCAAATTTAGAGGTGCTGTTTAAGATTTATCCTTTAGAAAGAATGGAATGGTTTAAATTATTCCTCAACCTATCTTCTTTTTCTATTTATACGTATATACTAAGAACGTATACTTTAGTATATATTGAGACAAATGTATAGACTATCATAAATAAATGTTTAGTACGCAAATTGTAGCATGTTCTTCTGACTTTTTAAAAAGCGAATGATGAAAATTAGTTCAAGTTAGTTATTTAAATTTGATGTCAATGGTTTCAAAACTTCATGAATTTAAATAAAACGGCGCAAAAAATATAGTGAATCAAAGTTAAAATGATGAAGTTATTTAAAATAAGTAATATTGCCTTAGTGACTTAATACATATTTGAAACAACTTACATTATGCAAAATAAGGCAATGTGAGGCTACTACAAACTTTATTTTAATTAAGAGGTATTGTACTTAAATAACAGTGAATATTAAAAATGGATTAAGCGTGATTTTGAAGAAGTCAAGAATCTTTATTAATACGCTTCCGAGCAAACTGTATCTTTAAGCTTTTAATTTTTCGGTCAAGGAGGGATTTACTTCTTGGAGCTCGGCCACGGAAATTGTACTTCCACAATTCTCGTCGAATTATTATACCTCTTTTGGAACTATTTTTCTAGCTCTAGTACATGGTGCATATTTTAGGATTCTTGACAGTTTTTCTTATAATACATCTTTCTTTACGTTCGCTGAAAATCTTGTTTGGAATTACCTTATATTTATTACGGAGTCCATTTTAAATACTGTATTGGCAAATTATGTGTTGCACGTATGAACTACTTTAATTAAACCACAATAATGATGAATGCTAAATAAGTGATGGAACGATTGATGAACACTTAACTGGGTGGACACGAAGCCAGTAGCCGAGCCAGGTCCGTATTGTCTCCGTGTGCATGGTAATATCAGGACAGCACAACTGTTTCAAGCCAGTAATCGAGACAGGACAGTAAATAGAATGCCGGGCAAACTTTCAAGACAGTAATATTCCACCACTGCTGATCGCTCATGATTATCTTTCGACTGTCCCCGCGTGTATGTGCATAGCAAGCCAATATTTGAAAAATTATAGCTTTGTGTACAGTTAGGTTTACAGTTTTTATATATTAAAATGGCACCGCCAAAATTAAATTCGAATGAACCCATTGAGTTTATTAGACTTTATAGGGAACAAAAGTGCCTGTGGTGTGCAACTTTGGAGGAATACTGAAATAAATAAGTCATTCATCTCACTCTCAATCGCTTCTTCAAACTCATTTAATAATAATAATAATATTAATAATTACAGGTAGGAAAAGTGCCTTATTACAAGTACAATCCGGAGCCTATTCTTGAAAACAACCAGTTCAAGTTATATTGGGACCGAACAGTTCTGACGGATCAAACAGTAGCTCATAATAGACCAGACATTATACTAATAGATAAAATTTCTAGGCGAACTACACTAATCGACATTGCGGTGCCTAACAACAACAACCTAAGGCCAAAGTATAACGAGAAGATCGCCAAATACAGAGATCTGGAGGTCCAAATCCGAAGACAATGGGCAATGAACAGCGTCCAAACGATTCCCATAATACTGTCAACAACTGGAGTGATACCGAAGAACCTCCTGCAGAACATCAAGGGACTGGGCCTTAGTGAGCATCTTTATAAACCGATGCAGAAAGCAATTCTCCTAGCAACCGCGCGAACCGTCCGAAAATTCATGGGAAATGCAGCAGACAACGTCACCTAGGACCCGATAACATGGAAAGGGTTCCCACAGAGCTTCATACTTTTGGCGTCTTTGTATGCCTGGTATGAGTGAATAATCCCTGGAGGGAGTGTTTTTTTTTATATTAATAATATGACCGGCAGTGTACTGCAGCCAGCAGTATACTTGTCGCTACTGTAATGCGTAGACAGTCCAGCCAGCAATACCAGCTATCCGCTTACCTTTAACCATATCCTTTATCTGCTTTTTAAACAACCCAATATTAGGGACATGAAAACAAGTAAACTTCAAAGATAAGTTGAATAAATAATGAGTCGAGCCCGGTACTATTCGCAACACGATCCAGCGAATAGTACGACTCAGAAATGCCACGACACACTGAAACAGAAGGTTTCTGCTATTGCAGGACGGCTAAAGAAATACAAGATCAGCAATAACAGAAAACGAGACAATGCGCTGTTCCAACGATCAGAAACGGATTTTCTACCGTAAGCTAAACTCTGCACCTAACATAACAGATAATAGATATCTCTAGTAGAAGATTTCTGGGGAAACCAACTTTCCACACCCGCCAATTCTAACATCGCAGCCCGCTGGATCAATGAAGAACACCAAATCTGCCCAGACTACAGCAGATACAGTTTGAGCCATTTACCACCGAGAAAATCTCAAAAATAATCAGGGAATTCCATAGCTGGAAATCTCCAGGTCACGATCGGGTCCAGAACTACTGGCTCAAGAAGTTCTGGTGTACTTACCATCAACTGGGTAATCTTATTAATAATGTAATCCAGCAAAAATGCCATTATTCCTGACATAAGGTAGTACGTATCTCTTGCCAAAGGATCAACATAGCACACATGAGCCAGCTTAGTACCACACTGTATAAGGTAATTACCTCCTGCCTGACACAACGCATCTATGCACATTGTGTGCAAAATAACATTATCGTAACTCAATCGAGAGGATTCACTAGGGGAGCAATGGGATGCAAGGAAAATTGATAATTGACTCTGTCATATGTAGCCAAGCCTGTACCCACCGAAGAAACCTCTTTGCTGCCTATGTGGATTATAAGAAGGTTTCCGACTCAGTGTCACATGAGTGGCTCATAACTATATTGAGAATGTATAAGGTTGATATTTATTTTGTTTCCTTTTTAGAAGGCATCGTGTCAACCTGTCCAATTGCAAGTGCCATCATCCCACGATACCATCGAAACGATTACAATTCCACCACGAAGGGGAATATTTCAGGGCGATTCACTTAAGCCCATTGTGGTTCTGCCTTACAATGGACCCAGTTTCACGCCGTTTGAACTCCACTAGATATGGCTTTAGTAATAACAACGAAGAGATAGTAAGATTGAATCATCTTTTATACATGGATGATCTTAAACTGATGGCTGCTACCAGAAACAAGTTGGAACAAATGCTTAAAATTGTAGAGTTCTCCAGGGATATCAGAATGCAGTTTGGACTTGACAAGTGCCGTATTTTAAACATCGTTAAAGGAAAGATGCAGTCAGGAGCATTTGAGATGCAGATCGGTGAAACTATAGCTGCAATGGAAGCAGAGCAAACATACAAATACCTAGGTATGAAACAGGCTAAAAGAATTGACCATCGCAAAATGAAGGCCGAACTGACCACCGAATTTGTCAGGAAGGTAAGGTGGGTGTCACGAACTGGTTTAAATAGTAGAAATTTGTTTAAGGCGGTCAACACGTACGCATGCTCTGCACTTAGCTACTCTTTTGGAATTGTAAAATGGAGCAGGACGGACATCCAAAACTTAAAAAAAAAAAATAAGAACACTCTTAACAAAAGTACAGAAACACCACCCTCGGAGTCCTGTTGAATGTATAATGCTTCTAAGACATCAAGGAGGAAGAGGATTGGTGGATATTGGTAAGCAGCTAGACCAACAAATAATAAACTTACGTTCTTGTTTCCACATGTTAGCCGGCTCTTGCACTCTACATCGAGCAATATGCGAGGCAGACGATTCAACCCCGCTACAGATGAGGGAACAGGATATTGCTTTTCACCAACAAACATACCAAGAAATGTTATAAGCCTAACTATGGAAGCCACTTTATGGACGATATTCAAATGAGGTCAATCAAGACAATGTCGACAACTCAGCATCGAACTACTGGCTGATTTAAGGACAGATGTCTCCGGAAACGGAGGGTTTTCTGTTAGCTATCCAAGACCAGGTTATTCCGACGAAAAACTATCGGATGTTCATCATCCGAGATCCATCAAAAGAACACGACCAATGTACATACGGCTGTCCAACATCAGGGACAATCCAGCACATAACTGGGAAATGCCAAGCGTTTGCCGCAACGGAGTACAGGGAGAGACTTGACTCAGCCGCTTAGATACTTCACCAAGAGTTAGCAGATAAGTTAAATCTATTGCAGGTAAGAAAAGTGCCTTATTACAAGTACAATCCGGAGCCTATTCTTGAGAACAAGGAGTTCAAGTTATATTGGGACCGAACGGTTCTAACGGATCAGACAGTTGCTCATAATAGACCAGATATTATACTAACAGATAAAATTTCTAGGCGAACTACACTAATCGACATTGATGTACCTAACAACTACCTAAGGCCAAAATACAACGAGAAGATCGACAAATACAGAGATCAAGAGGTGCAAATCCGCAGACAATGGGCAATGAACAGCGTCCAAACGATTCCCACAATTTTATCAACAACTGAAGTTATACCAAAGAACCTCCTACAGAACATCAAAGGACGGGGCCCTAGTGCGCATCTGTATAAGGCGATTCAGAAGCAGTTCTCCTTGCAACCGCGCGGACCGTCGAAAAATTTTTAGGAAAAACAGAAGACCACGTCACCTAGGAGCCAATAACATGGAAAGGGTTTCCACAAAGCTTCATACTTTTGGTATCTTTGTATACCTGATATGAATCAATATTAATATTCCCCGGAGGGAGTGCGAAGCTGTTTGACTTGAAATCAGGTATAATAATAAGGCCTTTTTCGTTAATGGTTTCAAATACATTCTGCGTTTTCGATTTATCTCGATGACATTAATAATTAAACTGACTTTAGTGTAAACACTTAACGGCTTAGTTTGTTGGCCTGTCACACTGGCCCGACTTACAGTCAAGGCTTGTGTGCAACCGCCATTATTCGGCATTTAGGCCATGTTTCTTTGACTATACTCATTGTTGAAGTGAGTAATACTTTATAAATTTTACGTAAATAGCTTCTGCATCATTTCAGCTGTTACATAATATATATATATATATATATATATATATATATATATATATATATATATATATATATATATATATATTATATTTTATATGACAAAATAAGCCGATAATACTTCAAGAAGCTCTCAAATATTTATTTTGGTGCACTTGCTAAAAATATATTTATTTCTTAAATATTAGATTTAAATGAAACTGCATCGTTTTAGCTCACGCCACTATAAATAAGTATGGCGAGAAACAAAAATACGTTATTTGTCAGCCAGCAGTTGATTAGCACATCGAATTTCTTGCCTATACCCAAAGTCCATAATTTCTGTCAGTGACTCATTTAATACCGGTCATAAAAGCGACGAAGCGGTGGAATAAACATCTCATGCAACTATAAATATTTTAAAACGTTGCCGCTCTATTAACAGGGTAAGGACTAAAAATTTACGTTGTTGTCATATTTCGCGTGCGTTAAATAGCAATCAGCTGATCGCATTTAAAATAGCACGATGATGCCGACCAACATGTATTTGGTTTTCTTATTGCGAAGATAATGGATGTGATAACACACATACACGGAACTTCCATCTTAAGTAGATTGAAAAATATGTCTCACGATTGGGTTGTCGCATTGTATGGATATTTTATTGATTCATGGATAGATTCTGTGAATTCATATATATATATATATATATATATATATATATATATATATATATATATATATATATATATATAAATATATATATATATATATATATAAATATATATATATATATATATATATATATATATATATATATATATATATATATATATATATATTATAGTGTATATAGATAGCACCAAACAAAGCAGACAATAGGAGACAAAGTCCATGGTTTCTTTCTCGAAAGTGAAATACCAACATACCATACAAACAAAAATTAAGACATAAATTAATAACGAACCATCTTTATTTAAAATATAATTAAAAGCTCTGAAATGAACTTTAAAACAAATGAATTTCTGATATCTTAAACCGAATCGAAAATGCTTACTTATTGAGAAGAACGAAATTATTTTGTGGACGCGAAAATATTTGGAAAAAATACAGGAATTTCGGGAAAAAACGAACAAGTTGTATTACAATGACGAGACATGGCTCAATGAACGGCACACGGTTGGGAAAATATGGCAAGAACATTAAAAATTCGAAGCAGGCATTCATGGAAGGATTTACGCAAAGACTACAGAATCTTAGTGGGAAAGGCCGTCGTCTTATAATAAGTCATATTGGAAGTGAGTCTGGTTTCTTAGATGGCGACTTTAACGTTTTCATCTCTCGAAAAATAGGGGACTACCTTGAAGCCATGAACACCGATGTTTTTAAGCGATGGTTTTCTTCGATTTTAAACCTTGTGGAACCCGATTCGGTAATTGTAATGGACAATGTCCCGTATCACAGTTGACGCCAATAAAAAATTCCGACTTATGAGTCTAAAACGGCGGAGATATGCTAATGGCTCCTTTCAGAAAACATTGAACTTGACGAAACAATGCCTCAAATGCAGTTGCTAGATTTAGTGAGGGTAAATAAACAAAAATATAACAACTATGATATTGATGAAATGGCTCGAAAAAAAATATAACAGTGTTGAGACTGCCGCCGGACCATTGTGAACTTAACCCAATCGAATTAGTATGGGCGCGAACAAAGAGGGAAGTTGCATGGAAAAAGAAAATATTCAAGTTAGCAAATATCAAAATATTATTAGACGAATCAGTTATTAACGTGACCACCGAAGATTGGGAAAAGTGTGTCGATCATGTTAAAAAAGAAGAACAAGGAATATCGGGGTTAGAGATATGTCTTTTGACAGCAATTCTGCCAATGAATCAATGTGAGCTAAATGACCTACATTACCTATGTCACACTCCTAAGGATGACATTAGACGCACCATGGTTGTTCCGAAACGAACAAATCAGAAGGACAATCCACGAGACGACACTCAGAGGAGCAGGTAAGCAACAAACTTTCGATTAATATGCATAAAATACCTTAAGGGCACTTAAAATACATATAGAATATATATCTTAAAATAACAACCCTATATTGTGAGCAAAACGTAGGAAGAGTGCGAAGCAATGGGTGCAACCAGCACCTGGAGCAGCTACACTGACTAAAGAACAAAGTTTGTTAAGGCTTAATTACTTGGAAAAGGTAGGCTTTACTGAATAACCTTGGACTGCCAGCAGCCACGGTTAACGCAGAACAAGCAGAATCTGTAGGACCTTCAGGCCGGAAGGGTTTCAATCGGTAAGAATCCAACACTACTTTTCACAGTTGAAGGTGTCTATGCAAGGTTTCACCTCCAGGAAAAATAATTGTAAGGGTTGATAAATATGTGAGGAAATAAATTTAACTTAAAAAAAATATTTTGAAATTCCCACGAAATGTCATCATTTATTATTTTCCGAAATGAACACGCCACTGGAATTGATATCCCTGATGGCGCACAACATAAGGCACTTTATATACGAGCGATGAGTCAGTGACAGAAATTAAGGATTTTAGGTATAGACACATAAAAATCACTTAAAATATTTGCTCTCTGATTCCTAACATGGTCTAACTTCAAAACTGGGCTAAGTTGACAATGAAACGTTTAAATTAGTAATTGCAACAATAACCAAACCAGGTTTTGTACCTTAAAAATGTAAGAGTGAAAAAATAATTTTCTTTTATTACTGAATCGTCAAAAATGAAAAATTTTATTTAATTTCGAGAGACTATTACTCTTATCGATTTTGAAGTATTATCTCTAGGTTTTTATTCATTATTTTTATTAAAGGTTTACTGTGGTAAATTCTCGTAGTAAAAGGTGCATTGCATTAATAAAGGATACTGTTTATCTTGCAATAATTGTATGAATACTCCGATGCATAATGTATTTTAATTTTTAGGTCAAAGGTTTACAAGAGACAATGGCATCAACATTTTGATGATAGAAAATATTAAATTAAGGACTTAAAAGAGAAAATATAAAATACCAATACCACAAGGGCACTAAAAAGGAATGCACAAGAAATACTTATGCACAAAGAAAAGCAGTACCAAGCTAACGCTATTAGCTATAATAATATTTGACAGTACTGCGCGTTTTTGGCACTGTTAATCAATGGCAGTGTAACATTTTTTTAATTACGAATAAAAATTAAGATTTAGTATTAATATTTCCAGTCTGTAGAAGCACAAAATTTATCTATGCTTGGACAAAACAATAAATACATGTTTATTCAAAAATTATTAATTAATTTTTGTCTACTCATTATCACCCTTTATTACGTTTATTATTTTATAAACATTAGAATACCTCTTTTTAGAGAAGCTTTCCTTTATAATAAATTGATGCTTTTAACAGCCTTCATGTGTTATCTTCGAGCATATAAGTAGCGGGCATTACCCGATGCGCTCAATCCCCCCACCTTGACCTTGACCTTGTCCCCGGCCTCGCCCTTGAACTTGGTATGCGACCTCGCGTTGATATGACATTGACCTCGCCAAATGTTATGTGCTCAAGGTTGCGAGCGACCTTGACCTTGACTTTGTTCAAAGCCATCTTGGCTTTGCTGGTGGTCATCTTGGGCGCGTGACCTTGAAGTTACGTGACGTAGTTTAGGGCGACCTTGAATAGTTTTATCTATAGTATGGGGCAGTTTCATTCATCAGTTGTCTCTGACTTGCATAGGTAGTACATGTATTAATATTTGATAAATCATGGCTTATGTTTGTGAAAATTGCGGTTCTAAGTTTACCAACAGTTAAAATATGAGGCGTCATAAAAGAGAATCGAGTGCAGCGAGATTTAATGAAGTGCCAGGAGAAAAACGGCTTCGAATTGAAGAGCGTACATCGGTGATTCCACTAATTAATTGCACTACATGTAATGTGGATGTTCCAGCAAATTATATGTTAGTACGTCAACGAACACAACAACATAAAAATAATTCATATTTGCCGGTAAGTCATGGTCATTGAATGTACTTTCAAAAAGATAATTGCAATCTATCGAGTTAGCAGTGATATGGAACATTCCGATTATGTAATGTTTTTTTGCAGACATTAAATCGAAGGTAGTGTTAATAGTGTATTACGTGTGCATCACGCATTAAAAGTTAACATGATAGCTGTTGGCGCGTATGTGCTTCCACCACAAGAAATATTCGGTGAGAAATCCTTCAACATTGCTAATCAAATAATTACTGTAAAAAGTGATTTGGATGCCATTCACCATTCTTTCATCGAATTAATAAAAACAAAGGCGACAGAGTTTCAGGAGAAAGATTCGGGTATGTAAAAATCAAAACCCGGTATATTAAATTGATTTTTATGATTTTTATAGTTTTTTTCTTGTTATAGGATGGGCTCTTGTGCGAATTTTATACTTGGAAGTCAGCATTAACAAGTATACATCTATGAGTGGCTCATCATTCATCAAGTTGCCGTGCTCTATTGAAAAGAGAGGAGCTGTCGTCAATGTGATAAACCAGGGCGAATTATGCTTTGTGTAGGCTGTAACATCAGCATTGGTTCCGCCAGCAGCAACGCCTTCACAGCTAACATCTTATCCTCATTTTTCTAGAATGCTTTTGAAAAAAACAGGTATGGATTTTCCAGTTAAATTACGTGAGACTAAAAAATTTGAAGAATTGAACAATATATCCATTAACGTATACAGTCTAGAATCTAAATACGAAAAAAATAAAGTAGTCGTTGAAGTAATTGGTTCACTAAGGTATGCGTCAAGAAAGTTGGATAGATATGTAAATTTATTGTTAATTACAAAAGACTGTGGTAATAAAGATGGCGGTCAACATTTTTGTGATACGACTTGTTCAGAAAATCGTTATTGTTGGATTAAAGATTTATCACGCTTAGTTTCAAGTCAAATTAGTTGTCAACAACATAAAATATATTTTTGTGATGGTTGTCTCATTAATTTTAGTACACCGTCAGCTTTAACTTTACATCAAAACTATGATTGTAACCGCATTTTCACGCAAACACCCTCAGTGGATTTAAAAGTAGATAAATTTGGAAAGAGTGTGCCCAAAAATATTTTAAAATTCGAGGGTATAGAAAAGCAAACGCGCGTCCATTGGTGGTTTATTCGGATTTCGAATATGTTTTAAAACCTGTTGAAACAGTCCAACCAAACCCACAACATTCTTACAATGTAAAAAAATTTAAACATGAACCATATCCTTTTGCTTATTTAATTAAATATCCTGTAGATTACTCAATTTCGAAATTTGCGCTATTTTGGGGAATAATGCAGCTCTTTGTGGATCGTATTGAGTGTGATTGTGTGACTTGCGGTTCATTGACAGTTTAAAATTTTTGGCACCGTCTTTATAACATTTAGGCAATGGTAACGACTATGACGATTTTATTGAAACGCAGACACATTTTTCAAATATCGAACAATTTAATTTGATGCGTCAAAAGGGTGTTTTTTCCGATAGCTTTATTGACTCTATAGAAAAAATTCAAAATACATGTCTTCCAAGAAAAGATGAATTTTATGATAATTTACGGGAAGAACACATTCGCGATGAAAGCTCTAAGCGAGCAAAAGAAGTATGGCGCTGGTTTGGATGTAAAACTTTAGGGGACTATTTAGACGTGTATTTAAAATCAGATGTGTTGCCATTGTGCGATGTTTTTGAGCAGTTTCGGGATAATTGTATAAAATTCGATAAATTGGATCCCGCACACTACCATACCTTTCCAAGTTTATCATTTGATTGTATGTTGCATATGACTAAGGTAGAGCTAGAGCTCTTAGCTGATATAGGCATGATACATTTTTAAAGAAATGTATACGCGGCGGCATAAGCCAGTGTACGATTAAATATATTGTTGTTTGAAATATAGAAGCATTGATCATTTTATTTAAACCAATATTTGTTAATGATTTTTGTGCCATTTGTATTTTATTGATAAATAATTTTATATGTTGTGTTTCAATCACTCTGTGTATTGATTGTCTGACTGAGATCTTATAAACATCTGAACTCACCTGAGGAGTCAATCAACAGGTAGAAACACATCTATATTTATATAGAATATTTTGAAAATTGAAAATATTTCAAATTGGTAAGAAATAGTTATAATTATTTTTTTGCCTGGCGCTCAACAAATAAATATTAACATTTTTAATTAAATTTTTGCAATATTTTGAAAATTTTTAAAAATAAATTCAGAGATAAATAATAACAATTAAGTTTCCTTATTTTTTTTTAACCGGGCAATATTTTATATATATATATATATATATATATATATATATATATAGATTAGAGTACTTTTACAAATTCTACTCAGGCATTGCCTTAGTTATTTCAGTAGATAGTTCCCGCTATGGTTCAGCATTGTCCTCACGAATGTTATCATTCGGCTGTTCTTGGATTCTGGGTTCTAGCTGTAGTTCAGATTCAACGAGTTTTTCGTTATTGTTGTCATACCCAATTTTCATTTTAATGATGTTAAATTGCATTTTGGGGATTAGCTTGTTTCGGGGAATAACTGGATCTTGATCTTCTATTTTCTGTTGTGCCACTTGTAGGTTTTGATACTTCCTTCAAAACTCGATATGTAGCTATTGTCTATAGCCAATCATCTCATGTCCTAGATATTGCCCTGTAAAAAAATACGATATTTTGAATATTGATAACTAAATTGAATGTTATCGATATCTACTAATAGTACCCATTAGTAACGGATTTATCGTTAATTACCGGTATCGCGATCGTTATCGACTTATCAGTAGTTATACAGGTGAGGTTCTGGGCCCTGATGGCACATTTCATCCACATCTCTATATATAGTCATCCGCTACTTCAGAAGAGAGGTCAACACCTATATGTAGTTATCATTTATAATTATTTACCTATCAATAGGTAAAATTTAACATAGCCCAGGTTCTTTAAAAAACTAAAATCTGAATAATTAATTCGTATTTTGTCAAGGTGTAATTTTCTAATAGGTCATTTTTTTTTTGTAATGCATATTTATCAATCAAATCTCCAATATAGTCTAAAATCTCAGCAACTTTTAAAAATTTAGTTAAAGAACCTGGGCTATGTTAAATTTTACCTATTGATAGGTAAATAATTATAAGTGATAACTACATATAGGTGTTGACCTCTCTTCTGAAGTAGCGGATGACTATACATAGAGATGTGGATGAAATGTGCCATCAGGGCCCAGAACCTCACCTGTATAACTACTGATAAGTCGATAACGATCGCGATACCGGTAATTAACGATAAATCCGTTACTAATGGGTACTATTAGTAGATATCGATAACATTCAATTTAGTTATCGATATTCAAAATATCGATAACTCTAGACCTACTGGGGCTGGGTCTATGAATGAGTCAATAATACGTATTTTTTTACAGGGCAACATCTAGGACATGAGATGATTGGCTATAGACAATAGCTACATATCGAGTTTTGTAGGAAGTATCAAAACCTACAAGTGGCACAACAGAAAATAGAAGATCAAGATCCAGTTATTCCCCGAAATAAGCTAATCCCCAAAATGCAATTTAACATCATTAAAATGAAAATTGGGTATGCAACAATAACGAAAAACTCGTTGAATCTGAACTACAGCTAGAACCCAGAATCCAAGAACAGCCGAATGATAACATTTGTGAGGACAATGCTGAACCATAGCGGGAACTATCTACTGAAATAACTAAGGCAATGCCTGAGTAGAATATAACTAACCTATTATATAGGCCACCATGGCCAAAAAACTCGGTACCTAAGAAGATATCACAAACAAAAGCGTCTTACCAGTTTATGTTTCAGAGGGTCACACACGGAATTAATCACATATGCTGAGTACCTACGCCGCAACTGCAGCAGCTAGACCTATGGAGCTACGGAACATCGGTAAAGGGAGAAAAGCCTCAATAAAAAGTCGAAAGACATAGAGAAACCAATAGAGTATCTTAGAGGTGTGAGAAAAGTGTAGAGATGAGTAAGGTCCAATACCACTGACAAAAATGACTCGATACGCTAAAAATAGCTCGGAGACTGTGGGACGGTTAAAAAGATATAAAACCAGTAATAACTGAAAACAAAACAATATCCTTTTTGAAGGATAAGAAAAGACTTTCTGTCCAAAGTTAAATTGTTAATCTAACATGGCTGATAATGAATATTCAATAGATAGAGGAGCTTTGAAAAAGTGAACTATCTACATCCACTCACTGCAACATCAATACTAGCTGGAAAATAAAATCGGCCAGGATTACAATTAGAGGCAATTCGAGCCGTCCATCACCGAGGAAATCTAGTATTATCAATGGAATCCATAATTGGAAAGCTCCGAGTCTTGACCATGTCCATAACCACTAACTTAAAAAGTTCTGGAGTAGGTACCAACAAATGTCTGTTCTAATTCATGATATTTTGCTTAATCCTCAGAAAATATCGTTGCTTCTAAATAAAAAGCTAAGTATTCACTGTTGAAATATTAGCATAATACACGAGATCCAGTATCGCCCAAAGACCTGTCTCTCTATGCTGTACAAAGTGATTACATGCTATTTGGCACAAGGTATCAATATATATTGCGAGCAAAATAAAATCATTGCAATTTACCAAAAAGGATGTATCAGAAACGCAATGGGTTGCAAGAAGTAATTGATTATCGATTCTATCATCTACAATCCGATCTAAATCAACCGAATGAACCTTTTCGCTACTTATGTCGGCTACTAAAAGGCCATATAACTGGCTAGCAGCTGCACTGAAAATATGCAAAGTTGATGCACATATTGTGTCCTTTTCAAAACATCTTTAGACAATCTGGGTAACTAGGATCCAAATGCTAATACCTTCATGCGACAACATCGCGACAGATACAGTCCCAATACTAGGAGAAATATTTCAAGATGATTTATTAAGCCCATCATGCTTCTCTATTACAAAAAACTCACTGTCATCCTGTTTAAATTCTGATACTGCTTAAGTATTAGAAACAATCGTGAAAAAGTGTTAAGACTTTGGTATATAAATAAGGAATGTTGTTCAGCTTTGTTGAGTACGATGTCTTAACCACAATTAGAGGAAAGTTGCAGCCGGGATCATTTGAGATTCAGAACGGTCAAACCATTACGGCTATGGAGGCCAACAAATGAGTTCTTAAGACTGGTAAGATATGTATTGTGAATTAACCTAAACAGTAAAAATCTGTTTAAGGTACTCAATAAATTTACATGATCTGTCCTCTTGATATTATTTACAATTGTAAAATTGAGCAGGATAGACATAGAAGGTCAGCAGGGAAATGTCAAAACACTCTTGACAGAGGCACATAAATATAATTGTAGTGGTACTGAACGAACAATGGCAGATTCTTCTGTACTACACCGGGCAATATGTAAAGCAGACGAGTCAACACCGCTACGATTGATACAGCTTCTCTCACCAACCAGGTCAAGAGACGCTTCTAGCCAAACTGTAGAAACCTCTTCATGGATGACACCTAAATGATGTTAGCCAGGAATTGAATTCAGGGCAACTGTGGGCCAGAAACTGAAGGCTTCTTATTAGCTATTTAAGACCAGGTCATTCCAACGATAATATATGTGCAATCCCTCATTCCAGAATGAACTATGTTGATATGAATGTCGAACATCGGAGACAATCCCGCACATTTCCAGAGTAAACTAAGCATTTGGCGCATCGAGATAAAAGGGGAGACATAATTCAGCTGCAAAGATCATATATCTGAGAAAATATCATAATTCGAATACAGCCCAGAATCTATATTAGAAATAATGAGATAAAGCTGTACGGATCGAGGTGTGCTAAAAGGCCATAACAGACTACATTTTAGTAAATAAAACTTCTACGTGGGCCCAACTAATGAAAATCTCTATCCCCATCAAACTAAAGGATAAGTATAATGAGATCGCCAATCATAGAGACCTGGAGATACGCAAACCGTGGAGAATGAGTGACATCTGGATGATCTCCATAATTCTATTAACAACTAGTGTAATATCAAAGAGTATTCTACTTAATATCAAGAAATTAGACCGTATTGAACACCTGTATAAAGCCATGCAAAAGACATTTCTACTAGCGACCGCTCGATTTTTTTGTAAATTTATAGAAAATGCCACGAACCACAACGTCATCTAGGATCCAAGAAAGCCTCCACAGAACCCAATCCTTTCGATATATGAATATATCTGAAATGGCTGACAGTTCTCTGAAGAAAGTGGAAAAAGACGCTATTGGCTAAGTTTATGGACAAGCGTAAGAGCCAGGAAACAACAGAAATTCTAAAGTTTTACATGGATTTTATGAATATGTTATGAATTTCTGCCTGGCGGTTTTCCATTGAAACATTATTTTAATTCCGCTGTAACATACATTCTTGTTAATTTAAATAGGACACACAAAGTTGAGCTATGAATTACGAAATTTTCGAGTTTTCTATTAGTTATCCATGTCAGACCATTGAGGTAAAAAATGTTAAGTACTCCAACTAAAGGAACTGAAATTAGAAAATTAGTCCCCCCAGAAAAATAAGTATTCATGTTTTCTACTATAAAATAAATTAACAAACAATAGAATTCTGTATCTGAGTTGTTACCTTCATATACATTTTATAGCATTGATTTTATTTTTAACATTGTTTAGCAGTAAAATGTAACATAATACAGATTCAATAACACATTTATTTTGTTTTTCTATTTTTCAAAAATACCAAGTTTTCAAAAAAGGACTGTTCCGTACTCTATGGGACTTACGGCATGTTTACTTTTCAACTACTCGACGCCGACTTAAAAAAGTGCTAAATTAATAAGTAGATTTACAATTATTAAATTAATTGCAATACAAAATAGTTGTTAATTTACTTTTTACTTTTTAGTGCACTTTTTTTTAAAAATCGGGAAGGGAATGGAATAAAGCAGAGACAGAATGAAGCATCAAAAAAGTTATCATTTTCCTGGTTTACTTTTTACGTAAACAAAGTCTTACTCTTTGTAAGTTTGGGTGTAATATTATCCATTTAGTAAAGCCACAATATTGAGGACATAAATAATTGGTAAATTTTTTATTTCAAGTGTTCTGGAAAACTGTTTCATTTTATCGTAATTTCAGTTATCGAAGTTGGCGTTCTTTTAGATCTTTCTCTTGACTTTCATTATTACGAAGAAAATTTTAAAATTACTATATTGCATGTAAGAGACTTGGTATGCAATGTAATGCAATTTTATTTTAACCGATACATTTTAATCATAAATAGGTTTAGTCATAAACTTATGTCGTCTTCAGGGTTAAAAAATATTACGTTTATGGAAATAATTTTAAAAGCATTCTAAAAATGTCGATGTTCATCGAATCTAGAGCGAAACTTTTGATTTTATAAAGTATAATAATTTCGATTCGAGTGTTGTAAGAAAAAGAAAAGAAATTTAGCTGTCAGTTTGAACACTTGCATAGTTATAATTCATAATGATTCTGTAAATCCTTTAACAGATAAAAAGTATACTCACAATTCCTAGACATTACTCATACGTCATGGCACATTTATAATTCTGTGACAGGAAGTTAAAAAGGTATACTTTAATTAAAGCGTTAAATTTTTTGTAAAAAAAATATCGGTTTAAAATAACAATATTACTTTCTGATTCGAAATCATGAAAATATGTAGAACAAAACCTATAGGACAAAATATAGCTAGAAAATATCCTGAATAGCAGCAAACTATTGCATGGAGGCGAAAATACCGATACTCATAATCAATTTTGTGAAAGGAATCTTCAGTGTGTCTCAATCTTTTTCTCTTCTGCAACCTGTATCCACACATTCCTAAATGTAAGTCTCTCTCAACTGTTTTCATCTTTTTCGGTCTTGAACTCTTCTCATTCACTCTTTACCTATTTTCCGTATGTCATCCATTCTTTTTGGCGAACGTCTATGCTTCTTCTGGTCTGTCTGGGGTCCATTTACCGTCACTATGCCTGGCAACATGGCCCGTCATTTATAATATCTTTTATTTTCAACTACTCCTTATATCAGAGTGTCCCTTAGTGAAATTTCAAGCATAACCCGCTACATGGTTGTGTGTCGTTCTGAGTTTATGGGCTGTTTTGCGGGTAAGGTACATAGTTTCTAGTTCATGTATGCAGACCACTAAAATACAACTGTTCTAGATGCTTTTTTCAGCTCTATAGGAATAACACTGTTTTTGAAGTATGCTAATTTGTCGAATGTAGTCCCTGTAAGATGCATTCTGCCTGTTATTTTAGCGTTTTTGTTTTTCTTTGCTCAATTTTATGGTTTGACCTATATATTTTCGGAGATGTTCTCTACTGCATGATTTTCTACATCTATATCGGTTCTTTGCAGGTTCATAACTTTGATTTTGCTGTAGTTCATTTCTAGTTCTGTATCTACAGCAGCCAAATTTAGTTATAGTATTTCTTTTGAATTCTTGGGGTGGACTATGTCGTCAGTGAACCTTAGATAGTTGAGGTATGACCTGTGGACATTTACATATTGATCAATCTATTCCAGCCACTTGAAAACGTCTTCGAGAGCTAACGTAAATAATTTAGATCTCACTCCCCGTTGGAGGAATGGAATTTGGTTTGGTCCTATCTCATATTTTTCAGGAAACCCAAAATAGTCAATGATGTCAATTACTTTTTGGAAGTCGATAAAAACCAGACAGATATAAACGTTATATTCGGTATATTTTATCACTTCGGAATCATACCAATCCTTTGGTATCGTGCCGTCGATTCGACTGAGTAAGATCTCAAAAACTTTTTCTACATGAGCGCCTCCTGTTTTTAAGATTTCGACTGTGATTTGATCGTCGCCAGGGCATTTGTTATATTTATATGGTTTGGTGCTCTTCTAGCTTCGCTGCTTGTGATTTTTGGTATTTGTTCCGAGTCCACATTTCGAATAGTTCTTGTTTTATATGGTTATTGAGAGGAATAGGAATATAACTTGCTGTAACACTTTTCAATGACTTTAAGTATATCTCGTTATATTTTGAACAAACATATTTGTTTCATCACTTATTTTATTTATCTTTAATTTCCCTCTTGAATATAAAAATTAACATTTCAGTGAGAAATATAAATAAATCTACTTCTGCCGTGAATATATTTTTTACTTTTTTCTACTTGAAAGGAAAATATATATATATATATATATATATATATATATATATATATATATATATATATATATATATATATATATGTATATATATCTATATATAGACAACTCTATTTAAACACGGCAGAAATAGATTTACTTTTTTCTACTTGAAAGGAAAAAAAAAAATATATATATATATATATATATATATATATATATATATATATATATATATATATATATATATATATATATAGACAACTATTTAAACACGGCAGAAATAGATTTATTAATTTTTTACTAAAATCTTATTTTTAAATTGCGCGTTACTCCGGTAAATGTATATGTCCTTCGACTGCCAGAGTTGTATTTGCAGAAAATAAATTGTTTTTATTTATTATTTCTTTTCTTCTGCTTGAAAGAATACATACACTTTCATTTTGCAGTTGTCCCTAAGGACATCTTTTATTATTATAGTTTCTCTTGTCTATCCGAATTTTACTTTTGACTTTCTTGTTGAGTTATTGGAAGATGTTGGTTGTTCGATCTGTTATCATTCTTTTCCTTTGACAATATTATAAAAGGACTTGGTTTATGGGTTTTGTTTACTTTTGTTTGAGAGCAGACTTTTTTTTACGGATATTTTTATACTCTCTTTAATCGTGTTAACCAGTCTGTCTGAGTCGATTTCTTCTAAGGTTTCCTTTGGAGTTAATCATGACTGTAACTCTTTTTCGTATGCAATTATATTTAAGATTAGGATGTCTTCCGTTGGGCACTTTGTCTGGTCCGAATCAGTTCGTTTCCTTGCTTTTTGTCTGAATAGCAATGTTTCCTCTTATTAGCCTGTGATCATTCCCACTCGAAAACGAGTTTAAGACTAAGACGTCGATACATTTTTTTATCGATATTGGAAAGTATATAACCTATTTCGTTTTTTGAGTTGTCAGGACAATATCCTTTTTACTTTCGCTGTTTGGGCTTTTGGAAGTAGGTGTTAAGACAGCATAAATTTTCATCGTTTATGTAATTGACTGATATTTTTCTTTTATCATTTCTTAAGTCCAGTCCAAACTATCCTTCTTTTTTTGTCTTATCTATCTTCGCAATGAAATCTCCAGTGACTATTACAAAATGGGCTTTTTCTTGATTCTTTGCTATCATCAGGTCTTCATAAAAGGCCTTGGCTTCCTAGTCGTCTAACGTATTTCTTGCGGCATGGTGATTATAGTGGAATTTTTTGTTTATCATAATTGCTACTCCCCGATATAGCAATTCGCTTCTGAGTTTTTCTTGAATAAGTTATGACCTGATTTTAATGTTGTCAATTTTTTGCCAAAAAGACGAGTTTCATATAATCCTACTAACTCCAATTTTATGTTTGAAAGTTCCTGTTCTTGGCCTTCTAAATATTCTGAGCTCCTCATAGTTATTATGTTAAATGTAGCGATGTGAATATGTGGGTATGTGCATTTGGATGAGTTTACCTCCCCCAGAATCCTTGAGGCAGAATTTTTCATTGTGAGATTCTCAGCGAAAGACTCTATTCAACTGGGATAGTTCCTTATTGATGAACTGAAACCCCACGCCGGCCAAGTTGGTTGGCGAGTTGTGCTGAAAAGATAGTTTGGAGGTTTGGGTAGAATTTGGAATGGGATATGGTCATCTCTCAATATTTGGAAGTGAAAGAGTTAAGAAATCTTAAAATTGCACATAATAACGTTTTAATAAAAAATAATTTTTTGATTTGATTGATCAATTTTTCACCCTATTGCCTATTATTTTTCTCTTTGGCGTGTTTTTTTAACATTTAAACTCCTATACTAGTTGTTAAAGATACCTAACCATGTTTTGGAATTTTCAAAAAGTAAAGCATAATGCACTTTTATTTTCTTTCATAAAATTTACCCAAAAAGAATTAAAAGTAAGCCTTGGATGTCGTTATCAAAAGAATGCGACTACATTATTATCCTGTTTTTTAGAAATAAACATATAGATAACATGAAAATTATTAAGAAGTTTTACGAAAAGTTCCACCCAAATATAAGAGGAATTTTCATAAACACTTTGTAATAGGTAATGAGCTAATTTTCCTGGATTCTTGCATGGAACCTAAAGAACTTTTTTGTTGTAGAACTGCATAATTATAGAAAACAAGATTCAAGGAGTGCTAAGGAATTTTGAAATTGTTGTCTGTAGAAATGATTTTTTTTTCGTTACTTTTATTACAGAATTGCAATTAGATTTTCAAAAGAAGTATTATTTTTTATTAGATTGTGACAGAATTTGATCATAAACTCCTGCTAATGACATATTGTGATAGCGTTAGCCATTCTATCTATAACCAATTTACTGCGACACATTAATTTGTAGCTATTTTAATAACCTACAATTAAATTTTACAGTAATAAAGACACTCTGCAAGTCTGGACGTACATCTTCTCTCTTGCAGCTTTAGTACCAAACAACTATGGTTATTTAAGCTTAAACCATAACTCAGAACTACAGGATTCAGGCAATGCTGCTAATTAGTTGGACAGTTGACATCTCTTGTTTACATCTCACACAGCAGTACGTCCGCACGTTAATTCGCGTGTAGGTTTTTAATTAAATTAAATAAAACAAGTTTCTCAAAACACTTAGTCTATTAACAAAATTAGTTAAAAAAATAAACTATTTACAATGAGAAACTTCAAACTAATAACAATTCGTTATTGCTCTTATTGGCCGTTTTATTAACCAAAAATTTGAAACCCAATTTTGAAAAAAAACACGTATAAATAGCTTACTAAAACACTAAACAGAAAAAAAAATAGAACGAGAAAAAACAGCTATTTATATTTCTTAATCAAACACTATTAAAATCGCGAAACGCTCGTCTAAAATAACACACAATATTCCCTTAATTTCCCAAATTAACTGAAAAACAAAACAAAGAAAACCTTCTTTCCCGACGATTATATCCGTTACGTAATTTTTGCACGGCACTGGACCGCGGTACCGATCCTAACGAATTTCAAATCATAATTGACTTTAATTAATTTCTAAAAATCAAATTCTACTTTCATCCCTTGGAACCTCCCTTGTTTTAGACGCGTTTGTTCCTACATGCGTGCTTTTCCACCAATAGAACGTACTTTCGCGATGCATCCCCGCCCGCGAAGGGTAGTTTTCGCTTCGGAGCGCCTGCAAGTTTTCGGTCCCCTGATTCATGGATGGCATAAGTCATCCATGCGTTGAATTTAATTAATTTAGTATTATAATTGACCAGAGCTCAAAACTAATGATTATTTTACACAAATGTAATCGGTAACTATTCTACACTTATACTAAAAGATCGTGTAAGAACCCATAGAAAAAAAACCGACGGTTTTAACCATTTTCACATTTTCTTATTCTTATTTTCGTCAGTTGGGGAAAAAATGGGTAACACACGCGAACTTTGTACATAATAACAAATACTAATATTGCGTTTTAGTGATTTTATTTAAATATTCTTTTGTTTTCTTATGATGTGAAAATTTGCTCAGTTTAAGTAAAAAAAAGCTCTCTCACGGTCGGCCACATATGGTTATCACTTTAGCACTTAACCTTAGACCTTTAACGATGTGGTTTTTAAGACTATTAAGTTACTTTGATAGATTTATATTAAAAATTTCGAGAGGGTAGAACCGTTTAGATTTTGTGTCACATAAATTAATTAAGTTTATGTTGTTTTTTCAGAAAAATTAACTATCCCAAAAGTAATAAAACTGAGCTCAAGTTTAGGTATGTTAATGGATTTATATCTTCCTGATATGTGACTATTTTTGGCTAGACATAAGATATACATTTCAACGGTCCAAATTCTTATACAGAGGGACTCCAGTAAATTCTTCCATTTAGTAGAATTTTATTTAGAGTAAATAAATGTTAAAATAATTAAAAATCACCATGAACTATTGTTCCCTTAAAAGATTTTACAGTAGTTTTATTTAGGAAACATGTTGTTATACCCTAATATTTCATTTTAGAATATAGCAGATTTTTAATACAGAACTGCAATTGGGTTTTCAAAAGAAGTATTTTTTTTAGATTTTACAATAGTTTTATTTAGAAAACCTTTGTTATATGTAAAAATTTCGTTTTAGAATATGACAGATAATATAGAATAAAAAATAATATTCAAACCAGTTCTAGTTCATCCTATAAGGACAAGAGATCCCATGCAAAAACTTCTCACACATGGTAGAATATAACTTTATATATTCATTGAAGAAGGAAAGAAGGTATTTTCCACACGCTAGTAAATTACTTCATAATATCTAAACAATAACGCATTTTTTTCAGTATTCCTGGAAGAAGAGCTACCATTTTCCCCTTAGTCCCATTTATGTTTACCTATGTCTCTTATTCATCGTTATTTCAAAGATTCTCGAACAGCATGAGGACTCTGGAAAATCTAATAAAGTCTCGTATAGTAACACTATACTGTTTCACCCTAAATAGTTGTTCAATAAAACAGAATATCCTTGGCCTTAGTTTAAAATCCGTTATTGTAAAAACAAATAATTTGTTTTATTTAAAAAGTCATTTACTTGAAAGAAACATGTATATTAAATAAGAACAAAGAGAATGTAATTTTCTATGAGTATTTTGAGTTATATTTAATTTTTCATATTGTTTCTAATTAATTAATTGACCACCACTATGTATTTTCAATCTGTATAAGCACAAAACTTATCAATTCATGCACGAATCAATAAATACATGTTTGCTCAACAATACTAGTAATTAATTTTCTCTGCCTTCTCATTATTTCCCTTCATTTATTACATTTAATATTCTATAAATATTTCAAGCATTAAAATACCCGTTTTTAGAGAAGTTTTCCCTTAAAATGAGTACTTTAAACAACTTTTACTATTGAAAACAGTTTTAAAATGTCTAGAATTATAACAATTTTAGTTTTTGGAATTATTTTCCACAAAACTTTCGCTCAAAATAATACGGAATTGTTTTTGTTTCTCAATGATTTTTTACAATTTTATGAACATCCAAACAAAATTTTTAGCTACGTGTGTTATCAAAAAGGTACTTATGCTAATCAAAAATAAACATAACACGTGCAGAATAGAGGTATAACACTTTTTGTTATTTTTTAATTTAATAATAGGGAAGGGAAAAGCAAGACTCGGATAAATACTTAAGGTTCGAAGTTCGAACCTCAATCTATTTTTGTTTTATAACTCTTTTTATCAAAATAATCATATTTGGTAATCAGTCTTTAATAATTTTTTTAGTATAGTAACACTGATTAAATAGGTTAATCATAAAATAGCATATGGTGAAAAACATCGTGGCACACCATCTTGCTTCATATGCGGGTATGATACGATTATTTTCCTTATATTATTTTTTGTTATTATTAATTTGCAATGAAAAACTTTATTTTAATTGAGTAAAACGCAATTTAAAAATTATTAAGTGATGATTATTGCAAATAGAAAAATTGATATAATACATGAATTTTTAAAATTATTTTACATAATTTTTAAGTTGATGCCTCTTCAACAAGATCGTCGATTAAATATTATTTTCAGATAAATTTAATTACGTATGTATGTATGTAAGGAGATGGGGACGTGTGCACTGCGACTACGTCGTTGGGGACGCTTCGCCGACTAAAGTAGGTTCTCCAATCCTATTTCTCTCAGGAACCTCAGAATATGGGACAGCTTCAGATTGGGTAGATATATCTCTTCTATTCGATATGCTCCCATGTATCGCATCCTAGAGTTTTGCCAGGTGACGGACACATTCCGAAAGAATGTGGATAAAGGTTTCGTCCTCACAAAATCTGTATTATGCTGTTCTTTCTTAAAGTATACCTTCAGATAATAGTACCTTGTCAGGTTCCCTGATAGAATTCTGAGTTAATAAACCACCAGGATTTATTTCTCGGAAGACTTTACTCCTCCTCTCAATCCTCTCTACTTGAAGAGATTGGTTGGGTTTCAAAAGTGGCTGCATGTAATCTGTAAGTGATGGACATATCTCCACCATACTTTCTCAGATACCTGAATAGCCGACCTTTCCAGTTCCGAGATGGTATGTAGCCTACAGTGCCTCGTTCTCTATGTGAGCGTGAGTCCAGGACTACTCCCACGTATTTAACTATTCCCGTATTGAGGAATTCTTCCCGACAATGTTATTGTGGAAAGTCTCCTCATTTTCCTCTTTCTTGTAAAGAGTACCATCTCGGCCTTGTCTGTGTTTATTCTGAGCGCTTTCCTGCCGCACCACCACTCCGCGATCCAGAACGCCCCCATCATTTGTCCCCCCCAGGTCTCGGATATCGCCACCAGGCACAAAATAGCGGCGTAGGGATGTGTATATAAACCAGCGTCATTCAATTCACTAAGCAGGCTGTGCACCACAAGGCTCTACAACCAAGGCGATAGAACTCCTCCCTGGGGACAGCCTCTAGTTGACAGTAATTTAACAGTTACAGTGTTAAGCTCAACCTATATTATTCTCTGAGTTAATATTGCTCTCGCCCATACGATTATTGCCAGTTCAGAGGCTCGTCGTTATAGAACATTACTTATCGAATCATGAGATGTGTTGTACAAGGTCCCCTTGAAATTGATAAAGGTACCTAAGGCAGATCGACATTCGACAGCGCGTTTTTTTTCGACGAGTCGATACATCGACGTGTCTGTGGATTTTCCCGCCTGATAGGTAAATTATCTAAGAACACTGCACAATAACTCCTTCCTTGATGTGTCGATCCACCAACCTAGTATCTTTATAAGAAACTAGTCAGGCTGATAGGGTGAAAAGATTCCTACCTTGGGAATAAAGGCTTTTTTGGTTCCTTCTACAACATCGGAATGTACCCCAACCTCAAACATGAACGGAATAATTTTGCCAAGTGGCTTATTATAATATCGGAGGAATTTTGTAGTAAGGGTGGGAATATACCATCCTCAAAGATTTCCATTAACCATTTTACCCTTTCATATGTTACTATCGTTTTAACTAACTTGTAACCATGATGTACTTAGGGCAGTCTCTGTTCTTCTTCAAATTCGCCCTAATCAATATGAGGGCGCCCAAATCAATATTTGAACCTGGAAACTGTACTCTTAGCAGCCCCCTAGAGTCTGGGCAGTTTTTTATTCTTCCCAGTTAATTTCAGTTCAGTTTTAACGCTTTTTTAAAAAGCTTCCAAACATTTTTCTGGTGGTTCTGAATTTGAGAGTTCCACCAAGATATCTTGGAGTTCATGGTCCTAGCTAGCCTCAAATGAACTCCGAAGTGTATCACTGATTTGTTTCATAGCTATCTTCCATCAGCTTCGACGCGGTATCTCAATAAGAACCCTACGACTCTGCTTCCCAGTTCATACCGAAAGATATCCTAATTTGTAGTCCTAGGATAGTCCACTACTGCAGGGTCTTGCTCGACGTCAATATCAAATAGGATGTGTCGGTGATCTAACAACGAGACTTTCGGACTAATTCCCACTACTTCACCAAGTTGTGAATATTTGAAGAACAGAACAGTAGCATTTAAAATATGTACTATATGCAATGCAGGTTCCAGTTGAGTCAAAAGAACAATTTCCGTTTTACAAGCTTACAGTATCTTCCTTGTTCTTCCACACTATTTTCAGATGATGGCGTTGTACCATTTAATTTTTCTAGCTTATGAGTTTTCTTCAATTGCCCCTTTTCTTTTTAGTCTTTTCGAAATCTTTCTTCCCGTTAGTCGTATCATCTTATTCAAACTTATTTAGTGACATGACAGTTTCCACCTTATCATTACAAATAAACTCTTATAAAATTAATATGAGCACAAATGAAAGGGTTTATTTCAAGACATTATACTATCTTTTAATTAAAAGATATGCAAGAACTTTTAAAAACGGCTTTGGATAACTAACTGCAGAAAACTAGAGCAAAGCGGGCATCCTCACCATCGACAACAATGGATGACAATTTGTCCCAAAATATTAATGATTATTTAAAATAACTATTGTCCTAAATTTTACGACCTTATTTCATTCTTTAGGTATGGGGTGTGCGACCGAAGATTGGTAAAAATGCCTGATTTATGTTAATTCTACTTATATGCGAAATAAGAGGATCACCCTATATTTAAATCAATTTAGAATGTATAATGACGTTACGTGCTCCTAAAAAGAAGGAAATAGACTATAATCACTTTTTTATATCTCATTACTTATATTTTTATTCTGCCCAGACTGTGCTCCTTTTTACTGAAATTGAAGAACTAAACAATATATATTTTTAAAATTTTAGATTTTCAAGTAAACGTGCAAAAAAATATACAGAACGTAGGTTTACTGTCAAATTTTGACGAATATAGTTTAACCGATGCAGGCATACGTAGCGACTCTAATTTTATAGTTTTAGATATGACTTGCCCTGGATTCAAGGATATTTTAGAGAAGGTAAAATTTTTTTCTCATAAATACAGATAGATATATAAAATATTTACGTTTTAGGCTCAAAATCTGAATCTTTTTACAATGTCTCACCATTGGATCTTACTCCTAAGTAACTCTAGCAATAATATCCAAAAAGCGCATTTTCCAATCAACAGTAATATTTTTACTGTGACCCCAAATTACTATGGCTACTCTATTAAAAAAATATACCGGCCATCTCCAAATTCAACACGACTAGTTGAAAGTTTTATTGGTTATTGGGAAATGAATGGTGGATACTTTGAGGTGCAAAGTATGCACGAAGAAAGACAAAAGAGACAATTGTTCGGAGAGAAAATTAAGATTTTGTATATCGTAGAGGACATGGACACCGCTTCACATATAGGAGATTATCAGTAAGTTTCAATGATTAAAACAGCTTTTTGTAACCAAAAATCAAACTAAAACTCATTTAAAATATATTGTAAAGTTAACTAGCGTCTATAAGTTTCTTGTGATGGTTGCAAAATAATCTCAAATATCTATTTTTGCTCTCCTAGATATCTGTTGGCATATGTATCATTTACTTTTGATATAAGGTTACCATTCTATGATTGGTAGCTGTTTAATAGCGGTATTTTAGAAGCAATAAATTTAATAATGAATTTATTTTCTTTTTAAGATTGATAAAAAAAAGCAATTACAATTAGTTCTACAAAAACGTGTTGACAAAATATAAGTACTTGAAAAGTAAAGTTTTTTTGCCTCAATCTTCAATATTTAATGCCATTTTCATTAAGTCTCCGTCGACTAGGATTATTTTGGAACATTTCAATAATTAACTTAACTTGATTTTTTGTCGTAAAATACGATTTGGAAGATCATCGATATTTTTTCCCGATCATACCTGTTCACTAACTTCTATACGAAAGATACAGACTTTTTCATATATTTTGTACCGGCAACATAAGTCATTTTTGGATCTGCTTCGTGCATACACAGAAAAAATTCTTCCAATCTTTTATGATGTTTCATACTTCTCAAGTCTCAAGCAACTGACTATCAATGCACATCGAGGAGTAATTTAGACCCCTCGAATGTTGGACGTTACTAAGTAAACAGAACCAAGCAATTATGGTATTCAAATACGCAGAAAACGTGTTTATGGAACTAATTGTATATTTTGTGAAGTCCACTTTGGTTCTATCCGAAAGCGCGTCGCTCGCATTCATCAATAATCGTGTACTGAGAGGAAAATTGACTGTTATTTAAACAAATTATGCTAATAATATATAACACACGTATCAACATGATAACAGATTTTCAGCGAGTCGTGAAAAAGCTTTAGTGAGAGTGACAAGAGGGGAATCAGTAAAAAATGATTGCAAATTTCAATTTTAGAAAAATGTACTTATTATATATTTAAGTTTACTTTGTTTTTAGATACGACATTTTGACAGACACGGTGACAAAATTTAACTATGCATTGCTTCAACATTTATTATATTTGGTTAATGCTACCAAAAGAGAAGTTTTCAAGCAATATTTCACAGGAAAACATGTTGAAAATGAGACCTTCGTCTACATGCTTAATGATTTAAATGAAGATTTTGATATCGGAGGTACTGAATTAAAATTATTCTTTACTAAGTTAAGTACTGCGGTTAATGTGTTCTTAGCCTTATACAATAAAAAATTTAATTATACAAGGTAGCAACAAGTCTTATTGAGGAGCCTTTAAACTGAAGCCTTGAGACTTATTATGTGGTCTGTTATATCTATTCTATGTGAACAAGTTGGTTGCATTAATCAGGTTTAACAGCCTGTTCACTAGTTTGTCTTCTGGATATGAGCTTTCCCGATTGATCGATCCCTGAAGGTGTCTCGAATAGGTTAAAGCTTTGGATTTGAAAATATTGTGTGAGACTGTTTCGTCCTCTTCGTCACAGAATCTATATATTGGTTATTCATTATATATGCCCATTGTATTGATCCACTTTTTCATTTTCCTTGTATTTTAGTACCCATCCAAGGTATCAATAGCACATATTTCTGCCTGGATTACCCTGGTACGTTGTCCCAGTCTCTCACTTATGTTGAGTCTGGGTGTGCCTCCGTGTATTCCGGCTCCTGTACTATGGTAAGTTTGGGCCCGTCTGTATACCAAACGGGGTTTCCTAATTAATCCAGTGATTGATTAGATGTTACCTTCTAGTTAATCTGAATAGTGTAGGCAGGACCTGTCAAAGACATAGGTTCTTGGCACAGTATCACTGTTCATTTCCAACAATAAGTTGGTCACCACGCCTTTGATGCTGGCGTGTCCGAGGGCAGGATTAGCCCACCAGACCTTGTTTAGTTTCAACCGATATGACTCAACCCTCACCTCAGCCCTGATTATTATATCAAGGCGGGGGGGAGGGAAATTTAGTAGGGTTTCCATTGCTGCTGTTAGAGTACTTCTCATAAAACCCATCTTGTCACCATACAACCGAGCCACAGATTATCATGGGTCTTAACACCGCCATATACAACCAGTGTACAATGTGTGGTTTTAATCCTCACAGATTGCTCAGTGTCATTCGTGCTGCCATGATGGTCCTTTTACCTTTGGATATAAGTTTCTGCAGGTGTGAGTTCCAGGTAAGCTTTGCATCAAGGATTACACCTAGGTACTTAACTTTCTAGTTCATTTGCAGTTGTGTATTAAAGGGAGTTGGTAGTTTTAAATGGCACAACTTCCTTCTTTTAATAAAGGGTATGACTGTGATTTTTCCAAGATCTACCTTAAAATGCTTCTTAGTACACAACTTCTCCACTATAGTCGGAGCCCTCTACATAAGTTCCGATAATATTTTGCCATGTTTCTCCACGATAAGTATGACTATCTTGGTCATGGAGGCTTACCAAAAGTTCTGTACTCTCCTGCCTTCTTTTCACCATGAAGGAAAGCTGGGCCCAAGTACGCTTTGTATCCAGCCTTAGCCAGCTCTCTCAATGATTCTTTGTCGAGAAAGGGAATGAGCATTAAGCCTTCCTTCTCTACTCGCACATTGAGAATCCTCCATTCTTCTGTTTTTAACCACACATTTTAGGAGTTGAAGGATTTTTGTTGGTTCCCTGTTCCTCGTAGTTCTAACGATATCCCGCATTAGGCCAGCTCTTAGGATAGGGCTATTCCAAGGCTTCAAATGAGTAACCATATCCTCCAGCCAGGTTTTCACCTGCTCATCTGCGCAGTTATTTCCAAATTTCTTTTGTAAGTACCACCTACATTTGTTTAACTCGCTCGGGAGTCAACTTTTTCTTTGGATATTTGTCCGGAACAATAGCCATCCTCAATGGAGTGAGAGCCTTGCTATAGATTTCCTCAGTCGATGGTTATTACCTTAGCTAGTCTGTTAGACTTGTTTTTTTTGAACCGCCTCCGTACCGAAGATGGCATGCTGGACTCGGCGCGACCGTATTTAGGAGCAGCTGGATTTATATCTGCTGCCAATATCTCTTCGTTACTTGAGTCTCCGGTTTTTGGATCTAGGTCTTCTGCTTCCCTTTATATTGGTTCACATCGCGACTTCCTGTTGAACTGGACTTTCTCAAGTTGAATCCCAGGCCGCTGCAATGACTATTTTTAGACGCTGTGCATCTGAAATTTTTTTTTGTCGAAGTTTAGGTTTTCTAAGATGTCGTCGTCTGTTCGAGACCTACCGCTGGGACATTATTCCCGAGAGAACTTGCCACGATAGGTGCAGTCTGGATTTCAGTATCTGTTGAGGTAGAATCAACATTACTCCCTTCAGGTTATGCTTCCTCCAGTTGTGCTGTAGTTAGACCTTGTAGGAGCTCCACAGTCGTGTCTGGGAAAGAGGGTTGTATTTTACTTAGGATTTCTACAAAGTTTCCACGAGGAAGTCGGAAATTTTGGACCCACCCAGCAGGCAACTTACTCCACAAGGTAGCCCGGTATTCGTTTAAGACACATCACTCTAGATCCTATGCACCCTTCCACAGGTCATAACATACACCGTGCGAAATTTCAACTCGTTGTATTAATTTATTTTAATTTGTCACTGCTGGAATGACATTATAATTGAAGAATCTTTTAAATTTCACAAATTGAATAATGGGCCATGATAATGTTTTTAACAAAAAACCGGCTCAAATCAAGATACCAGTGAAGGCTGTTTTCACGAACCCAAGCTGTTTCATTAGAACCCAGAATCTTTAGAAATAGCCTATATGAAGGTAGCTTCGAAACTGTGAGTACTCCTGAAAACATCAATTTGGTCGATCGAAGACTATACGCGACACAAATTGGCACTTCAACAACAGGCACTTAAATCAACTCCAGGTATCCGGTGCCTTCAAGAGAATGTTCCAGTTATGGTTACCAAATGCACTATTTGTAAAAGCAGTTTCACTGAAATCGTACATCTTGTAGCTCAGCTACGTCAAATAATTTTTTTTATTTCCAAAACCAAAGTAAGTATTAAAAGAAAAAAATTTAAGAATGACTACGAAATTGAATAAGCTGTATATAACCATTTTGGCACTAAAGATTTAGACTTTTTGTATACAGGTATCCACACTTTAATTAAACGTTGAAAATATTAGTTCATTTTTATTTCTAGTCCTCCCTCTATGTTAGGTGAATTCTGTGATTGCACTACGTATATGTTTACTATTACATTATTATGGACATTTACATTATTATCGACATTTTTAGAGAGACTCAGGATATGCATTCCATAAATAATTTCTCCTTCGTCTATATGCCGTGCAGAACTCCACAAGATCTTCACTTGCCTTGTCAACATGAAAGACATTATTAACCTTTATTAACCTATTATGTTTTAGGTACGCCAATAAAATTTCTTAGTGACCGCGTGGATCAATTCGACTTTTTATCAAAAACAGCCAAACGGGAAAAAAAGTTCATATTTAGAGCCACTCCACATTCATACATAAGTAACGTCTTTACCTTACCCTTTGACTCTTACGTATGGTACAGCTGTTTCGGACTTATGACAGCGATTTTTATCGTTGCCTATGTAGTAGTTTATTGGGAGTGGAAAGACCCTATTTTTAGGAAATACTTATCACCCCGACTATGTTTGAGGTAAGTTGAATCATCAGAGGAGACATTTCTACTTTTATGTAAACCATGATTCCCAACCGGTGGATGGCGACTCATAAATGGCCTTGGCTTTTTTGGGCGGAGATCGCCCGTTATCAGTTTTAAAAAACAAAATTAAATTTATAGGTGATAAAATGTCAATGATTTATTTATCGTTGTAGACACGCGATATATGCGATATAATCAATGAACGGCCGATGATGTACCTCTCCTTATGTCTAACGAAATTCGACTGGGACCAGCTAGCAGGGTAGTTCGCGGCATTCCGTCAGCTCTCAAAAGACGTGTAAGAGAGAGGTTTCGAGAGGAACAGCCTGCCGTTCCACCGAACTGGTAATAATCGGGAAAGATCTTTCGACTGATATATAAGAAACGAGGAAAGCTGTAGGGGTGTTAGTCTTCAGATATTCATCGGCGAGTATAAACTTTCGGTAAATTTATTACCTGGTGTTAAGTCGTTACTGTGTTCTTTTTGTCGTCTGTAAATGAATAATTTGTTGTTCGTCTTGTTTGACCTGAAAAATATTGCAATACTATTGATAGCCGTCACAATTTGTCTTCGATAGGCACGCCTAGTAATATGGTTGTTCTATTATACAGCACGACGTGAAATTGGTATATTGAATAAGAATAGTCATTTCTTGTAGATTTTGGTTCGCTGAATTCGAATCCGGCCTCATAATTGCTCCATCACGTCAGATTTTTAAAATATTTTAATCTAAAAGTGGAAAAAGCTCCATTTTAGCCTATATTTGAGGTTATGTATTATCGCGAGATTTTTTTTCTCTCAAGGTCTATACATAGTGTCTTAAAGTATAAGTCTACGCTTTCAATTGCCGCTGAGTTTGCTCAAATATCTTCTTTTTTTTTCGAGAAATTCAATTTTAAAAATTTCAAATTGCACGAATTTTTCAAGTTTTGAAAATCTTCACCTTTGGTGGCCGATAAGCTTTTAAGCGACAAATCTGATAAACCATGAATATTTTAGGGCCACTAAAGCATCGCTCAATCCACATATATCAATAGTTTTGCAAAATTAGTGTGTTAAACAGTTTGTTTAAACAAATTATTACAATAAATATGATCGTAGACATAGAATCTCAGACCAACAACATGGTGTCTTGCCACATCGATCAACCGTTACAAATTTGGTAAACTTTGTTCAGTTTGTTCAGGAATCAATTCAGGAAGGATGTCAGGTTGATGTAATTTTTAATGATTTAGAGAAGGCATTTGATAGAGTGAACTTTGGTGAAATAGTACTTGCCCTCCAAGATTTTTCTGTAGATCCAAACATTGTTTCATTGCTGATATCTTATTTGCATGATAGAACTTTATTTGTTGAACTTAAGGGGTATAAGTCTCAAAGCTATGTACCCACCTCAGGAGTGCCTCAGGGTTCAAATCCTGAGCCACTTCTGTTTTTACTGGTTATCAATAACATAGTGTGAATGTAAAATTCGCCAAAGGCCTTATTTTTGCGGATGATTATAAAATATTTCGTGCCATTAGAGATGAGTCAGATGCGAGGGCTCTGCAAGAGGATTCTAATGCGGTTGTGAGATGGTGCAAGGAACATGATTTAAATGTAAATATAAATAAATGTGTAGTAATATCTTTTACATGTAAAAAGCAAATAATTCATTTTAATTATTGTATAAATAACACGTCGTTAAAAAGAACGGATTTACATAGGGACCTTGGTGTTTATTTAGATACGAAGTTGAGTTTTGGTAGACACATTGATAATGTAACTGCAAGTACAGTAAAAATTCTTGGTTTTATTATTAGGAGCTGTAAATATTTCAATAATATCAATACAATGATTGTCTTTTATGTCATTGGTGCTTGCTAAGCTTCAATATGCTTGTATAATTTGGGATCCACAGTATGAAAATAAAATTTGCAGCTTAGAGGTGGTTCAGCGAAGATTTTTAAAGTTTTTGCATTACAAGGCATTCTCGGTATACCCTTAAAGAGGAACTGATCAGAAGCTTTTGTGTTCTTTATTCAACTTTCCCAGTTTGAAGCACATACGTATTGAAGCGGGTGTTGTGTTTTTGTTTAAATTGATTGGGAACACTATTGATAATAAAGAGTTTTTAGAACAGCTTCCATTTAAAATAGGCTGAATTAACACCAGATCCAGAAATTTATTTTATATTAATGCCCCTAGGACTAACCTATATAAAAATTCCCCATTAATAAGATTATGTTCATATTTTAATAAGCATTGTGGTGTCATTGACATTTTTAACCTAAGTTGTAACAGGTTTAGAAGGGAAGTGAGAGATGAGTTATGTAGGCAATTGTAGTGCCTTTTTATTTAGGTTCTAATTTAGGTTACAGTCTTAGTATATTAAGTTTAGTTGTATCTGTTATTGGCTTTGTAAAAGTTGTTGATACAATGAATAAATAAATAAATAAATAAAATTCATTATTTTTTAAATCAATGCTTCCATTGCATTTTACAAAAATAAATACGTTCAAAGGAGTCGCTATCGTTAATACGATATATTTTGTTATAAATAATATATTAAATAACAAGTTTGGAACTTTAAATATAAACTCTTCGACGATATGTATTTGTAGAATATGGCTTTGTGAATTTCGAATATACATTCTTAATTATTTTCTAACGGTCGTTTAAGGATTTTTTAAATTGCAAAATTAATTGTTTATGATTTTGTTTACAACAGACCATATCGTAATACCGATAACGACCCCTTTAAACGTATTTATCTTTGTAAAATGCAATGGGAGCATTTATTTAAAAAAAATAATGAATTTTGCAATAATTTATTTAAACAAATTGTTTAAACAAATTTATTTCGCAAAACCAGTGATAAATTTGAATTCAACGATACTTTGATAGCCTTAAAACATTCATAGTTTGTCAGAATTGTCGTTTAAAAGCTTATCGGTCACAAAAAGTGAAAATTTCCAAAAATTTAAAAATTCATGCAATTTAAAATTTTCAAGATTGAATATCTCGAAGAAAAAGAAAAATATTTGTACAAACTCAACGGCATTTGAAAGAGTAAAACTTATATGTTAAGATGCTATGTATAGTTTTTTCGGGGGTCGCGATGTTACATTACCTTAAATATAGGCGAAAATCGCATTTCTTTTTAAGTTAAGATATTTAAAAAAACCGGATGTAATGCAGCAAATCTGAGGTCGGAAAAATGTACAAAAAATGACTCTTCTTATTCAGTGTACAAATAAAATTTCACGTCGTGACGTGTTATTGACCGTTTTGGTAAATCATAAAACATTAGATAATGTTATTTGATTTAAAATTTTTAAATATTTTTTAAAATATATTTTGAAGAATTTTACATTCCAGATATTTTTGTCGTGGAGCAAAACAGCAAGTATTCGAAGAATTTATTTAGATTTTCGACTGTTATTAATAACGACACAGTGTGTTTTATGCAATGCTGTTCTTAGTGTCTATCTATGAAACTTTCAAAACTCAAACTTCGCTTAGAAACAAAGTATTCTGAACATATTATAAAAGATTTGGTCTTTTTTAAACGACATAAGATGAACCCGAAAAAATTCTAAATTTATTATTACATCAATACGTTTTAAATGGAATTGCATTAGAACTTAAATTGAAAATGCAATATACCTATGTTAATAAATAATACGGAAAAAGAAATTTTTCTAAGTCAAATTTATATCATAATAATAAATAATAAATAAAAAGAAATGAAATTAAAAAGCTCTGCTTACTCAAAGAAAACAAAATATTTCTATTAGTTATTTGCTATCAAGATAAAATTTTTCTAAGTTGAAATAATATTTAAAAAATTAAGGAAAAAAACAACAAAATATTTTATCAGTTATTCACTATCAAACTTTAATAAAATTTTAATAAAATTTTTCTAAGTCGAAATAATTTTAAAAATAATAAAAACCCCGGTTTGAATTATTTTTAATTTTTCACTTCCACTACTGTTCACTATTTTCTACTTTTTACTTTAAAAATTTTACAACTGAGCAGACGAAAAACGTTCTAACTTTTATAAGCCCTGGGTTGTCCCTCAGTTTTTCTGAAATTATACTCGTAATAACAAGTTTGGTTCTTCAGGTGTCGTTTTGTTTATTCAGGTGGCCTTTTGCACACGTTACTACAGTTATTTTGCACACAGCTCCATTTTCAGATGCCTATGTAATGGGAAATTAATCTAAACTTTAATACATCGATCTAGGGAACATAATAAAAATTCGAAAGAAAATTTAAATAAATGCATTTACCTCATCTAAACACATTACGTTCGATAAGAAATACACTTTAAAATAATTTTCCTAGAGATTTTAGTCTATTTAAAGCCATTTCTACCAAATCGAATTAATCCAGAATCGAAATCCAATTAAAATATTACAAAAAACATCTCTATCAACTATTTTTGCTTACGTGACTTAAGTACGGGAATGGGACGCAAGAGGGACGCGTCTTAAAATTTAACATATTAGGGATGGGCAAAAATATTAAATCGAGATCATTTTTTTAGTAAAGGTTGCCTTAAGAAATAAATGGTATGTTGAAATATTAATCTTTTAAAGAGTTTTAAATAAGAGTAAATTTATCAAGGACATCCCTACGTATTTTGCACTCGGACCTACAGTAGCCACCTGTGTAAACTATCTTATTCAAGTCACATAAATTTTAATTTTATTACTTGTTGACGCACTTTGTGGCCTATAAAAGGAGGGCTCTTAGAGAGGAAAAGTTAGTAGTACAGTTAGTTGCGTAGTTGTACAGTTGTTAGTTAGTTGTGAAATTAGTTAGTTAGACGTTGTGAATCGGCACTAAAACGCGAAAAACCAAAGTAGTGAAAAAGTAGTAGCGAATAGTCAGAAGTAGCTGTAAAGAAAGTTTTTTTTTCGGTGCAGAACTTAATAAATGGTCCCGGTATTCGCGGTTTTGTCTGATTGTTTGTCGGGAAATTTATGAAGTAAGTGTCGGCAGAAGATTAATGTATAAAGATTAGTGTAGGGAATTTTTGTTGTGAAAAAAGATTTTTTTTCTGGCTCTAAATCTCTAAAAATTATTAATAAATTAGTGAACAAAACCAAACACGCACGTTTTTAAATTTTATTCTTCCCAAGTAATAATAAACAAAAGGATAAGGAAAAAATCACATAAAAATATTAGTTGGTATAACAATCCTGATGCTATAAACCTACCCAACTAAATTGTAGCAGACTCCGAGTGAAAAGGAACAAATTACAGTAAATAATAAAAGGAAGTGAATTGGCGAGCGCTATAGGCTGCCTTGGAAAGACAAAGATTGAATCTTATTGGAATGTTTTAACAAGTCAAGCTGTGGTTTAGGCACCATATGAAATTACTTTGAATGTTGCAAAAAATAAAAATTGACATATAATTGCAGAAACCCTCATCAAACCCGTTATGCCAATTTTTGGAGATGTGAGTACAAATAAAATACGTACTATATCAATGTTCCACAATACAATTCAGAGGCGCATTTCAGACATGTCCAAATTTTATTTGAAATAAATGGATATCCTGTCTTTCTTCCAACTTCACGATTCCACTGATCTTAGATCATGTTCCCAGTTACTCGTCTTCGTGAGATATATTCACTTGGAGGACATCAAAGAAGAACTCAGGATCCCAAAACCACGTACCCCACGCAGGCACGTGAACGGAGCTAGTTTTCAAGGCGAAACCCAAGCTTATAATACTACATACCCCTCGCGTAGCTAGAGAGATATCCATTAGATAACAGCTAGTCTAGCGAAGTGAGTTTTTATAAGTGTACAACACAAACCCCAAACTCTTATACATGCTGTGCTGAAGTATATGGTTTTCGGAGAACTTGAGTTTCATTTCATACACTCATAAATTCTTGCTTTTGGCCTCTGTCTGATGCGAAACGAGCATTTATCTCGCTGTCCGTGGGATATGTGGTTATGAGAGCTTATGTTTTGGCATGTTTATAAAAACTTCGTCCGGTCGCCTGTCTGCTGTGTAGTGGCAGTCAATCTAGCCACCCGTAGAGTGTGGTTTTAGCAGCTTGGACTTCGCCTTAAAAACCCGATCCGCTCCCTTGTCTGCTGTGTAATGGATATCAATCTAGCTGTGCGTGGGTTTTTGAATTTTGGATTACTATTTCAGTAGTGGATATATGAGAGAAGGAAAGAGGAGGAGGAGGAGTAAGAAGAGTAAATCATCAACACTTTTCATCCTCCTCCTCCTCTTTTCTTCTCTCATTATACTTTTCAAATCTCTCATTATACTTATTAAAAAACCTCGTATCATCAACACTTTTCATCCTCCTCCTCTTTTGTTCTCTCATTATACTTTTCAAAAAGCCTCGTATACATCACCTTGAGTTTAATCTTAAAGTTAACAACATGGCTAACCTTTCATCGAATCCGATCATAGTAGGAGATCTAACCTTATGTTTGACCTTGAGGTGGATAACCTTATTTGACCATGAAGTCGATATAAAGTCCTACCACCAATGAATTTTCACTTCAGTAAATTTATAAAATAGATACGTGGAGCAACAAAAGATGATAAATTAAATACCAACAAATAATAAGTAAATAATAAGTAAATAATTTTATATTTAATAGTAAATATTACAAAGTAAATATTAAAAAATTCATTCAAAAATTTATGGATAATAATATTGAAGAAGAAGATCCAGATCTAGATGAATTAATTGGAGTATTGGATTACAATACACATCTTAACGAAAAAAAATTTCAGAAGAACTTCAGAAATTGTTTAAACTACGATATAAATAATTTCGAACAAATTGAAGCTGACTCTGGTGACTCCGATATTGAAGAAGATAATGAAGAAGACAGTGCTAGTGCTAAATTTTGTTTAGTGAAACATAAGTACACTGATCCCAAAGAAGTTGTGTTCTGTATTACTCAGAGTTATATCGTAGTGTTTGTAGTGACGGAAAATCAAGAAAAAACTCTTTGTCACGCATGCTATCAAATTATACAATTTTATCAAAGGGCAGGGGCTCATAGACATGTAAATACTCATAATAAGAGAAAATTAAAACGCTTAAGCAATGATTTACATTGCGATATGTGTTCAAGACAGTTGTATCAAATTATTACCCCCAAAGTTTGTTTAATTTGCAATAGTAGTGTTAAAAATATTGATTTAGATTGGGACGCAAATGTTCCAGTGGTGCCAATATAATGCCTAGTAAAAAACCAATATATAAAAACGGTAGGAAGTCGCGAAGGGTAAAAAAAAAAGTTGTTAATGAAATAATTGAAAATAAAACCGAAGAATGTCCTATATGTCTTGAAGATATATTATCTAATAAAATGATGTCACCAGAACCTTGTAATCACAGATTTTGCATCCCTTGTTTAGGAATGTGGATGTTAATTAATAAAACATGTCCAATATGTCGCAATGAACTATGTGTAATTAAATGTGAAAATGAAGAAACTGTAGTCCTAGAATATTTAGATTAGAATGTATTATTTAATATTTATGTATTGCAAACCACTTCATAAATGTGAAAATGAAGAAATTATAATCCTAGAATATTTATTTTAAAATGTATTATTATTTAAATTTTATTATTTTAAAATTATTATTGTTTGTATTTAATTTATCCATTTATTCTTATCTCATTGGAATAAAGAATTGAACAATTTCGAAAAAAAAAATGTTTTATTTATAAGAATAACGAACAAACATAACAACTAAATACAAGAGTTTTGATTATTCATAATAGATTGAAAAAATATTTTAAATTAACCACCATGTTCAAAAATTCTTAATCCTTTCTTATTTTAGAGAGTTTTAAATCTAAAATTAATAAGTTTATAAATATGAAAGAAAAAATATTATAGGAAATTTAGGTACAGTTATCTTCATACTCCTTTATAATTAGATCAATTAAATAAAATTTACATTACCTTAAATCGTCTCCGTTACTATTCACTATCACTTAAACACTGTAACTTAACCTAAAAATAGTTTCACTTAACACTGTCCCTAAACTTGGTCTATTGTTTGTATCTGTCAACTGAAAAAAAAAATCAATTAGTATTTTGATATTAGGAAGACTAATAATAAATTTAATATAAGCTTAATATAAGCTACTTACTTTGTAGTGGAATCGACTTCGTCACACTGGACTGGTTCCTCCGGATTTATCTGAGGTTCCACTTGAGGATCCTCATTTTCCTCTGGATTTGTCGAGGAGGTTATGGATGGTACTTGTACCGGAGGAGGAACGTTGACTCTTCTTCTTATTACAAGTCTTTGGCCGCCCGCGCTGCCTTCCAGGGAACGGGGGGCCTTCGGCCCCCCCGCCCCCTGGCAGACCCCCCGCCCCACCCCCTGGACCCCCCCAGTCGAGATGCCCCGAAAAAACCTTGTGTTTTTTATAGGCCCGCAAACCTCTCGAGTTTTTATAGTTACAGCACATTTTAGGACGTCTCACTGAGAGTTATAGGGGACCCTAAGGTAAGATGCTCCGAAGAGAATTTTGTGTTTTATACGCCCGCAGAGGAACTCAGCTGGGGGGCTCAGCGGGGGGAAGGGAGGAAAGGGGAAGGAGGCTTTGCGGGGGAAGGGGGCGGGGAAAAATTTTGCGGGGGAAGGGGGGAGGAGGGCTCCGCGGGGTGTGACGCGCAGAATTGAGGTCATTGACCTTTATTGAGGTCACTATACTTACGAGGACAAACCGTGGTCTGCTTTCATATAAAACGGTCGAGCATCAGTTTATAGCAAGCTTAAGTCGAGTTTACCACGCTTTAAATTTAAAGTCTCCAATTTTAGTTTGTTTTAGTTTGTTTTAGTGTGTTTTAGTTTGTTGCTGTCAAGTGTACTCAAATTTTAAAGGTATGTCTTTTCCTTTTGCCTCAACTTCCACTGAACAGTTAGGAGTGGTGAACAAAATTAATATAATTTCAAATATAATAATTCAGCCTGCTTTTTTGAAAAATGAAAATGAAAGTGACAACCAAAATTTAAGTTAGAAAACCCAAAATTTTAACGCGATGATTAATACGATGCAAGAAAAAAATTTAGAAAACAAATTACTCCAAAGTTGTTCAGAAACGAACATAAAATTTTTAGAAAATTTGGAATATTTGCCTGAACTAGAGAATATTTCGGAGACAGATTTTGACTTTCAAAATTCAATTTTATCACAAAATTTAGATTTTAATAATATTTTAACGCCGGAAACCCCAAATTTTTTAACTCAAGATTTAGATGTAACAACGGACACTCCCATTACAAATACTCCCGACATATTAACTCAAGATTTAGATAATATCGACAATTTTAAAAAGCTAATGGGGATTCCCAAAATTAATAAAAATTTAACAAATTATCAGAGTAAAAGTGACAGTGACAGTGACAATGATTCGAGTTCAAATAAATCACAAAATTTTTTTGGAATGTTGAAAACTAGAAATTTTGAAAGTGAAAACAATTCTGGAGGAATACCGGGTAATTCTTCATTTTCTCCTCTATCTCTGTTCAAAATTTCAACTAATCAAAAAAAAAATAAAATTTCGGAATCGACTAGTAGTGGAAATATGGGGGTTGATGTTTTGGGGGAGGAGGATGGTTCACGGGATAGTTACAAAATTTCAGATTGTAGTGAAGATTTGGGAGCATCGTTTACTAGTGGTGGTGGTTCCCAAGAAATTCTTCCAATAATAAGTGAACCATCTGAAAAAAATGAAAATTTTAGTCAAAATTCAATTCCGTGCGGCCAAAATACCTACTGTGAATTAAATTTTCCAAATTCTCCAATAATTTTTGAAAACTCGCCACCAGATTTCGATGAAATTTTAAATTCTATTTCTACACAAACAGAGACAGTTCAAAATTCTGGTTTAACACAAACGGAAGTGTCAATCCCCTTCGAAAACGATTATCCGAAACTAAGCTTTCTTTCAAAATCAAATTTCAAAATTAAAAATAAACATTTGTCTTATCAAAGATCATTAGGATTTGTTTTGGATTCTATTTTAAATTGCGATCCTAATAAAACAGCTGAGGAGAAAAGGAAGATGTGGGAAAGGGCGATAGAACTTTATAAAGCTACTCTTAGCTTTTTCCATCCCATTCCTTAACTCCCCTCCTACTTCTCTTCCACCATTTAAATTCATACCTGACCGTGTTACCTTCAGTGTGTTAAAATCGACTTGGGCTTCACAATAAGAGATTCGTTTTAGAAAAATGGATTTTAAATGTGAAGAGTGCTTCAAAATTTTTACTCGAAAAGACAATTTGAATCGCCACAAGAAGATAATTCACTCTAACAATGGCCCCCAGTTAGAACAGAAGAAGAAAAGCTGTAAGTTTAATTTTAAATAGAAATTTTGTTTCAATTTAATAATTAGTTATTCATTTGATGAATTAGAGGCAAATTTAATAAAGAAGTTATTAAATTTTAGGTGAAAGAAGATATTGTCAATTCTGCAAAATATTTATAAAAAAGTCATTATGGTTCTGTCATTTGAGAACAAATAAACACAAAACCAATTCAATGGTGGTTAGGGATGAAAATGTGTCTGTAATAAAATCGGCATTTAAGGAAAGAATCATTTCATATAAAATATCATCGACTCAATACCAAATCAACATTTATGATTTTTTCTCCGAAATACAACAAAAAATAATTGAGGTAATCAGTTATGAAATCCAAAGACACACCTGCATCAAACTCAACATGGAGTTATTTGGTCTTTACTTAAATCCTTCCAATGAAAGTCATGAAGTTAAGTCTTTCAATACCCCATTTCGGATTTTATGTAATAGTTCAGAATTAACGCAAGAACTAGAAGATATTATTAAAATTATTGACCGGAAAGCTGATGAACTGGCAGAAAAAGATTCGGGTAAATTATTTTTTATTAAATATTTAGTAACTAAACTTAAACCAAAAATAAATTTGTTGTTAATTATTCTTCTTTAATTTCAGGATGGATTTTAATAAAAATATTACACGTTGAGCTTAACATCAACAAGTACAACCCCTTAAAAGCTTCTTCATATATACCGCTACCGTCAGAGATCAAGTTGAAAAATGCTGTAGTCAACGTTCAAAACAATGATGAATGTTGTTTCGCCTGGTCTGTGGTTGCAGCTCTTCATTCACCTAACGGACCAATTCAAAAGGTGGAGTCGTATCCACATTTCACCACTATTTTAAACTTTAAAGGTATCAATTTTCCTTTAACTTTAAAAGACATAAGTAAATTTGAAAATTTAAACAATATTTCGGTTAATGTTTATGGATTAGAAAAAATCAAGAATAATTTAAAAACTCAATTCGAAATTATAGGACCTTTACATTATACAAAAAATAAGCGAGAACGTCACCTTAATTTATTATTAATTGGAGATGATAATGGAAATTTCCATTACTGTTATATTTCGGATTTATCTAGATTAATTTCAAAACAATTATCCAAACATCATGGGAAAAAATTTTTATGCGACGGTTGTTTACAATATTTTACTACTGAAGAATTATTAGTCAGGCATAACACATATGATTGTGATTTTGTAAGAATAAATCTACCTTCAACTGAAACCAAAATAGATAGATTTGGAAATATTATTCCCGAAAATATTTTAAAATTTCAGAATATACAAAAACAAATTGAAGTTCCATTTGTTATATATGCAGATTTTGAATGCATTCTTAAGCCTTTAAATAATGAAATTAATGATGTAGATCCAAGTTCTCCATATACTGAAAGAAAATGTCAACATATTCCATATTCGTTTGCTTATTATATAAAGTGTTCATTTGATGATTCAATTTCCAAATTTCAAAATTATATGGGTCCCAATTGTGCACAAATTTTTATAACTTACTTAGAAAGAGACGTTCTTAATATTTACAATAAATATATGAAAAAGTTAATACCAATGAAAAAATTAAATGTGTTGGAACAATTACATTTTGAATATACGAATGATTGTCATATATGTGATAAACCTATAATTTCGGATAAGGTTGCTGATCATTGTCATTTAACAGGTTCCTATAGAGGTCCGTCACACTCTATATGCAATTTAAATTATAAATTATCTAATTCCATTCCAGTAGTTTTACACAATTTGCGTAATTATGATTCTCATCTGTTTATAAAAAATTTATGTCCAAATCATGAACAATTATTTGTCATAGCCCAGAATAAAGAGAAATACATTTCATTTCAAAAATCTATTGAAGTAGATCAATATTTAGATAAAAAAACTGGTTTCACCAAGTCAAAATTTCTATATCTTAAGTTTATTGATTCATTTCAGTTCCTACCATATTCTTTGTCAAATTTAGCTTCCATCCTTAATGATGAACAATGCAAAGAAGTGTTCAAATATTTTAATGAAAAGGAAAAATTTAAGTATATCCGTCATAAAGGCGTTTTCCCTTATAAATATATTGATAATATCGCCAGATTAAATGAAACGGAGTTACCCAATAAAAAAATTTTTATAATGACCTCACGGATGAACACATTACTGATGAAGAATATGAGAGGGCTAAAAATGTTTGGATTTATTTGAATGTAAAACAATCGGTGAATATTCCGATTTATATCTTAAATCTGATGTATTACTTTTGGCAGATGTTTTTCAAAATTTTAGAAAAACGTGTATGGAAACTTACAAACTTGATCCTGCACAAATATTATACTTTTCCAGGTTTAAGTTTTGACGCTTGTTTAAGATATACTGGAGTCGAATTGGAGTTAATAACAGACCCAGATATGTTACATTTTTTTAAAGGTAGTGTAAGAGGAGGAATCAGTACCTGTGTATGTAGGAAATCTATAGCAAACAATTTATTTCTTTCAAATTATGATCCATTACAACCATCTAAATATATTATGTATTTTGATGCAACTAATCTTTACGGATATGCGATGTCTCAATATCTGCCCGAAAAAGATTTTGTTTGGTTATCAAATCAACAAATTCAAAATTTAGATATAATGAATATATCTGAGACTAATGAAAAGGGTTATGTGCTAGAGGTTGATTTAGAATATCCTGAAAATTTACACAATTTACATAATGAATTTCCATTCTGTCCAGAAAATTATAAGCCTCAAAATTCTAAAACTTTTAAATTAATTCCAAATTTAAAAAATAAAGAAAAATATGTAATTCACTATACTTTATTAAAACAATGTATTCAATATGGAATTAAACTAACTAAAATTCATCGGGTTGTAGAGTTTACACAATCTCAATGGTTAAAAAAATTTATTGATCTAAATACAAATTTAAGAAATCAATCTAAAAATCAATTTCAGAAAAATTCTTATAAATTGGCAAATAATAGCATCTACGGAAAAACAATGGAAAATGTGGATAAAAGGACAGATATACGATTGGTTACACAATGGGCAAAAAATCATAGAAAAGATGGGGCAGAAAATTTAATTGCTAAACCATCCTTTAAAGATGTAACAATATTTTCAGAGAATTTAGTAGCTGTGCAAATGCGTAAAGTGTTAGTGCAATATGATAAACCTGTCTATGTAGGCTTTAGTATTTTAGATATATCAAAAACGGTGATGTATGACTTTTTTTATGGGTTTTTAAAACCTTTATATAAGAATAATATTAAACTTCTGTACACAGATACAGATTCCTTTATTTTGGAAATTGAGACAAGTAATGTTTATGAAGACATTAGGGTTAATATTGATAAATTCGATACTTCAAATTATGATGTTAATAATATTCATGAAATACCAATAACTGAATCTGTTGTTGGAAAGTTTAAGGATGAATATGCTGGTGAACCAATAGAAAGCTTTTATGGCACAGGGGCCAAAGCTTATTGTGTTAAGTCAGAAAATGGGTTGCTTAAAAAAGCTAAGGGGATAAAGAAAAGTAGCATTAAAAAACAATTAGAATTAACACATTATAAAGATGTTGTAGAACAAAATTCAAAAGCTTTCTGTACAATGTATTTGTTTAGATCTCGACTTCACAATATTTATACAGAATTAGTTAACAAATTAGCTCTCACTTCTAATGATGATAAAAGATTTAAAATTCCCAATAGTTATGATACATTAGCATGGGGTCACCAAGATATTCCATTTTTTCAGTGGTTAATAGACCATGAAAATGAATTATAAAAAATTCTTTTAAGATTAAAAGTTTTACTCTTCAAGGCTAAATTTGAAGTATTTAAGAACATGGTAAATTTTAAAATTATATCAGTATAAAATATACCACCGTCTAGAATAAATATGTGTTTAGAATCTTTTGAAAAAGAAATTGATAACAAATTATATAGAACATATGAAAAAAGACTTTCCTCATTTAAAGTCTGGAATGGAAAATTAAATCCTAAAGTGTTAGCCCAATCAGGGTTTTATTATTTAGCTATTCATGATGTTTGTAAATGTTTTTACTGTGGTGCAGAAATATTTGCCTGGAAAATTGATGATTGTCCAATTGAGGAACATTATCGTCACTGGAAGAACTGTGACTTAATCGAGTGTTTGTGGTTAGGTGAAAAAAATAAAAAATGTGAACCTGTTGTCCTTAAAGTGAAAGAAAATATGTCGACATCTTTCATTTTTTTATTAGTTTTAATAACTATGTTTGTATCTCTAATTTGTAAACAAATTATTTAATGTCCTTAAAGTGAAAGAAAATATGTCAACATCTTTCATTTTTTAATAGTTTTAATAACCATGTTTGTATCTCTAATTTGTAAACAAATTATTTAATATTTTGAAAAAAAAATGTCTATATATTGTAGAAAATTAATTAAAACTGTTCAGTCTTATTTCAATCTCTTATTGTTTTGTTAATAGACATTTATAATTGAAAAGTGTTTTAATGACATCCCTTATCAACTACATTGTTTTACATTCAATTTTAAATAATACTTTATATGTACTTTATCCTCCAAGGGTTTTACATGGAATGGTGTGTTTTGAAAACGAAACCTCTACTATTAAACCTGAAATATGTAATTATATGAAAGCTATGAATATTAATAATTATTCAACTGCTTTCGCATATAATATGAATAATAGTCAATCTAATAGTAATTTTTTCAAAATTTACTTTCATTATCCAAATAATACAATTTTTGACACTAACTGGATTGAAAAAAATAAAAAACCATTTACGATTTCTAGCTGTGCTCATATTAAAAATGATGAGAAAGGTAAAAACTGTTTAATTCTATTTATCTTCAATATAATTTTATCAATAGGTAGTTTTTCACTTTTGTCGTTCTTGACAATTTTGTTTTATCAAGATAGGTCATAAAAATTTAATAAACTTACTTGACCTTGAAATTTATAGAAGAGTGGGGTGGATAAGATATATTCAGACCCAGTATTTTAGTTTTCAGTTAGCATCAAGACATCATGTTTAATAGTAGCAATTTTAATGGATATAAATCCAGTTCTAGTGAAACCAATGATAAAATTAGTCAGTGTAATGAAAAATTATTAAATTCAAAAATCTACTATCTTAACAATTCCTTATCAAAATTTGTTTGTGTTGGAATTGGTATAAATGATTTTACACCAAAAGTTCTAATTGGAGGTCGAAATGGATTTCAAATTTACTTGAATGAAGAAGAATGGAAAGAACTTCAAAAAATCAAGGAGTGTTGGTGAATTATTTTTATTCTTCTCAAGCATATGCATACCCACTAAAAATTGAAAAAATCACAGTGTTTTTTGAAAAAATAAATCATTCTCCTGTTATCAGAATTCAAAAGGATGAACATTATGTGATTCTGGGAAAAGAATCAATAGATAAATTAGTTGAAATCGATGAACTTGTTAACTACAGAATTCATATAATTAAAAAGCAAGAATTTTCCAAATATTTTAATTTGTTTCATCACTATAATTATCAGTCAGGAGATGTGTTGTCTCATATTTATAGTGTTTTGGATCCATGTCAGAATTTAAACAGTGAGAATGTCGGAACTGTTTTAGAAATGTTATCTCTACATTAACAGGAATTAGAAAACAAGTTAAGAAAATCCGGTGCATTACAATAGAAATATGAAGAAATCAGTGACAATCAGTGAGAACAATAATAAAGTTTATATATTAATGACATGGGACTTTGCATTTAGACAAGCTCGAAAAAGTGAATATCAGAAATTTTATCTTGACAGACTAAGATTTGAAAAACGAGTTGAACAATGTGAAAGTATTCTTAAAAGTATTTTTGATGTAGATCATAGAAAAAAAATATATATTGAAAGATTTAATGTAAAAATATAAATTTATATTGTTAATTTCAGTTGTAAACATCTTAAAAATTATATTGTTAGTATTTGTTGTAAAAAGGATTATCGTAAATAAAAAATATGTTATATAAATAGGTCTTTTATTTAAAAATTTGATATACAATATTACTTAAAATTAATTACAATACATCTTTTTTAAGAATCCATGAATTATGTGATTTATCGAATCCTAACCATTTAACAAAAACTTGGTTCCCTTTCTTCCTTAAAATTTTTTCAACCAAAAACACATCTGGATGTTTAACTTTTTGTAACTCTTCTTGGTAGAAACCTCCTTCAATATATTCATTTTTACTATCTTTTAATAAATAGGTGGGTGGATTTGTTAACTGAACCTTTCTAATTTGAAAAATTTCAGTTGACCAATTTGGAGTATATCCTTTTTCAAAAGCTTCTCTTTGTTTGGAAATTCTAACAAAATCATTTTCTTTAAATTTAGTGCGCTTTAAATCAAATATTTTTTTAAAAGTAAAAGAATTTTGCAGTATAGTTTTCTCATTTTTTTTATTAACCTCAACAGGTCTATATCCGGTAGTTCTATGAATACTATTATTATATTTTTCAATAATAGTGGGTAAAATAGAGTACCATTGGTAATTCCCTCTATTACTAAAATATTTCCACATTATATTTTTTAAAGTTCGATTTACGCGTTCTACAATATTCGCTTTGAGATTAGAGTAAGTATTATAATGATTAATTTTGTAATAATTCATAAGATCTTTAAAATCTTTATTGAAAAATTCTTTTCCCAAATCTGTCTGCAAATTTTGCGGTTTACTTGTTTTTTCTAAAAATTTTTTCATAGCTTCAGTTACATCTTTTCCTTTTTTACTTTTAAGTGGTTGAGTCCAAACATACTTTGAGAATGCATTTATCACCACCAAAATATATCTATAACCTTTATTAAATTTGGAATAGGGTTGCATCTCTACCAAATCAGCTTGCCATAAGTCATTAAGGCTTTTAACAATAGTTCGTCTTCTTCTATATCTTCTTCTTGCCGGTTTATGTAATTCATCTACAACTGTTTCTTTAATATTTTTACTCATAGTACTAGAATAAAATTTCTTAATACCTTCTTTAAATAACTTATTTTATTTGTTTGTTATCTTTTTTTAGCAAATCTTCGATTTTATATTCCAAAGTTTTAAAAGACGCATTATTCGAATCTTTGACTTTTTTGATTTCATCTTCAATGTTGGTAATTCTTACATTAATTTTAGTTTCAAAAACAACAAGTGATTTTATACTTTCGTTTCTCATTTCTCTTACTGTTGCGTTTAATTCTTCTCTAGCATATGCCATTGTGTCATTAAACTCTTTTCTAGAAACTTCGGCTGCTCTTTGAACTAATTCGTTTAATGATTTTATTTCTTTTACCAATTTATTTTCTAGATTTTTTATATCTTTTCCTAATTGAAATTCTACATTTGTTAAATTTAATTTTATTTCTACCAATTTTTTTTCTATTTTCTTTATATCTAAAATCGCTTTTTCAATTTCAATTCTTACATCGTTCAAAGATTTTTCATAATCATTTAACTTTGTTGAAATTTCTTCAATTTTTGAACTGCGTTGTGCAAGTCCTTTTTTTAAATCATGGATAGAGGTGTTAATCATAGCTTGTATTAGTTCTGCTAAAGATTCTAATTCTTTTATTCAACATCTTTTGAAAATATTCATCGTCAACAGTGGTTTTTAATTCTGTTTTTAGATTGTTTAATTGTGAGATTATCTCCATGATTTGTTCACTATTTTTTAAAATTTCATTTTTAAATTTATTTTCAATTTTTTCATCTACATTTTGTAAATCTGTGTTTAATTTCTTTTCCAAATTTTTCAAGTTTAATAGAATTATTTCAGCATTATTTTCAATTGAATTAATTTTCTGATTTATTTCATTAATATTATCGCTATCTTTTTTATGGATTATAAAGTGTGTATTAATAGCTCTCTCTATTTGTTGTGTGTTTTTATTCATACCATCATGAATGTTTTGAAAATTACCTATTTCTTCAGAAACCCTATTATTAAGTTTGTTCGTAAATTCTTGGAACTTTGATACCATATCTTTTATAATAATTTGTTTAACATTTTCTATTGCAGAAGTATCATTTATTTTTGATTTAACCAATGTTATTTCATTTTTTATGTTATTTTCAAAATTCTTTACTTCATCATATTTCTGTTTTATTGTTTTAAAATCATCTTCACACTTCGATGTTTTTTGAGAAAAACTTTTTAATAGTTCATCATTGTCTTTGACAATATTTTTTATATTTAATATCCTGTTATCATAGTTTGACACAACATTTTCTTCAAATAACGTAATTTTTTTTCGAAATAGATTCCACATTTTCATCATTTTCACTAACTCTCTTTTTTAAATTTACAATATCATTTTTTAACACAGGTTCAAATCTTTGAACAATATCATCACTTTTAAAATTTTTTAATATTTCATTTTCAACATTGGCTAGTATTTTATTTTCTATTGTAGGTATATCTACTGTATACTTTTTAGAAATATGACGTCCAAATTTATCAATGGTCATTTTAACAATGTTATGTAACAATATTTACTACATTCTTTTATACAATTATATTGGCTTCTTTCAATTCTTCAATAATAGAAATAATTTCGTTGTTATGTCCTGTATTCCCAGCCATCATAGATGCTACCAACAGTCGAAGTCTATCAACAATTTCATTTACGTTATCCCAATATACGTAATCGGTATAAGGTTTATTAACTTTTAAAGTTATTCCGGATCCTGTTCTTTTCGAAGATATTCGAGTTTCCCTGTATGGAGCTTTTCGTCTGTCAAAAAATCCTTGAACTATATTATGCGTTTCGGGATTTATGGTTTTAGTTTTTGTAATTCCTTTATTTTGTAAATAAGGCCCTATTATAGAAATATATATTTGTGATCCATTTCCCTGTACCTGCTCATTTGGATCATAATTTCTACGGTATGCATTGGTTCTCTTTAAAATATCCATATAATTTTCCAAATCTTGTTTTTTATAACCTACTGGTTCCTTTTTAAATAATAATTCATATAAACCTGGTGTACCTGTATAAGTTATACCTTCAACTTTTATGTTTTTACCGATAATTTCTATAGGTCTTTGTGTTAAACCCAAAAAGAATTTCTCAGTTTCAAAATCATGTACTATTCCATAGAGGTGATCAAACTTATGTTCCACATCTTTTACCCCTCCGTCAATATATTGACGAGGTAATTCATGAAATCCTGATAAATATTCTTGATATAAAGGTGTACTGACAAATGTTTGAATTGTTTGGCGTGTTTGTTCTAATATATCCGAAAGATTTCCTACCGTAGATTGTGAAATTGAAGAAGGGGTGGTTTCTGCTATGACACTTGTTTGTTGTAAAGATGGCATCTGACTATGTGAGGCTATACTGGTTTCCCAATCAATAATTGTTGATATTTCTGTAGGAAGAATTGGAGTTTCCCTTGTCTTTCTTTTTTCTGGTGTTGATGTTCCATACTGTAGTTTTTTTCTTGGTGTTAGTGTTGGAAACAATCTTTTTTCTGGTGTTTCATAATTTTTTTTAATGGGTGTTTGTAGCTCTTCCTTTACCTCAACCGATTCAATTTTACCAATTGTTGAAATTAATTGTTGTAGGGGTTGAGTTATTGGTTTATAGGTTTCCTCCAATTTGGATTGTGCTTCAAATTCAGCATTTTTTAAACTTTGATATTTTTGTTTAACAGCTTTCCTTGACTTAACAAGCTCTCTTGCTAAGTGTTCATTCATGATTAGTTAAATTTTTTACAAAACTTTTATTTTTATAAGAAAATATATGAATCAAATCCTTTTCGATATCGACCGGATTTTAAATTCGAATCCTTGTCTATTACCAAAAATCCAAATTTATCTTTCCAACACATCAAACATAACTCATTAAATTGATTAAATGACATATCAACATTAACATGATCATCATAAATATGTTTTAAGTTCGTTTTGTCTTGTTGAAATATAACAATCAAATTCGCATTGTCACGAATTAATTGCTTTGGAATCGAAGAATACGTTTGACACAAATAAAAACAATCAGTATTTTTATGTCTTCCGAAACAAAAATAATCTTTTACAACATTCTGATTGCAACACACTATATCATCAAATATAATTATGGAATTTGGTTTTATTTCTTGTGGAGAAACAATATTTTCTTCATTTTCGGATTCATAATATCCAATTTCTCTCAATGGTTTAAAAAGTAATCTCAAATATTCATATTTTGGTTGATATAGAGACTTTGAATAAATATATAAATTTTCAAACCGTAAACCATTGGGATCTTCAATTAAACTTATAATGATATTAGTTTTACCACATCCTGATGGACCAATAATTAACCCCCTTTTACTAGAGCCTTCAAACAATTTTTCATGTTTTCTAAAATTATTTCTTGAAGTCTCATGGTCTTTAATAATAATTGAATAAGGTTGTTTGACAATTTTCATATATAAGAGGATGTATAAAGGGTAAGTTCTAATTTAAAACTAGTCACTTTGTTCCAAGATTTCAATTATATAATGCCAATCTCATATAAGCAACAACCCATTTATAAAAGAAGAGTCAGAAAAAGAGGTAGTGGTTTAGTTAATACTCTAATAAATAAGTTACCTTTTGAATTACATCTACCTGGGTATAATTTTTGTGGACCTGGAACCAAACTAGAAAAGAGACTAGCTAGAGGCGATAAAGGCATAAACTTATTGGATGAAGCTTGTAAAGAGCATGATATTGCCTATGCACAATCAAATGATATAAAAAGCCGACACGCTGCTGATAAATTATTAGGTGACAAAGCTGCCGAAAGGTTCAGAGCAAAAGACGCCACTTTTGGAGAAAAAACTGCTGCACTTGGAATAAGAGGTGCAATGAAAATTAAAAGAAAATTTGGTATGGGATTAAAAAAAAGAAGGAAAAACAGAAGTCGAAAAACTCGTCTAGGACGAGGAATAACTTTATCTCAAGCTATTTCAAAAGCAAGACAAGCACTAAACGGAAAACAATTTAAAAGTTTGACTGATATTATTCAAACCGCACTTAGATCTATCGGAGATAGTAGAATATTATCACCAAAAAATAGAATCATACCAATTCCAAAAACTGGTGGATTTCTACCTCTTATTCCTTTATTTGCTGGTTTGTCCGCTTTAGGTGCTCTTGGAGGAGGAGCAGCAGGTATTGCGAAAGCTGTCAACGATGCAAAAGCTGCTAAAGAAAAATTAGAAGAGTCCAAAAGACATAATAAAATGATGGAATATATAGCAGTAGGAAAACAAGGAAGTGGTCTTTATTTAAAACCATATAAAACTGGATGTGGATTATATCTGAAACCTTATTCAAAAAACTGTTAAAACAAATACCTCGAAAACCACTTACAAAAACCACTTACAAATTATGATTTAAGTAAATATATTAATCTACTTAAAATTCCCAACTTTCGAGGTATATTCATGAGAGATAAATTACCAAAAAAAATTAATAAAAATGAAAGTGGTATTGTTAATCTCGATAAGAATAGTGGTGATGGAACTCATTGGACTGCATACATAAAAAAAGGGAAAAATATTTTATATTTTGATAGTTATGGCAATTTGCGACCATCTACCGAATTAACAAAATATTTTTTCAGCGATAAAAAGAAAAATATTGTGAAATATAACTACGATCATTATCAATCAATTAACAAAACAAATTGTGGTGAGCTCTGTCTTAAATTTCTTTATAATAATGGTTGAAAAACAATATTAATTCATTTTGTTAAAAATTTTTAAAGAGATATGTCGTACAGTTTTGTCATTAGTGGTAATTCCCCCAGGCTTTCTGTTAATATTCATCCTCCAATATATTTAGATGAAAATTTTGAATATTCCATTGGACTTGTAAATTTTGAAACTTTTAATGCTATTCCAAATATTGATGAGACTAATAATCTTTTCATTTATGACTCAAATAAAGAAATAAGAATACCACCAGGTAGTTATGAAATAGATGATTTAAATAATTTTATTCAAAAATTTTTGGACAATCGTACTTTTCTTCATATTTATGCCAATAATAATACTTTACGAACACATATTAAAACAGATATTCCTATCTCGTTTCGTGATGGAACTATAGGAAAAATATTAGGTTTTAAAAATAAGGAATTAGAAGGTCTTAAGGAGCACATTTCAGATTTTCCAGCGGAAATTATTAAAGTAAACGCCATAAACATCGATTGTAATATTGCCGAAGGATCATATTTAAATGGAAAACCTGTTCATATAATACATCAATTTTTTCCTAGTGTAGCTCCTGGTTTTAAAATAATAGAATCACCACAAAATGTACTTTACTTTCCTGTTACTGTAAAGGTAATAGACAATATAAACATTAAAATAGTAGATCAAGACGGTGATCTCATCAATTTCAGAGGAGAAACGGTAACAGTAAGACTACATCTTAAAAAAATAGATGAATAATGGTTATTTTATATAATAAAAAAGTCTCAAATTATAATTTTTCAAAAAAATTTTACTCTAAAAACATTAATAAGAAAGATACTAAACGACATTTAACTAGTAATAAATTAAACTCTCAAAGGTTAACACCTTCTAATAAAAAATTTCTGATAAGTTTAGGTTTCAAACTAAAATAAAATGGAATATTTAAATGTAAAAGAAAATATTCTTGTAGATGAATCAATATTAAGCTGGGAAATACTATCATTTGAACCTTTCAATCCTACAAAACTTGGATTAAATGATGAAATTAGAATTGCTCTACAACAAACAGGAAAATATCCTTTACCTTGCAAAAGTGAATTATATTTAGAACTTCAAGTTACCAAAGAAGATGATACTCCATTGGCTAATACGGTATTAATCAACAATGCTCCAGCATTCTTGTTTAAAGAATTACGTTATATTTTAAATGGTGTTACAATTGATTCAGTTCGAGATGTAGGAATTACTTCAACTCTTAAAGGATACATATCATTTAATCAAAACGAAAGTGCTAAATTGGAAAATGCTGGATGGTATCCAAAAACGAAACCTAAAGAAAAAATTATGACTGATGAAAAAGGAAACGTTTCCCTATGCGTCCCATTAAAAATGTACTCGGGATTTTTTGAAGATTATAACAAAATAATTTTAAATTCACAACAAGAACTAATACTAATAAGAAGCAATGATGACACTAATGCTTTAGTAACCACAAGTGATGATGAAAAACCGAAAATTAAAATAACCAAACTTTGTTGGCGAGTTCCACATCTTACTGTGGCCATTCCCCAAGAATTGGCACTAACGAAAATTATTGATAAAAACAATGATATTCTTCTTACTTTCCGAAGTTGGGAATTAATTGAATATCCAGAGTTATTAGAAAATACAAGACATAATTGGCCTGTCAAAACCTCCACAAAAATTGAAACACCAAGACATGTACTAATTGCTTTTCAAAAGGATAGACGTGGTAATTTAAAATCAGATATGAGTAAATTTGATCATTGTGACCTAAGGAATATAAATGTGTTTTTAAATTCAGAAAGATATCCTTACCAAGACCTTCAGCTTGATTTTAAAAATAATAAGTTTGCTACCCTGTATGAAATGTTTTCTGAATTTCGTCAAGTATATTATAACTTTCCAATAGAACCAATATTTAATCCCAAAGAATTTAAAGATAATGCACCTATTGCTTACATTAATTGCTCTCATCAGAGAGATTTATTACAATCCGGCCCAGTAACCATGAGAATTGAATTTGAGACAAAAGAAAAAATATCGGGAAAAACAGCTGCGTATTGTGTTATAATACATGATAAAGTATTTAGCTATAATCCATTAACAAAAATTGTTAAACAACTTTAACTTCTCCCACCACATCAAATATCATTATTAAAATGAAAATATATCGAATAAGATCAGTTGTTTCTATACCATAGTTTGTTGCACATCAAATGGAATGTACAAAATACAAAAAGAAAAAATAGAACTATTTTTAAAAAAAATTAAACATCTAAAAAATCTTATTGAAGACTATTCGAAAAAACAAGTTGTAATAAAAAAATTTAGTACTTTAAAAATTTGCTAAATAAAAAATGAGAATAGTTATGGATGTTCAAGGATTTAAGGATGAACACAACAAGTTTATTCCTAAAGAACTTGCAATGTTTGATGGACATAAAATGAGTCATTATATTTTTAAACCACCGTATCCACTACAAATGCTTCCACCAGAAACATACAAGCAAGCAGAATGGTTAATGAAATTTCATCACTGCATCAATTGGAATACAGGATATATTCCTCTTCATAATTTTTCATCTATAGTAAAAAACTTAACAGAAAAAGGAGAATTCATTTATATTAAAGGAGAAGAGAAAGCTAATTTTATTAGAAAATATTGTACTAAGCCAATAATTGAATTGGACGAACAACCTGTTTTAAATAAATCATCTCCTAAATGTTTTTATCATTCTCAATCACCTTCAATGTGTGCCCTTTCTAATGTATTCTTTATGTATAAAAATTTTTTTATGAATGAATAAATTAACAATGAATGTAATAATATTTTTTTTATTTATCCACATCCCCACATTACTAACAGAAAATTATATTTTCCTATCTTTACATAATCAAATATTTAAACATAACAGCCGTTACACAATAATAAAACAACTATACAAATTTAAATAGTTTATTTCACACCAACTTTAATTAACCAATAAATCAATACATAAATTTATTTCTTTATTGAGTCCAATTTTTTTAAGTTCATCAAAGAATTTTAACACATTTTTAGTCTTCAAAAATTCACTACACAATTCTGCTGCTTTTTTACAAAAATTTGCATGATCAACATATTTTATATATAACAATAAATCTTGACCCTCACTTTCTTCTTCAACTAAACAAGATAAATATCTGGAACATGCTTCGTTCATAATGAACCCTTCATAAAGGTCCCTCACAAAATTTTCAATTTTAGGCATCATCTTCACCACGCGATTTGATTAGTTCTCGTAATACAACAGGATCTCTAATATATTGGTTTAAATGACGAACTTCATCATGAAACCAACTTAACTTCACTAATTCACGTATAAACTGTACAATATCTTTGTTTTGAAAATAACGTTCGCACAATTTCACAGCCTCTATATGGTTTTTAGATATATCCAAATAATATTGAAACCAAGATGGACCACTATCAACTGCATAATGTTCGAACTCAAAAGCAGAACTTTTACATTTTTTATAAAATTTTTGAATTAATAAATTTAATTCACTTTCGTTAGAAGCAGAAGACATATTTCATTTTAGTATGTTTTAAGCTGGTAAAGTGTTGCTTTTATAATCAAAATTTAAAGAAGGGATACAAGATCATGTTAACATGTATATGAAGTAACTCGAATGTATACGAAGTAACTCGAATGTATACGAGATAATTCGAATGAGAAAACAAAAGAGGAGGAGGATGAAAAGTGTTGATGATACGAGGTTTTTTAATAAGTATAATGAGAGATTTGAAAAGTATAATGAGAGAAGAAAAGAGGAGGAGGATGAAAAGTGTTGATGATTTACTCTTACTCCTCCTCCTCCTCTTTCCTTCTCTCATATATCCACTACTTATTTCATAATAACTAACTCCGCTTACACATTTGCTGTGTCTAGCAGTGCGTGGGGTACGAGGTTTTGGGAGCTTCAATTTCGGCTCAAAAACTTAATCCGCTTGCTTGCCTGCTATGTAATGGATATTGATCTACCAGCGCATGGATTCTCTTCTTTTACAGATTTATTTAGTGAATTTTTTCAACTTGACCTTGAAATGACCTTTGGCTGACTTTTGGGAATTAAACAAACCATAAATTCGGAATCAGCGACACCATAAACTCACATTTTTTTTTCAGATTTATTTAGTGGATTTTTGTGAATTTGACCTTGTAATGATCTTAAGAAACTACGAATTCAGATTTAGCGACCTCAAAAACGTACGTATCTACTTCTTCAGATTTATTTAGCAATCTTTACTCCATTTGACCTTGAAATAACCTTGCACCTGACGTGACAGAGGTTAGTGCACCTCAGATTTGGATTCAGGGCGTCTAATTACATACGAATAAAATGGTCTGGTCAAATAGGCATCCACTTTTTTTTTGTAAACCTGTGTTATATAAAATATAGTGTTCTCAATACTCATCGGTTCAAGGAATTATGCAAAGACGTGAATTCTTCGTTTTTAGATTACTGCTCGTTAGTTATCAAAAGGAAGTGTTGTTGGCTGCATCTTTGAATTGTAAAACGAAATAAAACAATTGTTAGAAATGAAAGGAAAACCTGAATTTATGACACCAATTAATGTTGAGACCTGGATCCAAAGAGTAGTTTATTTATTTGAGATCTGAGATTAGCTAAATAAGTGCTTTCTTTTCAAATATTAGTGTCATTTGCTTCTACTTGTATCTGTAAAAGTGGATTTTCAATTCTTTTACAGATCACAATAAAAATCAGAAAAAAGCTGAATGTTTAAGATGACATGAGACTAGACATGACAAAATTTTCCCAAGAATTATTATACTTATTTAACAGATGCTAGCTCAATTATTTCATTAACTATTAATAATTAATACTTAATAAAAATATCATCATTTTTGTTAAACCCTAAAACATATTTTTTATCTTATTGGTCAAGTAGGGCGAATTAGAAAGAGAATCGCGAACGTTTTTAAAAAATCGAAAAAGTGTTGTGATTAAAAAAAAGGTTGGGAATCACTGATATAAATTGTCTACTTCTAGTACAAGTATGAAAATTCAAAAATTTTTGAGTAGAGTGCGAAAGACATCTCCAATTAAGTATATTATTCTATTTCAAAAGCAGAATTTTCTTTATACTCATACACATCATCCTCAAGTCAATACTTTTAAACAAGAGTTAATATCTTATTTTTAGACCTCATCCAGTAGACATTTTTCTGATGGAAGTAGGTTCAGCCGCCCAGCAGGGATTCGAATCAGAACCTCGCAGTAACTCGGGTAGAATCGTTTTCATTTTTACTCTAATTTCTCTCATGTTCCTATATACTTCGTTCTCAGCAAATATTGTAGCATTATTACAATCTACCGCCGAAAGTTTGAACTCACTGGAAAATTTGCTCGATTCGAGGATACCTGTTGGATTTCAAGAAAATATTTCTATGAGATATTTTGAGGTAAGTCGTTGTATTTGTCTATTGAGTATATGTTCCGGATAATTCTTCATATTTTGAACTTTTCAGCAGAATTTAAAATAAAATACAGGTTATTAAATCTCCGAGCAATTTGAAGACAAAAAGGTCGAAAAAATTATATCCGCAAGGGCCCTCTTTTCGAAATACAGGATGTTAAAGTTTTTAAGTAATTTATGATTGATTTGTATTGCTGCCATTGGCACATTTGGAGATATCAGATATTTTTAACTCATTCATGACTATACATTTGGGTAACCCCCTCGTGATTTTCCAAGAAAAAATGGTACACTACTGATTTTCTCTATACTTCATAACTCCGCAGAAATTAAGTATGAGATAAATCATATGATAAATATTATGAACACGTATCAGAAATGTTTAATTTCCGACGTACAGGATGTTGATAAAATTGTGTAGTTTCTTTGAAAGTAAGCGTTTCCTCTTTCCAAAAGACTTGTTAAAATCAATTTCTAGAAATGCTGAAAAATAATTTTCTTATTTATTACAACTTCTATTACACAGGTGTACAAAAAATGGGATCATGATTGTTGTTGAGCAGCTGGTAGTTATTTTCGAAGTAATTTGCTGCATAGAATACAAATCCTAGGTCAAAATTGGCTCATCACGTCAGGATTTTGTGATATTTGACGTTATGTACCCGAAAAATGGGTTTTTGGCTACCTTTGAGGTTATGTGCAGGATACACCATAGTAGAGTGGAAATGAGATTCCCGTGTCACCCCCCATCCGACCTTGGCTCCGCCTCTTGACCGTGACCCTATGCTCGCCATTGCCCTTGTCCTTGGACTTGACCTTGGACGCGTCCCCGGCCTTGACCTTGACCATAAACTTGACGCTGGGTGCGACCTCAAATTTGCCCTAGATATGACCTTGAATTTTGACTTTGACATTAGGCTTAACCTTGAACTTGCCTCTTAGAATGGCCTTCAAGTCGATCTTAAATTGTTGAAACAGATAAACAAAATTGGGGTTCGTTTTCTCGTTATAAGCAAATAGAATAACTCTTCGGCAATCGTTGATATCGAAATGCCGATAAGTGGACGCGATAGCTGAAATTTTGATGCATATTTTGACAAAAAAAAATTGTATACGACCACTAGAAGCTGAAATATAGTTTTTTTTTTAAGTCGCTGCGGAATTATTAATTAACATTAAGGAATTGTTTAAGTAGGAACTCATAGGGAGGTGGTTAAATTATAATATGCAGCAGTTTTCTACTCAATTATTTCAAAATTGTTGATGTAGCAATAGTTTAAAGGTGCACCTACTCCGAGAGTCAGAAAGTGAGCAGTGGAGGAGGGCGCTTCAAATTCGAACAATAGATGATGTTTTTGTAATCAAATTATTGTTAAACATAACAATAAACAAATTGTTGCACTTTTATACATTTTATGCATAATTATAATTTTATCGTACTTACCTGCTTTTTAAATTTCGAAAAAATTGTTACAGTAATCAACAGTATATTATTAATTAGGAATATTAAAAATTAGATTTTTAATATACCATTAATATTTATTGAGATATAGCATGAAACAAATAGCAACATTTCTTGATAGCATTATTATTTTTCGAGATGCAGAATAAACTACATTTGACGATTATATTGTAAGCGATTATCCAATCGAGAATTATTGCAATATTACTTTCAAAGACGATGAAAGTAATAGGAGAGAAAATAATTATGATTATGATAATAATGATGATGTTGATGATGATAATCATGTCAATGATGAGAGTGATGAGAGTAATAATGATGATGATGATGAGAGTGATAATGACGATGATTATGGTAATAATAATGAAACCGATAAAGGTTTCGAAAATGAGTGTCCATCGATGTCTAAGAAACGGAGAACGGAATAAATATTTTGTATAGATTTAAGCAAAAAATATGTATATTGGCAAAAATTTTTGAATGTGAAAATTGTTCGTCCAATAAAATAAGCAAAAAAGTTGACATGTGTTTTTCTTGTACAATCAATAATTTGGGGGCAAATGACAGTCGCAATTTGTTTCATGCTATAACTCCATAAATATTAATGGTACATTAAAAATCAATCTGGTTTTTAATATTCCTAATTAGTAGTATATTGTTGACCACTGTAACATATTTTTCGCAATTTGAAAAGCACGTGCAGAAATTTGCTTATTGCCATGATTAACAATAATTTAATTACAGAAACATATCATCCATTGTTCATATCTTGTCGAGAAACCACGAATTAAAAAAATAAAGATTCTACGACCAATATTCACCGAGGTAATCCAATTTTTTCCGGCGAAACGAATGTGAAGCGTCCGAGTCTCGTTTTTTCCGCGCGCCGCAGGCTGAAAGAACGCCCCCCACCACTGCTCACTTTCTGACTCTTGAAGTAGGTGCAACTTTAAACTATTGCAACATCAACAATTTTGAAATAACTGAGTTGAAAACTCCTGCAGACAATAGTCTAACCATCTCCCTATGAGTTCCTACTTAAATAATACCTTAATAATAAACAACACAGCAGCGATTTTTTGAAAAAAAAATCTATCTCAGCTACTAGTGACCGTACAGAATTTGTTTTTTTTTTCAAAATATGCGTCAAAATCCCACCTATCACGTCCACTTATCGGCATTTCGATATCAACAATTGTCGAAGAGTTATTCTATTTGTTTATAATTAAAAAACCAACCACAACATTGTTTCAAAAATTTAAATCAACAATTAATTTGGTTCTTTTTTGTTATTGTTAGTATAGGTCTCGAGCTTTCATTTGCGCACCCGTAGATCACTGTACGATCTCTAGATCGCTGAAAACAAACAATAAAAAAAAACATAAAATGTTATAAACAAATTCACTGTGTAAAAAACTATTGAATATTTTTACTTAAAATTTTGCATATTTCCTGTATGCAACAAAAGGCTCCTTTCGGTGTAGTATAAAGTTAATGCAATATATTTTTCTATTGTTTATTAACAATTGAAAAAACAGCTATTTTAGCAGGTTTTTTTTGCAATAACTAACAAACAAATCATCCGATTTGGATGAGCTTTAGCTCATTTTGTAGGTATTTAGCTCATTTTTGTAGGTTTTTTCACATCTTAATTGTTAAATAAAAAATTTTTTGTCCCAAAGAAGAAAATGATACATAAGATACTACATAATTACTATTATCATTCTGAAGGTTTCTATGTAGTCAGAAATCTACTAACAATGAATTTTTTCCAAATGTTAATTCCGCTGGCCTATTGGCCAACAATAGTAAATTTTGATTGTTTTCGAGAGACAATTATTTCTCTTACCAATCCCAGGGCTTTATCTCTAGGTTTCTGTTTTCTTAATTTTAATATATAAAGATTTATTTGTCCACATATACAATACAAACTAGAAAACTGGCCTACTAGAAGATCTAACTTCCATTGCAACTGGATCGGACCTAAGTCTTAAACTTTCTTAGTGAATCCGGCTGTGAATATATAGTATGAAAGGTTGAACTATAGGAAAGAACTACTTATGTTTCTATTTATTTTTGCACAAAATTATCAGCCAGTTTAAAGCACTACAATAAAGTAATAATTTCAGCCACTTTAAGCTACTACGGCACGAAAAAATAATTTCCGATGTCATTTGTCTATCAAATCGACGAGCTTTCTTAGTACTTTGAGTATGCTCTATATTGTAACGTGTAAAAAGCTAGCCCAGAGTGTTGAACGTATTTCACTCAGTGACTCAAACTAATGAATTAGTACATTATTGGAGGTCACATTAGAGTAATTTTAATTTTGTTTTTTTTTTCAACAATTTTTTTAAATTATGTGTTTTAGGAATTGAACTATGAAAAGAAAAGTAGAGAATTTTACAATAAAATAAAAAAACCACTGTTATTGCCTATCAAGGACGGGGTGAAGAAAGTACAAGACGAGTTTTTTGCATTTTACGCTGATACATCAATCATTTATAAATATATTAAAGATTGGTTTTTGGAAAGTGAAAAATGTGGCCTCCGAGAAATATCTTTTAAAAACACCTATGTCGATTATTGGATTGTTATCAAGAAAAATTCTACTTATAAGGATATTTTCCGTGCAGGGTAAAACTTTATTATTTAATGTCCTGATCTAGTACTAACCTATATTTGATCTTAAGTAAAGTATTGCTCCTATCATTTGTAAATATATTAAAGATTAATTTCTGGAAAGTAAAAAATGAGTCCTCCGATAAATACCTTCCAAAAATACCTTTATCGATTATTGGCTTGTTATTAAAAGTCCTGATCCAGCACTAATTGATATTTGAGCTCAAGTAAACTATCACTGCCTGATTCAGAACCAGTTTCACAATGTTTAATTATCAAAAGTTTAGGACAAAAACGTTGGTTATTTACAAAAAACTGTTTCGTAATTGATGGTTTAAATTATGCCAGTGGATGATCCTGTTGTTACTTGCTTAATCAAAAGAACATAACCTCTTTACTTTGTTTGCACCTTTTGTTTATCGATGGTTCGGATGAAAGAAAAACCATAAACATTTTTGTTTTAAAAATACTGTATGAATAACCTATAACAAAAAAGATGAATAACTACGAGGTGAATGATTGTAGTAGTGATCAAGAAAATGATGAATACGATTTTTTTTTGGAGATTTAGATTAATTACTTTCAATGGTATTCTTGACAATTTATTCCCTTTAAATATTGTCGAAAAAAATAAAAGTTTGTCGGGAAAGTCAACATTTCTCTTATTTTATTAATTAAGGCATTAGACTTATTTCTATAAAATTCAAGCATCAACACTGACAAGTGAAACTGAACCAATAATTTCGTAACCAAACTTCAATTTGTATTTACGAAACACCTGGTCTTGAAAACTCATGGTTAACTTCAAAGTGTTGGTTACTCAAAAACTTGATGTACTCATCGATTGTGAAACTGGGCCTAAGGCTAATCGTCCACTGGATCTGAATTCATATGAACTGCGAATTCTGACGAAATGCTACGAACAATCCTATTCCCGACAACTGCACTGAAGGTCATCTATTAGATCGATGACGTTCTTACGTCTTCGTCTGAAGACATTCGAAATGCGACAGGTCCCGTCAAAACGGTATTTTTCTCATCAATTCGGACAAAAGTCACCCAATGATGAAAAAAGTTATGATAGAAAAAAGCTCAGTAGTGAGCATTACCCGACGCGCTCAATCCCCCACTCCTTGGCCGTGACTTTGGCTCATCCCCTTCTTTGATCCCACCCACTGACCATAATATTCGACCGTGCGCTGATATGGCCTTGACCTTGAAAAATGTTTCGGTCAGGGTTGTGCGTGGCCTTGACCGTTCACGGTTACATTGACTTTGTTGGAGGTCATCTTGGGCGTGTGACCTTAAAGTTATGTGACGTAGTTTAGGGCGACCTTGAATAGTTTTATATATGGTATGGGGCAGTTTCATTCATCAGTTGTCTTTGACTTGGTAGTCAAAAAAATGTATTATTATTTAGCAAATCAAGGCATATATTTGTGAAAATTGCGGTTCGAAGTTTACCAATAGGTATAATATGAGGTGTCATAAAAGAAAATAGTGTGCGGCGAGATTTAATGAAATACCAAGAGGAAAACGGCTCCAAATTGAAGAATCTACAACGGTGATTCCAGTAATTAATTGCGCTACATGTAATGTGGATGTTCCAGCAAATTATATGTTAGCACATCAACGAATACAACAACATAAAAATAATTCATGTTTGCCGATCTGTCATGGTGTGCAACTCGTTGAATGTGCTTTCAAAAAGAGAATTGCAATCTATCGATTTAGCAGTGATATGGAGCATTCCGATTATGTAATGTTTTTTGCAGACATTATATCGAAGGTGGTGGAATTTGTTAATAATGTATTACGTGTGCATCACGCTTTAAAAGTTAACATGATAGCTGTTGGCGAGTACATGCTTCCATCACAAGACCTATTCAGTGAGAAATCCTTCAACACTGCTAATCAAATAATTACTGTAGAAAGTGATTTGGATGTCGTTTACCAATCTTTTACCGAATTAATAAAAACCCAGGCGACAGAGTTTCAGGAGAAAGATTCAGGTATGTAAAAATCAAAACCCGATAAATGAAACTGATTTTTATAGTTTTTTTTTTCTTGTTATAGGATTGGCTCTTGTGCGAATTTTATACTTGGAAGTCAACATCAACAAGTATACGCCTATGAGTGGCTCATCGTGCATCAAGTTACCGTGTTCTATTGAAAAGAGAGGAGCTGTCATCAATATGATCAACCAGGACGAATTTTGCTTCGCGTGGGCTGTAACATCAGCATTGGTTTCGCCAGCAGCAGCGCCTCCACAGCTGACATCCTATCCTTATCTTTCTAGAGTGCTAAATTTAACAGGTATGGATTTTCCAGTAAAATTACGTGACATCAAAAGATTTGAGGAAATGAACAACATATCCATTAACGTATACAGCCTCGAATCTAAATACGAAAATAATAAAGTAATAGATGAAGTTATTGGTCCACTAAGGTATGCGTCAAGAAAGTTGGATAGATATGTAAATTTATTGTTAATTACGAAAGACTATAGTAGTAAAGATGGCGGTGAACATTTTTGAAATATGATTTGTTCAAAAAGTCATTATTGTTGGATGAAGGATTAATCACGCTTAGTTTCAAGTCAAATTAGTTGTCAACAACATAAAATATATTTCTGTGATGGTTGTCTCACTAATTTTAGTACACCGTCAGTTTTAAATTTACATCAAAACTACGATTGTAACCACATTTTCACGCAAGCACCCTCAGTGGATTTAAAAATTGACAAATTTGGAAAGAGTGTGCCGAAAAATGTTTTAAAATTCGGGGGCATAGAAAAGCAAATGCGCGTTCCGTAGTTTATTCAGATTTCGAATCTGTTTTAAAACCTGTTGAAACGGTACAACCAAACCCACAAAATTCTTACACTGTAAAAAGTTTTAAACATGAACCATATTCTATTGCTTATTTAATTAAATGCTCTTTTGACGACTCAATTTCAAAATTTGAGCTATCTCGGGGGAATAACGCAGCTCAAGTCTTTATGGATCGTATCGAGTGTGATTTAAGGGCTCTATATAACACATATTTAAAAGACATTAAACCTATGAAACCATTAATGCCTGAAGAAAAAAGGGAGTTTAATGAAGCTAAAATATGTGGTTTATGTGAAGGCCCTTTCGAAGACGGTGAGATTAAAGTAAGAGATTATTGTCACATAACTGGTGCAAAAAGATTTAGTGCTGCACATTCCGTTTGTAATTTAAATTATAGATTATCCTTTTTTTATCCCTATTATATTTCATAACTTAAGCGGCTACGACAGCCATTTATTTATAAAAGAGTTATATAAATATGGGGATAAAATTGATGTTTTGGCTCAAAGTAAAGAAAAGTACATATCCTTTACCAAAAGCATTTACGTGCACGATTATTTTGATAATAAATGTGGAAAAGTAAAGAGGAGATATTTAGAGTTGTGGTTTATTAACAGTTTTAAATTTCTGTCAACGTCTTTGAAAAAGTTAGACAGGGGTTTAAATGATGATGATTTTATTGAAACGCGGAATATCGAGCAATTTAATTGGATGTGTGCTCCATTTCACAATTTCAAAAGAGTAGCTCAGCACAGAGCAAGCATACGTGTTGAGCGCCTTAAACAAATTTCTACTATTTAAGTTAGTTGGTAATACCCGCCTTGCCCTCATGACAAATTCGGTTGTCAATTCGGCTTTCATAGTGCGATGGTCAATTCTTTTAGCCTGTTTCATATCTAGATATTTTTATGTTTGATCTGCTTCCATTGCAGCTGTAGTTTCACCGTTCTGCATTGTAAAAGCCCCTGGTTGTATCTTCCCTTTAACGATGTTCAAAATACGGCACTTGTCAAGTCCAAATTGCATTCCGATATCTCCGGAGAACTCCTCTACAATTTTAAGCATTTCCAGCTGGTTTCTGATAGCAGCCATCAATTTAAGATCATCCGTGTATAGAAGATGATTCACTCTTACTACCATATTTCATTATTTGTATTGTTTTCATTAGTTCCATTGAACATACAACATTAATATATAACGGTAGTATTGTAATTTTTTTTTTAATAAAAAAAACATGTATTCATTACTTGATTGCTTTTTATTCGACCTTCATTTTAAAATTGTATTGACTATTGACACAGAATAAACGGCAAAGTTATTGTTGAAAAACTTGTTTAACAGTAAATTAAACACACAGGTTCACGAATAAATGTTTAAGTTCATCACGCAGCTTATCTTGTCTAAGCTCATATACTGCAATAACAGTGTCATCAATGTATCCTTTAAGTTCTTGAGAAGTTTCAATTAATTTCTTGCGTACATAATCTTTAAGTTGGTTTTTGAATATATCTTAACAATTGTTGAGTCATGTAAAGCTTTCTGCGTATCTTGCACACACTGAGCAAGGTTATTATCAACATAATTTCGTGTGGCCGCATCGTCTCATTCAAGAGGTTCTGCTAATAGCACAATCTTTTGCTTCCCATGTCGTAATCTCCATTAGGTGTAAGTTTAAAACCTATTCCTGAAGGACCTCGCATAAAGTTAAAATCCTTAAATTTTCTTTTGCGACCGAACTTATCAATAGTGTTTACTTCTGACATTGTTATGTGAGACTGATTTGAAACCATTACATTTCACCCTAATATATGGTTCTATTTCATTAATAAACAGACTCGGCAGAAAAATATGGATTACAAAACGTATTTTAGGTGATGTTTAATAAATACACATACAGATTCATTTTACTATTGTTTTATTGGAAAAAAAAATTAAAATATAACAAAAGATTGACTTTATTTTTTATTATTAAAAAAATAAAAAATATAACCAAAGAAAATTAAAAAATAAAGAAATAAAATACATAAGTTAATTCCTTCTATACAGGTAAGCTTCTTCTATGACCCAATTCCTCCTCTGGATGGCGCGTTTATTAATGTCCTTGTCCTGGTAGTGAACTACTCCACAAAAACCGCATTGTACAAATTTGACCCTGAGAAGGTCATTGTAGTTGAAATCATATGTGAGACCATTCCACCAGCAGATACCTTGTCTTTTACAATGATGACAAGTTAAACAAAAAACATGATGTTTGAATATGTTGTAATTTTTCAAACGCTATACGCTATACGCTATATTTATGTGTTACTTTTTAAAATAACCTTGACAGGGACAAAAAAAATGCTTAAAAATTACAGCCTCAAAAACGACCCTGGCATTGTCGGTTAGGTTGGTCTTGACCTTGGCCTTGCATCTGACAAGTTTAGTACTATATTTATTTGTTACTTTTTAAAATAACCTTGACAGAGACAAAAAGAAAAATCCTTGAAAATTACAACCTCGAAAACGACCCTGGCATTGCCGGTTACGTTGGCCTTGGCCGTGGCCTTGCATTTGGCAAGTTTAAATACTATAGTTCATGTATCAAATAAAAGGAACCAAGGTGGTGTAGTGGGGGAAATAGGCATAAAAGCAGACTTGCTGGCTAGAGCTCTTCACAGTTCGTCAGAACAGCAAACAGAGCAGTAGTAAGTGCAAGTCGAACTTAAGTAAAGGAAAAAAAAATGAAGATGTCTTGAAGAGCGCAAAGTGTAAGTTCAGTCTTGGACGAGCTTAATGTAAGTTACGGATCCCAGAAAAACATGTTGGAGAACATGAGTGATCTGGACTTAACTTAACTCCAGGGGTGTTCGAGAATTGGCACAGGGAGCAAGAGGATGCCGAAGACAAAGCCCTCAATGCAGTCGGCAACGAATTTCATCAAACTTGGAGTGAGGAGAAGGAGCCGAAAATAAAAGTACTAAGTGATGTTGTTGTGTGAAAAGTGTCGCGCATAAATCGGGCATCTTCTCCAAAAGATTCAAGATTGCAAAAGCTCTTGACTATGCTGAAATCGGAAATCGCCGATAAAACATTTTATTCGGCTATTAAAAGTGTAGGGCAGGCGAGAAAGAAATTCACCTTCAAGAAACCAAAGATGCCCGCACCGTTACCCGATTTCTTGTCAACGCCATCACCATCACCGCGACCGACAGAACCTTTGAATTGAAGGCGACGATGGACTAACTCCACCAACACCGGCCAGTGTAGAAGTGTCGGAGGTAAAGTCTTTACCAGTAAAGACTGATGCGCCACTGTCTCCGATATTGGGATGTCGCAAACCATTAAAGAGGCGATTTAAAGGTGCGTATAAATATGGCGAGTCGAGCTCGAGTCGAGCTTCCAATGAACTGATCTTTGTCGGTTCGAACCCTTTTTCGCCGCCCGGCGGCAAAAGAGATTTATTGCATCTGGACGTTGTAAACCAATAAAGGGTAAAGAAAAAAATATTTAAGTTTTGATTATTTTCTTTATATTCCGAAATGAAATGTAGTTAATTTTTTCTGATTTTCCAAATATTTAATAATGAATCCCGAAATCAGCTTATGTAGGGTTCAACATAACTGTGGTGCCGGGACATTAGAAATAAATCTAATTTTTTAAGTGATTTTATTTACATATTATCTCCTATATTTATAAATAAAAAAGATACCTTTTTGTTGTACTTTTACAAGATCTATTAATAAATCTTGGAAATCAGCCTTTACATAAGTTTGTTTTCCCGTTCACTGGCCATTATTACAATACCTCATGCTGTCAAATTGGCTGAAATTTTTTTAATATCATATTTTCCTTATATCATTATATTCCGAAATAAATAAGAGGTAGTTTTTCCTATTATCGAAATATTACTTAAGTAATCTCGAAATTAGCTTATACGTAGGGCGTCAGTAATCTGTTCACGGTTCAATATGGCGGTTTCAGGTTGCTAAAAAAGAACCTACTTTTTTCAGGAGTGTTATTTTCTAATTATCTTTAATATTTCAAAGTAAAAAAACGAAATTTAACCGGTTTATTTACTAGTTTGTTAGGCGATGATTGTCGCGGCGAGTGTGGCTGCATCGATGCGAACTTCAATTAAGTTTTTCTTTAATAACATAGTTAATGCCGTTTCACCAGTCCTCGCTGATATTTTTTTTAATGTATGTAAGAAATTAACGTATTCCTTATAGTTTACATTTTGGGTTATCCCGAGTTACGAATTAGTTGTGCCCATATAAGTTTAATGGATTTTAATTAATGTGTTCGAAGCACAACATTTCCAAGTTCTTCAGCCCATTCGTCTATCACATGTTTCTTAAATTGTCTTTCTTTCTAATTTGCAATTTTTACAAGTTCCTTCTTTAGTAAACCGTTCATAAAGGAAATATATTTTTTTAATAACCAATTTGTAATATCGCTTTTTCAACTATGTTATTGGCAACTTTTCCACCAGTCTAGAATGATAACTGGCGTTATCCAAATCTACAACTGACCTCTCCTGAATCAATTGTATCATTTGATAAAAATATCTTTGAAAAATATCCGGCGTCATTTATTCACGTTAATCTTTGGTAGATTTCGATTCAAACTGCTGCAAAACTCCCATAAATTTCCTCCAATATGAGTTGTAATGAGTTGGTGGCCCTGAGCGGTTTTAAATCTGTCGATAACCTTTCTAAGAATGCTTCTCGAAAAATTGCTGTATTCTTATCTTCATACATTTCTTGTACTATGGGTCCTGTACTGAGACAAAATACATCTACATGCCTTCCCTGTGGTATTTTCTAATTTCCCGTAAATACCGTTTTCTCTAAAAGTATTTCCTCTGTATCACCTCTATTTTCACTTTCCCTACGAGAAATTCATTTTGTTAGCACTTTTTACAGATTGGTTTTTCACATTCTACTCTTGTTTCATAACTTTCAAAACTTTATCGAGACTTGCTTTTTGTTTTCTAACTAAAAACTTTCTGATTCGTTAACATGTCTTCTTAGTATGTTTTTGAAGCATTCTTATAATTTTTTCTTCTAGGGTACGGTTCAGGCTAGCACACAGTTCCACTTTTCCTTTCCTTACTTCACCTATAAGTTGTAGATTCGCTAAGTTTTGGAGTAAAAGTAGAAATTTTCAATAGCTAGCATTGAAAGTTGTAAGATAATAACATAGCAAGGCCTTACATTTATACACATCTGAAGTATACTTAAAAATGTCATTACTGTTAATTGCCCAATTGAGATGTATACTTCTAAATCTAATTATCTTTTAAGTATACAACTCTTTCCTCAAATACATACTTCAGACACATACAATATCTACCCCTTGCGTTATCCAGTCATTTCCAAAAGAAAAATATATTATCAGCGGCCCATTTCCATATGGCCGACGCACTCGAAATTTTCTTCTCGCTGGTCTCTGCGAATTTTCTGACGCAATTTCATTTCACACATTTACTTCTTTTCTTCTCTAAAATTTTTGTCCATAACTCACAAATTTTGGAATTATTTTCAGGTCCTCTATTTTCTTCCGATCACTCCATATTCACTTATGAACAACTTTTAATCAATTAATGCCAAGTGATAAATAAATTTCATTTCATTAACAAAAAAATAAGAAAATCTCGTGTCTTCAGTCTCACTGCAAAGTAAATTTTTTCGAAAAAGCGTGTCATAAACCCGTCTCACTAGATTAAAAAAACCCTTTGAGTTCTCACCAAAAAACCGACAAAAAATGGATCGCTGCGAGTCTCGGTCGAGCTACTCGAAAACAATAGAACCATAAAAAAATTGATTTCTTGTGACCCAACTGCATTTATTACCTCATTTCAAATTTGCCGACGATGGCCCTCGATAACAATAGAAATCGGCAAAATTTCAAAAGAGTCTCGTTCGAAGCTCGAGGCATACTCGACTCGAGCTCGACTCGCCATATTTATACGCACCTTAAACAGTGTTATGAAGGGGAAGAAGCATCTGATTTTTCATCGCCTTTATCATTAAAAGAAACTGGTGCTTAAAAATATTCTGGGACATCTCAACCGGAGTGGGCTGAAGGCTTTACCAGCTCGCAAAAGACCAAACTATCGGACATGTTAAGAGTGAAAAAAGACTTAATTACCAAAGTAAGTGAAAATGACAGTGCGATAGATGAACTTGAAAAACAAATACTAGAAATACAGAAACAATTAGCACTTAGAAAAAGTGCGGGTGAGTGGTATAAAAGACAATTAGCAGACTATGAAAAGTTGTGTAGTAGATGTTAATTAGTTGTAAGTATTAGTTTATAATTTATAGTATTAAGTTTGTAAATATATTCTGTAAATGTATTTTGTTGATTAATAAAAAAAATGTGTTTGATAAAAAAAGATTTGTATATTTTAACAAATGTTTTTTTTTTACAAATATATATTTTTATTTCTAGAATAAAAATTGCTTGTAAATATCCTTTTCGATGTTTTATTTCGTATAGGACCTTTCCTGCATAATATTAGGTAGTAAAGAAAGCGTCAATAATCGACTAAAACTACATAATAGCAATAGTTGTAAATATTTTTTGATTATATTTACAACAATGCTAAAACATGGTTTGGTTTAAGTTCAGGTTCTATCGCCAGAAATTCTAATGTTTTGCATCTCAATATTGTATGTTTTTTAATGAAAAAACATAAAATATTGGTACAAAGTATTATAACCAACTAAAACTACGATCAAAGTATTTTGTGGTCCTGAAAAGGACCATTTTGTTGTCTGGCAGAAACATGCGACTCTTTATGGTGTTGTAGAGTTGCACGGTTCCTCAACGGCGTTATTATCCACCCAGTGGATTATAAAGTCCCAGAGGGCATCCCATCTAGGATCATTCAAATCCCACTCCAGACAATTGTCCGTGGTAGAATCTACCACCAGACATTGGATTGATTGGTTTTGATCATTGGGCATGTTGATTTCAAATGATTGTAATAAGTATTGGTGGCCGTATATATAGAGACAAATTAGTGGTGGAGGTAACGACAAATGTCGTATTACATATTGGGACCAGAGTTGTATATGGTCTCGTATACAAACGAACGGCAAGATGCCAGATTCCACCAGCACCTAAAATTTAATACTTTGTATCCAATATTGTATGTTCTATAAATACTATATTAATAACAAAATACTAATGTGAACTAAAACTACGATTAAAGTATTCTGTGGTCCTGAAAAGACCGTTGTTTTGTGCCCCTAAAAAGGGCCGGGGAGGATGTGAGGGTTATGGTGAGACCACCAGCTCAAAGAGTCGCAAGGACCAGCGTCGGCGATGCTGGAATTTCCAACACCGTATCCTTCATCGAGTCCGGCTCTGGCTACGGATTGTCGTCTTCGAAGCGCTGAAGCACCCAGTCACCCACGTCGTCCAACTCCACAAGACCAGGATCGTGGTCATAGAGCAGTAGAATTCGCTCATTCAGGCCGTCTCAACGTAGGACGTCAATCTCAAAGTCCACATCGTCGAGGTCCTCCAGGTCTTCAACGTTGCCGGCGATGGTGTCGTCGCTAAATATTGAAGAGCCTCTGCTTGCTGGTCTTTCTTTTTCCATGTTAGTCGAATGAAAATTGAAGTAGATATGACTGTGTAACTGGCTCGGCCTCAGTTATATAAAACTGCCCCCACCCCACCAGCGCGTTCTAAATGTTGTGTGTTGGTGAGAGTTTATAGAATGATTGATTTTTTCAAAAACTTAAAACACGGAATTTGATTTTTTTTTGCCTTAGAAAATAAAACCAGTTCCTAACATTTTGTGAAGAGTACATTAAAAAAAATAATAGGAACTTGACACTTAAGCAACGAGACAAATCATCGTTAAACTAATGTCTTGCCCCATAAGTGACGACTACTAAACTACGATCAAAATATAATGTGGTCCTAAATACCCAACGATAGTAACACCGACCTAGGTGCAGCCTTTGGTCTTCTTCTGGGCTGCACCTACACCTCGGGCTGCCAAAGCCGTACTAGCGGTGTCGCCGTCGCTGGTAGGGTCCCGAGCTACAGCGCTTTAAAAAAATCCAAATTACTAACTTGTCGTAACCCTTTTTTTCAAATTTCACCTTTCCGAATTTTGAAAAATACTACAATATGTAGAAAAAAATTCTCTCTCAAATTTTCCAATACCGTTTTTCTCTAAATCTTCAACTTTAGCGCCATTTTCAACCAAAATTACACCATTGCATTCTCCTGAAAATTCCAAGTAATTAAAGTGCTTTTAGTTTTTCTCTTTCTCGAACGGTTCCCGAGCCACGGCGCTTTAAAAAAAAATCCAAATTACTAACCTTTCTTAACCCCTTTTTTAAAATTTCACCTTTCCGAATTTTCAAAAATACTACAATATGTAAAAAAAACTTTCTTTCTACTTTTCTAATATTGTTTTGCTATAAATCTTCAACTTTAGCGCGCATTCACCATTTTCACTAATTTTTACAAAAACTATTTTTTTACTTTATTACTGTCGGAAAAATGCTTGCTTATAGTACTCGACTTCTTCTATATTTTTTTCCCATAAATTTTTTCCTTATTCCTAGCCGTTATTTTTCTACAAATTTTCTAAATCGTTGTGTTCATATTTTCCCTAAAAAATTTTTTTAATGCGTTATCAAAGTACTTTTTTTCCATTAAATAAACCCCTATTATATAAATTCCCGTACTCTCTTCTTAAGAGAATCCACTTTATATATTGGGTTTCAAATGAATGTAAAACTACTACTTGACTTTTTACAAATTTATTAATTGACGTACCATATTTTAACATTATTTTGTGTTACATATAATGGAATGGAATAATTAAAATATAGATTTGTTGGTCACTGAACCGTTTAATACATATAAATAAAAAATGAATCTTCTTCTTCTTGCGGTGCCTATTCGTTCCGAATGTTGGCGACTAGCATGGCTATTCTTACTTTGTTGGCAGCTGCGCGGAACAGTCCAGTCGTGCTCATGTTGAACCATTTTCTTAAGTTTTGGAGCCAAGAGATTCGTCTTCGTCCTGGCCCCCTCTTGCCGTACACCTTCCCTTGCAGAATTAATTGGAGGAGGTTATATCGCTGTTCATTTCTCATAATATGTCCTAAGTATTCCAATTTGCGTTTTTTGATTGTTTTGATCACTTCGCACTCCTTTCCCATTCTGCGCAGGACTTCATTATTTGTGACTCGGTCGACCCAGGAGATTCTTAAGATGCGCCTATAGCACCACATCTCGAACGCTTCAAGTTTTTTAATGGACGCTTCAGAGAGTGTCCAAGCCTCTGTTCCGTAGAGCAGAACTGGAAAAACATAGCACTGTAGTATGAAGACCTTGGTTTTCAGCGGCAGATCACGGCCCTTGAAGACGGTGCTCATTTTTGTAAACGCTGCTTTGGCTTTTGCTATACGTTGTTTTATTTCCAATGAGTGATCCCATTGACTGTTTACATTGGTGCCAAGGTATGTATAGCTTTCAACCCTTTCAATTGTTTGTTGGTTGATGGTCAGTTGTGTGTTTAGGATTGGGCGTTTGCTGATGACCATATATTTTGTCTTCTTTGTATTTAAATCTAACCCATAGTGCTTACTTACTCCAGTTATGCTTGTCATCAACATCTGCAATCCCTCCAGACTGTCTGCGAATACCACTGTGTCGTCTGCGTATCTGATGTTGTTCAGACGTTCACCGTTGATTAGTATTTCCTCATCACATTCTTCCAAGGCTAGTTTGAAGATATGCTCAGAATAAACATTAAATAGCATCGGGGACAGTATACATCCTTGCCGTACTCCGCGTTCTATTGAGATTGCTTCTGTCAACTGGTTGTCTACTCTTATGTTAGCAGTTTGGTTGTAGTAAATATTTTTGATTATTCTCAGATCTTTATCATCTATGCTGATCTCTTCAAGTATTGATATAAGCTCGTCGTGTTTTACCCTATCGAATGCCTTCTGGTAATCCACAAAGCATGCATATATATCGCAGTTGACATCTCTGCATCTTTGGAACAAGACCTGGACAGCAAAAAGTGCCTCCCGTGTACCCAGAGCATCGCGAAACCCAAATTGTGTGCGTGTTAGTTGTTCTTCGCATTTTTTGTATAATCTCTTGTGGATGATTTTTAGGAAAGTCTTAAGTAGGTGGCTCATAAGGCTTATAATTCTATAATCATCGCACCTTTTTGCATTTCGTTTTTTTGGTAAGGTCACAAATGTTGATTTCAACCAACTCTGGGGAACTTTTCCAGTATTATAAATATTATTAAACACTTTTGTGAGCCATATTGTCCCGTTGTCATCCATTAACTTTAAAAATTCTGAATAAAAGTTGTCAGGTCCTGTAGTTTTGCCATCCTTGGTTCCTCTTATAGCAGTTCTTACTTCCTCGATTGTAAATGGAGGCCCAGTTATACAATCTGTGTTTTTTGTGTCATTGTGTCGTTCATCTCTAAAGGTTTCCGCTACATATCTCATCCAAGTGTTTCTTCTCCGCTCTGCTTCTATTATTAAGTTTCCTTGAGTGTCAGTTAGGCGTCCAACTTGTTTAGGCCTGCCGCTTCTTTGACTTTTTTGTGGAGGTTAAACGAGTCATGCTTTTGTTGTAGTGAATGAATCGTGAATAACTAATGTGTCCACTTTTGTGTCTTTAGGGAAATTATTCTTTCTGGTTTGGAACTCCAATTTCACATTAACGGTCGATAAGTTAATAGCCTCTGGTTGATGACTGCAATTGATAATAAAAACGGGGTTTTGCATATATTCGACGAACGTCATCATCAGATCGTTTATTTCGCGTCCCTAGTAGCTGCTTTGGAAGTTTTCATAATTGTAATAGGCTCTTACGTACAGTTTTTTGGCGAAATCTAAATTCCATCTTTCGTAGGGATAAACGGTTGAATTCAAATATAGTCTAATTTCGCATACGTCGGCGTGGGTAAACTGGGTTGCGTTTCTTTCTTTTTTGTCTCAATTATTATTGTCTTGAAATTCGACGATTATATAGCGCGGTCTTTCTAGACTTGTGCTCGTTCTCAAGACCCATACGTCAGAAGATGTTTGTGTTAAAGCTGGAAATTCGTACAGATCCCATTTACGATATGCCATTTGAATACTGGCATTGTTTCCACCTTTACTAATGTGAGACAATATTTTCAATTTTTGCTTGTCGTCTGGAATGATGTGACGAATTTTCGATTCGATTTTTACAATACTAATTTCGGTGTCTACTTCGCAGACGTAGGAATTGGTAAAAGTGCGAGCTATAATCATAATAAGCTCTTATTTTACGTTGAAAACACCTTTTGTATAATCTTCGGCGAATCCTATAAGATATTTTAAGGGTAATTTCCCGGAGAATGTGTTACTTGCAGTGTCTACGATATCTTGGTTTGCTTCGTCGAGACCCCATCCGCATGTCATGAGAGATCTTTGTTGCAAACTTCCGAATGAAACCATGGTTTTTAATTTTTTAAAATCAAAATTTCAGTAAGAAATAAAGAAATCTTTTTGCCGTATTTAAATAGTTTGTTATATATGTAATTCTCCTCTCAGGCAGAGAATATGAAAAATATATATACAAATAGTTTATTTCCTACAAATATCGCTCTGGTCCTCTCCATACGCGTTTCGATCACGTCCACTGACGAGATCATGAGGTGATCGAAACGTATGGAGAGAGGACCAGAGCGATATTTGCAGGAAATAAACTGTTTGTATATATATTTTTCATATTCTCTGCCTGAAAGGAGAATTACATATATAACAAACTATGGTTTCTAATGTCGTGGTAATTCCAGGATTACGAATCACGGCGACCTGTTCACCTCCCAGCTCGTAGCGAATTTCATCGAACAAAAATGCGATGGCAAACATATTTTCGTTGCGTCTATGGGTTTAAATTTTCCTTTGATATATAAGTAACTTTCGGAGATATCCAGTATAATATTTTGAAAATTAATGAAAATACGGACTTCATCGGAATTGTTAAATGATGGAGATCCGTATGGTTTATACATATGCTCTTCTAGACTAATAATGGAATTGTCCAAGATGAGTTCGGAAAAAAGCTCTATTTTATCGCTGGTGCTGGAAATCATTTTCGCGCTTAAAGACCGATTAATTTTAAAAATTTATAGTCTGTTGAGATGTTTGCGATCTAATGTCTGGACGACGACTAACCTTGACGTTAACTCTTCTTTTACTTTTATTATGTTTCGGCGGTTCCCCAATCTTAGTCGACAGCATACACAATTGACGATTGAACCCATTTCTATTAAAGTTTCTTCAATTCCAGTTTCATGATAATTTTCTCGCCTTGAAAATTGAGTAGATCACCGCTATCGTCCAAGATGCGAAGAGTAATGTTGTCGATAAACTGACGTCCTTCCGGCATTAACGGCATATAAATATTATTTTGATTCTTTACTGAGTTTGTAACCGGGCTCCACGCCGATACCGAATTCGAATAAGGTATGACCTTCCACAGAATTCATATATGCTCCGGAAATTATATTACAATCTACGCGTATGATGCGTACTTTCATTATTTCCACCATTTCGGTTGACTCGTGCTTTTTGTCTCTTTTTAACACTGTATAATTAAATCCTATTTTACCGATACTCGCCTCTCCCCGGAAATCTATAGTATATTGGGATTTCAATTCACATTTCAGCGTATTATTATTAGCGACTAAGGAAAAGATTCCATCACTTTTTTCTTCAGTTGAATTCTTCAAAGCCTCCGACATAGCTTTGCCTATTTCATCTATTTCATAGGCCCCAGGTGGAATCTGCAATTATATCGGTTCGGTGGTGTAACCCCCCTTCATGTAGGCAAACTTATTGTTACTTTCATCCACATTAAAAATTGAATTATACGTGTAAAATCCCAGCAATGCAAGGCCATATTTGTTTGCTTTATGTAATTCAATGGGTGGATAAAAATCGGTGCTTAAGACACTCGAGTGTCCTGTTAGTGTGAATGTACAAGAAATGACTAACCATTAAAACAGTCCACATCTCGGTTTTATTCTTAGCGGCAACATTTAAAAAGATTCATCTTCACACCTTTTGTCACTGCATTAGATAGTGGTGTTTTTATGCTATTTTCTGCTTTTATGCGCACATCGATGATTTTGCAATAACAACAAAATATTTTTCTAGACTTAAGACCGTCATCAGCCGTATCCTCGTTTAAATTGCTGCTGGAATAATGTTTGCAATCGCACTGATATTTTAATATATCGATATCGCTTTTGAGGTGCTCGGGCAACTTTTCCCAAACGAATGGAATTTCATTTGGGGCTAATGCAATCATTACTTCCTTGGGCATGTTTTCTAACTGTTTCACGGTCATTTTCCTTAATCCACCAGCTAGATGAAATGCTTTCAGTGATCGCAACATTTTGGTATAGTTGTTGCGATCCATTTGAGGTGTTAATGGTGGCGATGATGACATCTTTTACGTTGATCATTCGACAAGAAACACACACAATTGTCCAAACTCGATTGTTCCAAGATCCTGTTGACGATCGTATGTAAATAATTTTTGATGGTTTGGATCCCGTTTGTAGATATTGTACCAATTCGATCGGTGAGGGTAAATCGCCGAAGCTGTCATAATATGTTACTTTAGAATTATTTTTTCTATAAGCTACCCAATGAGTCCCTGCACCACACGTACTATCTAAATTCACTATTACTGCTTCGTAACGTCGAGGACCTTGTCTAGGTAATGAATCCCTCATATAAACGCCTCGAAAGTGTCCTATTCTCTTCTTTTTGGCATATTTTTCAATATCGATGTTAAATAGTTGTCTTCGAGGTAGGGATTTAATTCGTTTTTTCATCTACGATTTAAAAATAATCCCATACCTTTACGATATGGCTTTAGAAACAAACCATTTCCTTTCGATTTTAAATACAGGCCGGCACCGGTTTTATCATCAGTGCTTTTTTTTGCAGCTTTGACGGCACGTACAATTCCCGCTGCCCCATCGGCTAATGAACCCAAAGCTGATAACCCGGCAAAAATTGGTATTAATGGTAATATTCCACCAGTTTTAGGAATCGGTATTATTTTCGGTGTACGAACCTTCCTTTTGCCACCTGCCGCTTTTACCGATCTACGTGCTGCCGACAGAGCTATTTTAGATGCATTCATGACATTTTTTTCTAACATTTTTCCTTCCGGCTTTTAATAATTCCTTTCGAACTGCTTGTCGAATAGCTGTTCCGAAACTGACTTTCCGAATATGTCGACTTTTATTAACACATTTCCTTTTTGTACGACGTGTGCCTTTACTAGATGTTTTTTTGTTGGTAATGATGATGGTACACCCATACCAAAACGTTGTTTTCCTTTCATAATGTTTGTAACTAACCAAACTGCTGTTTTTTCACCTAAACTGGAATCTTTCGATTTTACTCTATTCCAAGCAATTTGTTCGAGCTCGAAATCCGCTCGATGTCTCGCACTTATGTTGTCTTTTTTATGTAAATAGGCTAAGTCGTGTTTTTTGCATGCGGCATCCAAAGGATTAATGCCTGGATCACCTCTTGTTACACGTTTTATTACTTTTGTTCCGGGTCCGCAATATTGATAACCGGGAATATGTACCTCGAATGGTAATTTATTTATTAACGAATTCACAATACCGTGTCCAGTTTTATTGGAAACGTGAGACCGTCCGCTTCGTTTGACACTCGGCATCTGAATGACAGTTTTTGTGAAAATTTGCCTATAAAATATCAAATTTTCCTACGATGCGCGTTATCGATCTTAAACAAAAACTTCCTATTGACAATCTCGATGAAAAAGTGGGACTTGGATTTGAAAAGAAAATAATGAAGAGACACGGTCCTCTACTTCCTTCCTCTATTCGCGGTCTGTTAATTGGTCCATCCAATTGTGGAAAAACTAATGTCATGATTTCGCTGCTTACACACCTCCTTGGGCTACGTTTCGAAAATGTCTATATTTACTCGAAATCTCTGTATCAACCGGAATATGAGTATTTAAGGAAAATCTTAGCACCCATCAAAGGTTTAGGCTACTATACCTTTAGTGATTCCAGTAATATTGTGGAATCGTCCGATGCAAAACCAAACTCTATATTTATCTTTGATGATGTTATATGTGAAAAACAAGATGTTATAAGATCGTACTTTAGCATGGGACGTCATAAAAATATCGACTCCTTTTACCTAACGCAAACATATTCGCGAGTGCCTAAACAGCTTGTGCGAGACAATGCCAATTTTATTATTATGTTTAAACATGATGAGTTGAATATGAAACACATATTTTCCGACTACGTTTCACCGGATCTAACTTTTACTCAATTTCAAGAAATGTGCTCAAAAAGTTGGGATAATAAGTATGGATTTTTAGTAATTGATAAAGACAGTGATGTGAAATCGGGAAGATACCGCAAAGGATTTGATAGCTATATATTACTGTAATAATAAGAGAAAACACTTCTAAGCCGTTGACAACTATATCTGATGTGGTCAAGCAACGTCAACAGCAACAACAACAACAACAACAACAACAACAACAACAGCAACATTATTCAGCTACAAAGTCACATAGTCCCAGTACATCAGTGCAGTCGACTCAAATATCAGGTTGTCCCCACATTCTTTTCAAATCTCCACACCTATTCAGCAGCAGCATCGCATTTCAAAAGAGGATATTAGCCAATCGGTGTTTGATACACCCTCGACATCAACTAATACATCTCTCGCATCCGCTGACACCACAACTTCCGATACTTTAAACGCACACCTGAAAGGATTACGTTCGAAACCATCTCTATACGATACTGTATATGGTGTACGTTTGGTTCAAAAACAGATTATACCAAAAATTTTATTGGTAATTTAGAGGTGCGTTTTTGAAATGAAAATATTGTCTTATACAAAAAAGGAAAAAATATTGCAGAAAATGGTGAATCACCGGCACTTTATGATTTGTTATTTCTTAAAACACCCCCAAGTTTAGGCAAGGAACAACAATTAAGTGATAATGTACTTTCAACGTACAAGGAAATTTTGGAATCAACGAGTGCTGTCTACAACAATTTTAAAAAAAGTGATGGTTTACGGGAGACCAGATGGAACAAATATTTACGAATTATTAAACCTCTGATAATGGACACAAAATTAGGTGGTACTATTACAAGAAAAAATCTCTCTAAAAAACGACAATTACCCACAAAAAAGAAATTATCTTCGAAAACATTTCAATATGTTTACTGGAACAAAGCTAAAGAGTTGGTGGATCGTTTACGTTTGTTGTGGAGTTCCAAAATGACCGGTCACACTGGATACGAAAATGAAATTATGTCAATCATAGAAGAATTACGAGAAGAAGATATAATATATTAAACTCAATATTTAATGATATTCTTCAGTTCTTCCTTCGACCTGAAACCTTTAATATTACTAATAATATGGAGCCCAGTCTAGAAAAAATCATAATTGTTAATGAACTACATAGAACGGCTAGAAAAACTTTTGTAAGACGGCGCACGATAATACAAGGATACAGAGATTTGTGGCAAATTGATTTGGCTGAAATGCAACAGTATGCTGATGAAAACGATGGTTATTGGTATATTTTGGTCTGTATAAATTGCTACTCTAAATTTGTCTACACCAAAGCGATCAAAAGCAAGACCGGTATAGAAGTTACTAATGCGATGAAAAGCATCATTGAAGAGGCATCATATACACCAACAAATCTGCAAAGTGATCAAGGAAAGGAGTTCTATAATACAAACTTTCAAGCCCTGATTAAAAAAATATAATATAAATCATTATTCCACTTACAGCACAAAGAAAGCTGCAATTGTTGAGCGAGTCATAAGGACTTTAAAAAATAATTTATATAAACAATTCTCGACAAGAGGATCTTACAAATGGATACATATATATATATATATATATATATATATATATATATATATATATATATATATATTATCGGCAGTAACAAAAACCTATATCCATTCGAAACATCGCACCATTGGAATGAAGCCTGCAGATGTGCAAGAAGAAACACAAATTAAAGCATACGATTATTTAAAAATTGTACCTAAAAAATTTAAGTTTTCCATGGGTGATATTGTGCGTATTAGCAAGCACAAAAGCTTATTCGAGAAAGGATATACGCCTTCTTGATCAACTGAATTGTTTAAAGTTGTAAAAGTTAATGTTACAAATCCACCTACATAATTGTTGGAATCGTTAAAAGGTCAGCCTATAAGAGGGTGTTTTTACGAGTCAGAACTACAAAAAACAAGCAGTCCTGGCATTTATCTAGTAGAAAAGGTCCCTAGACAACGCAAGAGAAATCACACCGATCAATTATTTGTCAAATAGCTAGGATTTCCCAACCACTTCAACTCTTGGATAGATAAAGCTAATATTGTTTAAATAACATATTGTATGACTATAATTTTAATTTAAACAATATATTGTAAAACAAAGTTTTTTATTTCAATCTTCATCATCAAAAACAATGACAATAAAACATCATACACATAAATAACATTTCAATATTCTTGGAGGGAAGGTCCAATTCACCGACGACTACGACGTTATCTTCAAGGCTATGCCACTCGGAGTACGTTCTCCTATTCTGTAACCTGCTTTCCCTTTTTTTAGATTTCTTTTGAAGTCGAGCCGTACGACAGTGCGCTTAATGAGTCATTTAAAGGCTGATGATAGAGTATTTTCAGAAAAACTTCAATTTTTGTTTTAAGCTCACTATTATTTTGGTATATCATGAGGAAGACATCCTTGTTAAATATGTCACATATTACAACTGCAAAATTGTAAAACTTTCTATTAACAAAGTGTTTTGTCACAGCATCGTCATCATCTTTAGGTTCGTTTAAGTTGGTTATGATTTTTCCACCCATATCATACTGCCCATCCGCTGTAAGTTTAAAACCAATCCCTTGTGGCCCAGATAATATATGATATTTTTCATTACATTTCTGACTACCAAATTTATCAATTGTGTTGTTTCCTCGACTCATTTTCAATCTTTACTAAACTATTTTATTTTTATTTGCCCTACTTATACTAAATATTTCAGCTGAGAAAAAGATACACCGACTATGATCTACTGGGTTGGTATGTTTATAAAAGAAATAAAACAAATCTGTGATTGTAACAGATATTTATTTGCAGTTATTTAATTGCACAAATACAAAATTTATAAAAAAATAATTTTCGATGTCTTCATTTTCGTTGCTCAAAATTCTATCCCATCCGACACTATTTCGATCGTCAACATCTTGGGCTGTTGCTGTTGCAGGAACCAATTCATATTTTGCAGCAAGCTCACCAGGTAAATGTGGAATATTGACGAGGTATTCTTTTAATTCTTCTTCAACCATTTCAGCACAAAATGTATCCATGTCTATGGAACCATATAAAAATTTGTCGCACAAGTGTGCCCCAGCCATAAAAATGATTGCATCCCTGATCTCGTTCTTATATTGATCTTTGGTTGTCTCAATATGCGGCCAATCATTTGCGCTATCTAACATATCGTGAGCCATATTTCTTAATTCTCTTCCCAATCAAAATATGTATCTATCTACACATTCGTTGACAGTCGTCGTCGCATCAGCAGACATCTTTAACAGAAATAATGAACACGCGTAAGTATTCTGACATGTGCTACTATATTTTAAATTTAATTACATCCTTTTTTTCAAACAATTTACATACAACTTACTCCAATGAGCCAAAACGTAATAATGTTCGAGTATTATTTCCAAAAACTCTAGTGCCCTGCCCCAAATAAGTTAGAGTGTATTTCCCTTTAGTTTTACTCATAATATCTATGATATCGTCAGACAGTGTTTCGGCCACAAGTTTTGGCAAAAAAGTCTCGAATGTGCTATCATCACCGTCATCGTGTAAAGCCACTAGAAGAGTTTTATCAAATCGTGTAGTCATTGAAACCATCTTTACAATTTTATACACTTTGCCCACAATCATTTCGGTAACCTTTTTTCTCTCTAAAACCTCGAAATCTTTGCTGAACATTTCATTAATTTCATCTAGAGTTTCTTTTGCAATACTCATTATTGAAAAAATGGTATATAAATCCAAAAATTACCGTAAATATAAAAGCACTTTCAGAACACTACACGAACACAATATTTGATGTTTATGCCACTGATATCTGCGACTGTTTGAAGTGACTTCTTTCCCCACTAACCTTTATAGCGAGTTTTCAAGGTCGAATTGTAACAATGGTGGGGGTAGCTTAACGGTAGAAATAGTGGGAGTCTTCAAGGTCAAATGACGTCACACATTTAAATTGGTATAAGGATAAATTCAAGGACAAAATATAATGAAACAAATAACTACATTTTATGTACTTTATTGATTGACATTTTTCTGTCGTTCTTCTATACGTGTAACATTATCACTTAAACCTAAATTTCTTAATTTGTTCAATAATATTTGTTCGTTTTTATTTCTTAGAAAATTCTTACAAACTATACTCGCTAAAATACACACTTCAGTATGGTCCATATACTTAAAAAATACACTAAAATCCTGAGCCTCCGAATCTTGCATTTCATATGGGTAAAATTTTGAACAGGCTGCAGAAATTAGAAATTCTTCGTACATTTCTCTCACTAAACTTTCCATATTAACTACTCCTACGTTAAACTTAAGTCCTACACTCTAATTTCACTTAACACAACCGGATCTGCAATGAAACTAATCAGTTTTTCCAAACAGTCACTAAACCCCAACTTTTTTATTTCACGAACAAAGTCTAGTAAATTTAATGTTTTGCTGCAATATTTCCGACATGCATTCGCAGCCTTTTCATATTCAAAAGCCAAATCATAATAGTATGATGCCCATTCTGTTCGACTTTTCATTGCATCATTGAAATAATTACTTGCCGTTTCAGTGAACTCATCGCCCAATTTTTTTACTGTCTCTTGCAAAGCACTATTCATATTATTCACTTATTTTTACACTCACGACACCTTTTTATTGCTGGTGGTGGCCCATCTATATAATGACGATATATTTGTTCATAGTGAATGTAACAGGGTAAGCTTAACTGTAGTTCCTTGTCACACCGATATGGCGCTGGCAGCTTATCCCAAATTTGCCGTAAACTCAGCGAATCAACGTAAGTTTTTAAATATTCGAGAGGAAAAAATGCTCGATCCTTTTCTTCAAAATCACACAAACTTTTTAAATTACTCTGATATAAACAAATTACTCTGCCGACTTGCTCTATAATTTTTTCTTTAGATAGTTCCGTATCTGACATTTCACACTGAATGAATGTAAATAGACTCACAATTTTATAGAAGAATTTGCAAGGTCAAAATCATTTCAATATCATCCAACACTATTACAAGCACAAATAACTACTTCAAGGTCACACACACAAGATGGTCTCCAACAAAGTCAAGGTCACCCCGAACAAGGTCGAGGTCAACCTTGAACATAAGGCCAAGGCCAAGGACAAAACACGCGTGCACTTTCAAGGTCAACGACACGGACATGTGGACAGGGCCAACGACGGAGTGGGGGAAATGTCAAGGTCAAGGTCGAGGAGTGGGGGATGATGAGGATCGGGTTATGTTCACTACTTTTGCCGTTTTGAGTTTTTTTCATGAAATGTTATAGAAAGTTTTCGTAAAGATTTCCCTGAAACCTTTCATGAAAATATTTTATTCACATCATTGAAATGTTTACAAAATATTTCTGAAAATTCTCATGAAAACGTTTCAGTGAAATCCTTTTAAAAACATTTCGTCGTCTGTGGTTACTAACATCCATAATATACAACTGTTTGATCAAAAATAACGCGATTAGTTGAGGCAGTAGACGCAGTGAAACATGCGATTTCTGTTGAAAAAAATCGTCAGAATTCGCACGTTCGCATGAATTCTGATCCAGTGAACGACTCGCCTATTAGTTTAATGTACATTTTTCACAAGCTACTTAGAGGAGTCAGGTCAGACATTAAAAAGTCAAAGGTACGAATGACGTTTTATTGCTTGTATTTGTAAATTAACAAGGCAAAAAATATGCTTGATTCAAGTTACCGCTTTTTTGGTTTTTCTAGTTTAATTTTAATTAATATAAATTGTTATTTAATGATGTAAATCGAAATTTAAAATAAGTAACAGTAGCTTAGTAAGAAATAGCCTCGTGAAGTAGATTTGTAACAATTTCTACTAAAAAATTTTGCGAGAGTCCAACACTTAGACTGTTGATAAAAAGGAATTCCAAAATGTTACGACAACCACTAATCTTAGTGTTTATCTAAACGGGATGGGCTTTTAATTATACATAGCAAGGTCAGAAAGTTTTCTGTTCGAATTGTAAAATATATATCGAAAATATTTATTATAATTTTTTAATATGATCACCACCTAACTTAAGACATTTTTGACAGTACTTCTATAACTGTAAAAAACAGTCCGAAGTTTTGTCTTTAAAATGGGCCAAAACACTTCATCATCTATGTATTTTTTCCTCTCAAGTAAGATTTTAATTTTAAGAATAGATAATTGAAGTCCACCGAAGAAGGTACGTGCTCTTGTTCAAGCACTACGAGGTGAAGCTATGGAGGTTCTACGTAACATTCTCGAAGATCAATAGAATGATTACAAATTTATTGTGACTTTTCTGGAGATGTGCTATGGGGAAGCACATCTCCAAAAAGTTTATAAGGCCCAACTCCAAGGTAGAAAACAAACATACAAAGAAAGTCTTCAAGAATAAAAGGCGGATGTAATGAGACTAATAAATTTGACTTACCCAACATATCCGGAAGAAATAAAGCAAGAGTTAAATGTAAATAGTTTTATCGAAGGTTTACGCAACCCAGAAACAAGTCATACTCTAAGAATGGCCCCAATGAAGAAAAATTCCGAGGCTCTTGCTTATGCCCTTCAATTTGAAGAAGCCAAACAGACCTAAAGGAAGCAAGGAGGAATCATAAGAAGAGTCATCGTTTCCCAGGATGATCGCAAGGCCAACGAGGAAATCTTCATCAGGATAATGAGAAAGTTGCAAGAAATTTGAATAACATGCGTTGTTACCAATGCGAATACAACTATCACTTTTACCGAGATTGTCCAGAAATTACTGTTGATGGAGGCGATAGCAGAAAGGACCGCTGCGGAAGAGACAGAAGAAGTACTCGCGGCGACCGTGGAGAACGAGACGAGAGGGACCGTGACCTCAAAAGGGACTACACAAGAAGAACGACCTACAGGTCATCCTCGATAAGGTACGTCGAGAGGGACCGCGGCTGTGAAAGGAACTACGGAAGAAGAACGTCCTACAAGTCATTTTGGAGAAGATATGTCGAAAGGACCGCGAAAAGGACTATGGAAGAACGTCCTACAGCTCTTCCCCCAGTAGGTACAGCGACAATTACAAATAGAAAGCGACAGAATGAAGACCCGCTATGACCTCATAGTTAGTGAAAAAGTGTGATTGTACAATCCGAAAAGAACCAAAGGGCATTCACCAAAACTTCCGAAGTCATGGGAAAATCTATACAACCATAGAAGAAGTATCGTCAGTGGTACAATGTAGTGACCCTACTAAACGATCTGGTGTACCGAATTCAGAAAAGCCCTCATGCGAAGATGAAAGTCATCTTGACAGATTTGCCCTTTATCAAGATCAAGAAGGTTGGTCAGGACGATCAAAACTTATAAGGGAGCAATGTAACGGACTTCATAGCAGTATAGACTTCATAGTAGTTTATAGTTTGTAGGGTTTAGGTTTATTTTCTACAAATTCGTAATTTATTTAATTAATTTTATATTTTGTTAATTTTCTCATAAGACGTCAATGAAATAAGGTCTAGAACTTTTTAGAAACTTAGATTTCCTTATTTTCGACATTGAACGCCTATGACAGAAGATCTAGAAATCTCCAGATAATTGTTTTTTCTTATTTTTATTACACCATGTAGCATGAAAATCCATCTAGAAAAATTCGTAATCTTTTGGTATCCGAAAAAATTGTATATGAAGGGTCCAGATAGGCGTTCGAGGACAATTTATTTTGAGACGTCGTTGAAGTAAGTTGAATTGTTTGACAAGTTGTCAGATTTGTGAAATAAGAGGTTATAAAATAATTCAGTGTGAATAAAGACCGACCGTCCGGAACAATGCATATATTCAGTTTCAGCAGCTCAAAATACATAGAAAACACGTTCCTACTTGATCGGATCTCCAATTTGCAACGAAACCTACAGGGCGCTTGGACCGGCTTGCGAATTTTTGTCAGATCCGAGGCAATTTGAGAGCACCACGCGAGATTCCCAGGAACTTGTAGTTAATACATAAAGAGCAAAGAAATAGATTTTACTGTCATTAAATTTATTAATTATAAAACGAAAACCTCGGCGATGACGGCGCACTACTTAGTATACAAAACGGTCAGGATTGGAACTTCTCCCTTCCTTTTGAGTTCATATCGAAAATTACAGAAAGTGGATCTCTGCAAGTCTTCGTCACGCTACTCGCGAACCCGTATAAATATGATGAACTTGCCTTATTGTTGCTTGTCTTTGGCATTAATTTGTTATAGGCACCTGGTTTAAAAATTAAAATAAAATTTAATAGTTGAATAGGGGCACTGCTCGCTCACGCCACGGGCGCGTGACGAGCGGCTCTCGCCATATTTATACGCACCTTTTGACGGCTGCCCCGGGTGCAGTGGGTCTTCAATTGATTTTCTTTCTAAACGAAACTGTTTTGTCCATTCCTTTACAGTGGTATACAAAATCCCGTTGCATTTTTCCTTTTTTAGTCAAAAACTTAAATCACTGTACGATGCTCGAGTTTTAGTTAACATTTATTTACTACCTCAACAATGAGATGAAACTTAATAATTGTGTGAGTAAGTAATGAATAGTTAACAGTTAAATAATATTAAATTTTGGCATTATTGGTGACCCTAAAGTGGTTAGACCGAAAGTTCTTGTACCTTACTACCTACCTAGGTACAAGTAACGAAAATTATGAGTTGGCGAAGGCTTTGGTCTGCCACCGAATTACCATCTCACTATTAAGGCTCCGAAAAACATACATAGAACAGCTGAAATAAAATATGGTCCTAGTGTCATAATGGATGAAGTTATTTAATGACGTTACTTAGCTCCATAGACATAAAAGTATGTTGACTGAAGGTCTTATAGAAGCTCGTTGGCTCTATCTTAGGAAGAGACAGAGCGAAAGAGAACAGTAGTACTTCTCTTTTTACAAAACGAACTAGAATAGTAGTATAGTTAAACCGCTGTATATCTTTACGTCAAAATTTGACATATGCATCAAACTAGTGACATTTTTTTTTTGAGAACTGTAACAGGATCGGGTGGCTCATTCTACTATTTTCCTTTTCGGTTATATAACAAGAAATTTGTCGAATGATTTATAAGCAAGTTTCACAAACTAAATATCCTTAAAAAATAAAAATGTTATACACAAAAATTTTAAAATCGAAGTTTTTCCTTCTGTTTAGACATATCGATAATTTTATATCTCATTTGTATAGGGCTATTTAATGGGTTTGATATTTTAAGTGAAATTTTAAATATGAGAGATTTTAAAAGCGGATTAAAATTTCCTCTTTTATATTACTACACTAAGAGATGTACTACTGCTAAAAATAATTTACTTTACGTATTAGTACATTCTTTAATAAGCATTGCCTTTTTAATATGTTGTTAGCTGATAATTTTGAAATTATAGAAACTATTGTACTAAAAATTTTAAACACACTCTTTTTAATTTTGGGATTAGTAGGGTGATGTCTGAAGGTACAAGTGTGGGGTGCTTACGTGTATGTTCACTTTTATAAGTGAACCTATGTTGTTGTAATGTTTCACCTATGAAATTTATGACAATAAAAGCTTTATTTATTTATTTTATAAAGTAAATCGTTTATATTCTAAATTATTGGTAACCATTTCGGTAACAGAAAAAATTATACGCAATTTGTTGATAAAGTTCTATTTTTATTATAATACTCCAGTTAGGTATAACAATATTAGGGTAGCCTAACTGAAAACTAAAAATAAATTGACTATTCTAATAGAATCGGAACTAAAAAACAGTATTCTTAGAAACGGTGGGTAAGTATACAATATTCTAGAAATTATTCAGTGTTTTATTCTTAATGACTAACTTTATGATTTCTGACTGCAATAAATGAAGTAGTTAAGCTGCAAAAATATTGAATAAAAAGATAAATAATTAATCATCTTCATCAAATAGCCTAGTTTTCTTAAAAATAAATACATAAATTTTAAAAAAATGTATGCTTCAACAGATAATAGTTAACACAACGCACGACTCATGGCTCCGAGTCTTTTACTGACTACATTTCAAGATTCCTCATGCCCTATCCTCACAGATAAATTTATAAACACCACTTTTTTAAATAATATTATTTGTGTGTTCGACATAGTTAGCCCAATTCTGTTTTGTCACTGTTCCTAACAGGGGCGGATCCAGCCTCTCTCCTTGGGGGGGGCGGTGATATCACAAAAGTACAGTATGGCAAGAAAAACAAGTTGTTGACGGGGGGGGGGGGGGGGAGTGCAAGCAGCATACTCATTCCTAATATAAAAGACAGAATGGGTTCTATTTTCCTAAACTCAAAGCTCTTGGGAGGGGGCGGGGCGATCGCAAGTATAGACATTCCTATACTCTATTCGAGAACTAGAGAAAATAATAAAACTGTTACCGAAACCTCCAACGTACCTGCTCCAGTGCCGCTAGTAACTGAGAACTGCCGTAAATCTAATTATATTTCATTATATTTAAATATATTTTATAAATTTACTGCAACATAAAAATTCTGATCGTTTAATTTAATTTCTGTCAGTGAGCAAAATACATCTTACAATTTGTTCTTAGTGATTTGTTTGCGCTTGTTTTTATATATTATTTGAGATTAGTGAGATACCCAAAAGATATGGCTTTCATCTCTATATTTATTCCAAAATCGTTAAACCAGGGCATTTTTCCTCAACGAAAAACTTATTACGATGAATGTTTATGATGCCTTAAGATATCAATATCTAGATAATAATATTAAAAGCTCTGTTGAGATGTGTTCCGACATAACAGGAGTTGGAAAATCTACTATGTACCGAATACTGAAGGAAAAAAACGACTGGAATTGTTAGTACTCCCAAGCCACATTCGATCACAGACAAATGAAAAACCTCGTTGGAAGAAAAGATGAAAACTGCAATTAAAGGGGTTGTATATATATTTTATTATAAGAAGCAGATCCCAACCGTCTACAAAATTCTAACTAAAATCAATGGAGATCGCGTTTTACCTGAAATTAAAAGAACTGATCTCTGGAAATTGCTCAGAGAACTTAATTTTTGCTGGGAAAAACCGATAGAAAATCTGTTCCAAAAGATCGTCCGGAAACTGTCCGTTTTAGAAGTAAATATCTCTCTCAAGTAAAAGGTAGAGTTGCAAGAAATAACACAATTAACAATATTAGAAATTTAACTAAACTTTTGAAAGATTTTTTTGAATAAAGTTACTGCGGAAAATTGGGAAAAATCCATATAATAAAAGATTAAAACAAAATGTGAGAACTCGATCTCATGATTGGTGAGATAGAAGAACCAATTATAATTATTTTGAGCGGAGATAGTTTTACTGACTTTGATTAGGATTTAGATACGTAATGTTTACTAGTGTAAACACCATTTATTATTTAAATTTTTGTTTTTGTTGTATTTTATTGTTTAATGTTGTTTATATGTTTTTTATTTTTTATATAGTTTTATTTTAGTGTGTCCCACTCTTTAATTTTATATATATTTAATTCCAATTAGCCGTAAGTTTTTTATTATTTTATTATTGTATTTGTGTCTTTTTCTTAAGCGTGTAAAATTAACATGTATATTTTATTTTTTTGGGGCTATCGTATTTCCATATAATAAAATAAATTAAATTAAGATATCAGTACAATAGAAATAAAAATAAGTAGGTCTAATTTTAATTACAATATAAAAAATAATTACATTTGAGTCCCTTTTTAGTGTTTAATTGTAATTCTGCAGATGGTTTAAGAAATAAATAAACTGAAACGTCAAATACCCTAAAAATGTTTTTCATTAATAATAAAATGACCGATAGCCCCAAAAATATTTTAATATTATATGGACGAATTTTTTTGTTATATATGTTTACCTTTTTGTATTTTTGACAATGGATATTTTGTTAGTATTTAAATTAAAACTTCGAATTTTTTGAGAGAATAAGGCTACGTTTTAGTCCGTTATTATAGACCGGTATTTTTGATTATAAAATTTCTAACCCATTCCTATGAAAAATATATGTGTCTAACAGATTTTGCCAAAGACATTGGACTAAAGAACACAGGTAGTTTGCGAAGAGAAAAAGGGTAAAAAATGATTTATTACTCTCTCTAGTTCTTAAATAAACTGTAGTTTAAGAGGAAAAATCGGGTGCATTTTCCTAAACTCAAAGCCCTTGGGGGGGGGGCGATCGCCCCCATCGCCCCCCCCTTGGATCCGCGCCTGGTTCCTAACGCCTTTTTCCAAGCCTCTATTGGTTCTTTAACTTGTAGAATCAGTTGGTCATAATTTCTCTTTGCCTGACTCCATACCATTTCAATTGTGTTAAAATGGCAATGGTATGGAGGCAAGCGTAAAACTTTATGTCCAGAAGATTCTATTAGCTGATCTACTACAAAGCATTTTGCAGGCTTTGGTACCGAGATATCAAAGACCACAAAGTATATTTTTTTAGCATCTTCTCCAAAGTTGATATATTTTTCTTTTAGCCACGCTTTCATAGCGTCCTTGCTCCAACCCTTTGTTGGCCATTTTTGAAGTTGCCTACTATGATAAGGAGCATTATCTAAAACAATTAAAGGTGTTTCCAGTTTTGGCAAAATATCTTTTAACCAAGCTTCAAAGTTTTTCGAATTCATTTCTCCATGGTAATCTCCAGTTTTTGACTTTGATTTAAAAATCAGCATTGCATCTTCAACGAATCCATTTTCATTTCCTGCATTCAGTACTATGTACCTGAAAAAAAGTAGAGTAGTATGTGGCAGTACAAATTATTTGAAATATTTTGCAGAAACACAAATTGGTCTTAACCAACGGAAGCTTTCATGGTTTTGGTCAATTGAGAAATAGTGGTTCTTGAGTTTAGACCAAGTCAAATTTGAAATGTTATGCAACTTTTTACCTAGATTGCTCGAAACATCTTTAGGGATCTTCATTTCACGTAATTAGAACACGGAACATTGCATGTGTTGATGGTCTTAGTTAAAGGATAATATCAAAATTAATTTATTTTTCTCAATTTTTATGTCATTAATGCCTTGAAATTGGAAAATTTATTTCATCTGTTTATTTTTTAGAAATATGATGCATTGTTAAAAATATACTGTATTATACCCATTTTTGGTTTATTTTTAAGCACCTTTATGTTATATAAATTATGGGTGAGGAGTGTGCAATTAAATAATTATAATACTTATTTCAAATCGGCTTTTTTTAGCACAATAAAACATGATACCATATCAGTAGTTTCGATTGGCGAAGCATTGACTCGTCTGAGAACTTGGGCAAGAACACTGATGTACCATATTTTAATATAAAAATATTAGTTGTGTTTCCTTAAACCGAAACAAATTAGATTCTACGCGATATAGATTTACTTCACGTTTCAGCAAAATACCTGTAAGCAGTTTTTATATTTTGATAATATATTTTTTTTTCATAATTTTTAACGCCCTGTATTTTGAAAACGAAATATTTTAGATATATGTTTATATCAAATTCTTTTATAAAACCGCTTAAGAAATCACTACAAGATTTTTTTTTTGGATTTCTGGAAAGCCTGTATCAAAGTAAGATGATCATTATTATTTTGTAAAATGTAAATTAAATTATTTGTTTAAATTTCATTTATTAAGGAAACATTTTTATCATATTAAGTAAAAATTTTTCCTAAAAAGGTTCAAACTTGTTTGATAAAACATACAGAAATTTATGTAAGAAATTTCTCAATCTCCCCGGGAAATAAAGTATTAAAGTAAAAATTTAATATTTAACATCCTGCTAATAGGAAATGATCCAAGGATTATTTAAATAAAGCTTTTTGCAACCTGTTATAGATGAAAAAAATTCAAATTGTGTAGTGCAAATAACTGATTTATTACCTAAATTCCTCCCCAGATAATTTTCGTACTGATTGAGTGCTAATGTCCTGCCATGATCGTCTGTGGGTGCCATTTTGAAAAATCCATGTCTCGTCTATAAAGACTGGCTCAAATTTATTTTCCCCTTTTTCTTCGTTCTTTAAGTATTGTTCAAGAAAGTCTCTTCTCATTTTCTGAATTTGTGGTTTCTCCATTAAAGCTCTACGTGGGTCATCCTTCCTATATAAATATATAAATAAAAATGAAATGTGTATCCTCCAAAAATAAATTACACAGGTCTCCTGTGAAAAATTCTGCTTATTATTTTGGCCCAATTGCAACTGCTTTATATTTGTATCTAACATTTATTTGCTGTATGTAAATGATTGTTTACCTGTAGATAAATCCTATTTGCTTTAGTAATATGCCTAGACTTGTCCTTGCTCCATGGTATATTTCTTTTGCCTTTAATCGTTCCAACCATATTGAGACTGTTATTGAGGTACCTTCACAAATAAAAAATTGTTATGAAGAAATGACGAAATCTTAATATTCTATTTAATTTAGTAAAATTATGTTTACTTTTTGTATTCATTACAAATATTTTTTTGGATTTTTTTATTTTTAAAACTTATATTTTCATTATACATACACCTTGACGGGTTAGAAAATGTAAACAAAACAAGTTAGAATAAAATATGACATATAAAATTTTTTAGAAATACTTACCCTCAGAAAACATAATATATATTTCATCTCTAATTTGTAATTTTGTTGCTTCATATCTTCAGTTTTTGGTCTCTTCCTTTTTCTTGTTTCCTTTATTGTCGTTATTGGGGCATTTAGGAAAGTTCTCACAGTTGTATGGGATAAGTGTAAGCATTGGTTTCTAATTTGAATTTTAAAAATTCATAAAGTTGATTACCCAGATCTTCCCTTGCTACTTGTTTTAATTAGTAAATTAGCCTGTAAGGAAAATTTTTTAAATGTACATATTTCATACTATAAACAAATATTTTTAAAGTGATTTTTGGATAAATGATGAGGGGACACATAAACTAGCTTTAAACTTAAGAATTCTAAAAGTGATTTTTCTCTTATTGATAATTATACCAGCTATATAAAATTTTGAAAAATGTTGGGGCTAAAATATGAATTAAGAGCTTCAAAATATATATTCCGGAAACGAAAAGTAAACAAAAACTAATTAGATGAAACAATCCTGTAACAAGACAAAGTGAAAAGAATGGAAGTTAATATATTCCATGGGATTTATCCGTATTTTCAAAATATTTTAATGGTACTAGCTTACCTGAATTATAGCATTTAATATTTTACGAACAAGAGGTTGTTGGTAGATGGAGAAGTTTAATTTTGAATTTACACTGTCATACGTTTTCAGGATTCTTAGGTACCAGAATTTAAAAATCATATCAACTGAATGATATGTATAATTATATCAGAATAAGAAGTCGGCATATGGGTGGAATATTTAGTTAAAATCAAAAATAGTGACTTGGCTTAAAAAAAAATTGTTATACGAGTTCAACTGAGCAATTAAAGCACATCAAATTAATGATGAGGGAAGTTCTGGGTGAACAAATTTACTAATATTTTTATATGTGTACATTGATATAATTTTATTGACAACCGTGCAGTCACTAAGGTTTCACACTTTATTTTCAGGGTATTGTTCCTTTGTAGTCAGAAGTATGTTTTACTAAAACTGACAAACATTTTAAACACTTTCTGAATCACTTAAAAAACAAAAGTTAGAAACAAATATGACAAAAAAATGTTATGTAGTAGAAAATAAATAACAGTAGGGTTGGAGTCAACTATGTTGTTTAAAATCAACAATTCAATTTCTAAAATGTGCCACTAATAACAATTAGGTATAAAAATAAGCATAACCCAAAATTTACCTCTATAGGATTTCAATTAGGCAGCTTCCTTTTAACATAATCGTAAGTAAATTTAATCCAATCTTGGGCTATAGGACAGCTTCTTATGGGGCGGAATTTAGGACTCTGCATACCTGAAGAAGAAGGGTGATTCTCCATATCCTAAAACACAAATGTAAATTGCTAAAAGTGGCCTCTTTCATATAGATTATAGGTTGGAAAAATGATAGGGTTCTGTATATTAGAGAGTACATTATACTAAGAATGGAGCTACGATTTCGTTTTCTTTTCCAAAAACTACCTTAAAGTACTCTAATAATCTCCTAAATCTTCACTAAATCCAATAAATACCTAGAAATCTAAAACGTTCCCTGTAAAAATAACTAAAAAATTTGTGCATGTGTACTATTTTGTTCATCTTATTTTTTTCTTCCAAAATTAAGCATTTCAGGCATATGTTTCAAGGAACAGTTTCCCTTGTTTTCAGCTATTGTACTATTCTTTGTTATAATATTTTAAATATTTCTAATGACATTCTGTACAAGCTGTATTAACTAATCATAGTGTACACATGAGTTTGAAATACTGTGTATTTTCATAAAGCTCGACAGAATGTTGCTTAACGTTTTCGAAAGAGATACTACAAGAAAAAACCTCTTTATTAGTTACTTACCGGTATATCAAGCTGATTAAAATTTTCCATATGTACATCCATACCCAGTTAGAAAACCTAAATAAATCCAATAAAAACAAGCACTAGTAAAGTGTTTTTATTATAATAACGATAGTCTAAAATTTATAGACTATCAAGTGTTTAAAGTCACAAACACTAAACACTACAATATTAAATAGCGGCACAAAGTTTCTAAACTATTTTATATCGTAATATAATAAAAATATCGCAACGTTGTCGACAAAAATGCCTTTAATAATATTGTTTGCCGTTATTATAGGACAAAATAAAGACACAGTTAGTCTGAGGCAAAGTTATGTAAATAACAGCGGCTTTCTTTTGTGTTCCTTGCTCCTGACCTGTGATATCTTTTATCTCTTTCATTAATATTAAGAGAAACAAGGAGGAAAAATCATCAGTATTTTCCGATTTATGTTATGTCTGGAGTAGATACGGAGTAGGTAAGCGTGTTAACGTTCATATTTTTATACAAATATTAATGGGATATTTTGAAAAATTATAAAATTTTAGATAATAAAACATGTTAAAAATTATGAAATAAGTATAAATGTTGTTTCAATTGTAAAAATAACTTATTTTTCTCTACTCCGAGAGGAAGACAGAAAATCGAAATGAACGACCCTAGTTATATTTATGAGGAACATTTTTTTTTGATGTATGGCAACTAAAAACCGTTACAATTACTAAATTTTTAAAGATATACAGCGTTTTGAGTATATCTTTTTTGTAATGGGAGTCAGGAAAAAGGGATATCATGCTTAGCTCCGCCCATAAAAAAAGAGATAATACTGTTCTGTTTCGCACTGTCTCTTTCTAAGCGAGACCCAAGGCGGTTCTATAGGATCCGCAGTCTATATATTTTATGTCTACGCTTAGCATTTAACTCGTCGCTAACCAAATTGAAATCATTGCTATTTATTTTAGCATGTTTAAAATACACGAAACGGGACTTCGTAGTCGGGAACACCGCAGACTATTTACGACAAAACCCGATTGCGACAGTGCCGGCGGGAATTTTGAAAGTGTAGGATTAGCAGATAGTTATGGAGCATTTTTAGGTGAGTGAATATGTCGAAATCGTTATACTAGAAAATCGATTTCGAAAAAATAAGTATTTTTTTATTTGTTTTAGTTATGGCAGCTGGCATGGTAGTGAGTCTTCTGCTATTTTTATCAGAAAGTTTGTGGAACAAATATAATAATCCATCTATAACTGAATTTTTTAAAGATACTGGGAATTTAGACTATATCGGAGATGGGATTGATAAATATGCATCCGAAAAAACCGACGAATTAGAAAATAAAGACACTGACGATTCGTTCCCTACAGAATATGAATTTACTATTTAAATATTAGGTTTTAAAAGTCCTGTACGATATTAAACTTTAGTCAAGCGTAGAAATCCAGGTCTATGTAAAAAAACAATTATGAAGGAATATATTATTAAAAAAGCATTTTATGATTTGCAATAATTTTATTCGAATTAAAATAAGCACAATTTGAAAACTTCCTGTTTATATATGTTTAGGGAAGGTTTCACGAAAAGGCTCCAATGAAATAATGACGCGGGAAGATTCAATACCATTGCAATGCCAAGCTACTGTATATATATATATATATATATATATATATATATATATATATATATATATATATATATATATATATATATATATATATGTTTATGCGGCTTCCACGGATCCGTCCGTGTGAGATGCAATAGCAGTGGATATATCCACATTATGCCGTTGTAGTGCTGAAATCACATTCAGCAAACATACAACTATATGCAGCTCCGTGTATACATGAAGTAAAATGCGAACAGTAAATTCAAACTTCGTTCCATCATATCCTTACCGTGTTAAAGGTTGCACAATTTGGATAAATTGCTACAGAACACAATTTATCCTATTCCACCACCATCGAGATGATGGCCTACCTGTACCACCATATCGAGAAGAAAGTCAAAACTTACCCTCCCCGCCACAGTGATACGGCAGATACATGTTTCGTCTTTACTAGACTCATCAGGGTACTTTCTTCTCGATATGGTGGTACAGGTAGGCCATCATCTCGATGATGGTGGAATTGTGTTCTGTAGCAATTTATCCAAATTATGCAACCTCTAACACGATAAGGATATGATGAAACGAAGTTTACATTTACTGTTCGCATTTTACTTTCTTTCCTTTACAGTGGTATACAAAATCCCGTTGCATTTTTCCTTTTTTAGTCAAAAACTTAAATCACTGTACGATGCTCGAGTTTTAGTTAACATTTATTTACTACCTCAACAATGAGATGAAACTTAATAATTGTGTGAGTAAGTAATGAATAGTTAACAGTTAAATAATATTAAATTTTGGCATTATTGGTGACCCTAAAGTGGTTAGACCGAAAGTTCTTGTACCTTACTACCTACCTAGGTACAAGTAACAAAAATTATGAGTTGGCGAAGGCTTTATATGTGTGTATATATATATATATATATATATATATATATATATATATATATATGTATGTTTGCTTTTTAATGTTCCAGTAATTTAAAAGAGGTAAACTTTACATATGTTTCGCCTTGTGAGGGCTTTTTCAAGAGTACATAAAAATGTTTTTCAAAATTTATATATACCCTATATTCTATTATCTATCCTAAAGAAACAAATGTTATTACTGTAAATCCAGGGAAAACGGCATCAAATATTTGTCTATAATTAGGGTGACAAATATTTGACGTCGTCCTTCCTGGATTTTCTATAAAGTTTACTTTCTAAATTTTTTATAGAAATAAGTAACTGAATAGAAATGATAATAGAAAGAGATGATATATATATATATAACAGTGGAATGTTATAACATAATCTAAATTGATCCAATTCTCGACAACATTTTTTGTTAAACATAACTTTTTATTAAAAAAAAATCCATATTGAAAAATTGTTTCTTCAAACCATTTTAATTCTGGAAAGAAGAAAAAGGGTAAACAATAAAAAAATGTTAACAACGTGATAGTTTCACGTTTTCCTTAGAGATATCACAGTGTAGTATGACACTACCAAAATTACGCCCTCTCCCTCCTTGGATCCACGCCCGATGATACTTCTGCTGCAGTCTGGCAAAAATAGAGCAATTTTGAGAGTCAAACAGTCTTGTGAAAATTTGAAAAAATGATGTTTTTACAAACCGTCTTTTATTGAATCCCGATAAAACAGCAATTTTTCACAAATATACTCCATGAATACCGTCACACCTGATGTATAATTTCTGGAATCATATTTGGATTTCAAGTTATGATGGGAGCTAAGTAGGTGTTTTCTAAGAGTTCACGGACCACCGGATTGGCGATACACCAGAAAGCCACACACGTGGCCTATGCTATTTTTTTAATTAATTAACGAAAATCGACCTAACCTGACCCTGTTTTCCCCTTAAAACAATGGGCTTAAGGGTTATTTCTATTGTTTTAATTAATTAACCTAATTAATTACTCTAAATCTCATTAAAAAAACGAGGATCTGCCAACATCGCCACCGGTGGACTTGCGGGGCTACGTCATACACGCTATCGATCGCCAGGTGCATCACCACCTGCCGTCCTTTACCGAGGCGAAGGGTTCTATTGTATTTTCGGACCTTATTGTACCTGCTTTTGACCGCCCGACAGATGCCTACCTTTTGAATTAGGTCACAAGTATTGTTAGAATTTTAAAAGAAATAAAGTATTTGTAATGACTTTGGGTTCTATATGTTCCTTTATTGAATTCTTTTTGTTCTGATTTAATTTTATCTTATTTAATGTATTATTTCGAATATTGTGGATATTAAGTTTAGAATTTAACAACTACAATAAAGTTAAAATAGCTTTATTCATATTGCCCAGACCCTGCATTTAAAATAGTCTTTTGTATTCGAATTTCCGGATGGACTCACTCTTGTCTTGGCTACCGCCGCTCCACGAGTTTTTAGAAATTTAAATAGGATAAAACGTACCTCTTATGGGCGCTTTTATATTTGGGTTCTATTGTTGTTTTAAGTGATAATGAACGTTTTAACCAAAATATATCTTTACGGAATTTTTAATAGAGTTTCGCAATATATATATATATATATATATATATATATATATATATATATATATATATATATATATATATATATATATATATATACAGTGCCTTCATTTCAAAACGAACCATCCTTAATAACTTTGTTAAATAGAAAAATTTAAAAAAAAGAAAAAACACGTCAATTTAGATATACAGGGGGAAGTTTAATTTTGCATTTGTTAAAAGTCTGTCAATCACCTCCTCACCTCCAGCTAACCTCACTTTGATATGTCAAATGGGAACCCCCACCTTGTGACACATCATTGTAAGCAGCATAAAATTGTCTATCCAACCGTATAAAAAAAATTAAATCGGTTGACGTACAAGCGAATAGTGTGCAAAAATGTCTTGTAATAATGCATAATATATCGGCCTCGAACTTTGGTATGTCAAACGATTACCCTATAGTGTGATACATCATTTTAAAGGACGTACGATCTGCTATCCAACGATGTCAAAAAAAATTAAGTTAATAGACGTTATAGGCAATTAGGATGCAAAAATGTGTGTTAAATATAAGCAGTTTATTCAGTTTTATTCAGTTGAAGAAAATTATTTTATTAAATGTTCAAAATGTGCGCCGTTATTAGCGAGACAATAAAAAAGCCTATTTTGAAATTCCCCACGAACATTGGCAAGGGTTTCTCTGCTAATTCCTCTACATTCCCGAACAATTCGATCTTTTAAATCGTCAATATTTTCAGGTGGGGTTTTATAAACCTTGCTTTTTAAATACCCCCAAAGAAAAAAGTCTAGAGGGGTTAGGTCTGGAGACCGTGCTGGCCATTCAATTGCACCACGTCTGCCAATCCACGTCCCTGGAAAATGTTCATCAAGCCACTCTCGAATTGCCAAAGCGTAGTGCGGGGGAGCTCCATCTTGCTGGAAATGCAAATTATTTTCATTTAGTACCATAACAGCATTTTCATCCACTTGATTTTCTAAAGATTGCACAATGGCAGGGTATATTGTGTTTTCTAAAAGGTTTAAATAAATTTGCCCAGTTAAATTATCTTCCAAAAAAAATGGCCCGATGATTTCATTGCCATAAATTCCTGCCCACACGTTAATTTTTTCGGGATATTGAGTATGCCCTTCTCGGAAAAGGTGCGGATTTTCATTATCCCAGTATCTGCAGCTATGTCTGTTAACCAGTCCATTTAGAAAAAAAGTTGATTCATCACTAAAGCAGATATTCTTAGGTAAATGGGGGTCCTCGTTAATTCGTTGGCACATTAATTCGCAAAATTGAATTCTCCTATCAAAATCGTCTTCTCCGAGTTCTTGAAGAATTTGAATTTTGTAGGGAAAAAACTTATTTTGTTTTAAAACTTTATGCACAGAGCCAGCAGAAATGTTGGTTAAATCTGCCACCTTTGAGATGGATAAAGTTGGATCTATTGCAAACTGTCCTAGTACCTCGATTTGGCATGCTTCATCTACAACCCTTTTCTCAATATATTTTTTATTACAAACGGATCCCGTTTCTTCAAACTTTCGTACCAATTCGAGTACATATTTATGGCCCACGTTTTTGTCTTGATGCCTCTCGTTAAATGCTCTGGCGGTTCTACGAGCGCACCGATCTTCAGCTCCATAGAGAAAAATTATTTCTATTCTTTCGGCTAGCGTTTACACCATTTATATTCACGTTTCAACTAGGCGTCACAATGACAATTTTAACAATAATAAACAACTGGTGTTTAAAGATCTTAAAAATTTTATTTATTGCAGTGATTTTTTGTACCTATCAGGTACCGCAAAAAATATCATTGAAATAAATACACTAGATTGATTAGACTGCAATGAATTTTGCGATGAATTTTAAAACAGGCTTAGTTTTTTTCTCGCAAATATTTTAACTGTTTATTATTTTAAAAAAATATTTATTTTAAATTTAAAATAATATTTTACTCTATGAAGTAGCCATTTGACATAATAAAGTTTAATGTGATAAGGTGTCTATTATTACCACACATCTTTTCTTACTATTCGCTTGTACATCAACAGATTTTGTTTTTTTTTATTGGCTAAATAGGAGATAGTATGCCCTTTAAAATGATGTATCACACTATAGGGTAATCATTTGACATACTAAAGTTCGAGGCCGATATATTATGCATTATTAAAAGACATTTTTGCACACTGTTCGCTTGTACGTCAACCGATTTAATTTTTTTTATACGGTTGGATAGACAATTTTATGCTGCTTACAATGATGTGTCACAAGGTGGGGATTCCCATTTGACATATCAAAGTGAGGTTAGCTGGAGGTGAGGAGGTGATTGACAGACTTTTAACAAATGCAAAATTAAACTTCCCCCTGTATATCTAAATTGACGTGTTTTTTCTTTTTTTTAAATTTTTCTATTTAACAAAGTTATTAAGGATGGTTCGTTTTAAAATGAAGGCACTGTATATATATATATATATATATATATATATATATATATATATATATATATATATATATATATATATATACATATATATATATATATACCTATTATTTTACATCCGTTTTAAATGATCGTTTGAAATCATTTCTACGAAATCAGAATCACGGATGTATCTTTACCTGGACTCGACCGTGCCTGTATATTATCGCTCCTCGTTAGGTAACAATGAGTTGTTAGAATTTGAAAAGAGGTAAAGTATGTGAATAGAGTTAATGGCTTACATTAATAGGATTAATGATACATTTTTGCTGTATCAATTTTTTTACCTGATTTCAAGTAATATTTCGAGTATTGTGGATTCAAAGAGATTAAGTTTAGAATTGAACAACTACATTTAATGTTAAAATAGCTTTACTCACATAACTTAGACTTTGCATTTATTTGATCTGTATTAGTTAAGTAATCATAAGAAAGGAAGAAAACGGGAATCTGACAACATGGTTTTTGGGTGGACTTTTTAGACCACGTCATACATATTTGCCATGGATCACCAGAGATACGTTTTTTATCAGGTGTAAAGAATGGCTAGAACGCATATAAATTATATCATTGATATCTAAATCACTACTTTTGTAGAGATTTCTGCTCTAGGTGTTGATATCACCGATCTATATACCCTCTCTAATGACGCCTTTTCGTTGTTTCTATTTCTTCTAATTTAAATTAATATTTCAAGTATTGAGGGAAGAGTGAACAAAACAGATTAAGTTTACAGTTTAATGGATTCTATAAAATCTTTGTATATATACATCTATTTGAATGGTATTAATGTTGGGTGTTCTCCAATGCTTTGTATCTCATTTTATGTGACTTTTCGAACAATATGGGTTTTGTAAGTCAAAATAGAGTAATTTTTAGAACCATTTCGAATGATCTTTTGTAATCATCTCTACCAAATCGGGTTCTTGGATGTATCTTTTTCTAGAAACACATCAATTATTTCTAAAGGGGCGAGGCTTCGCGCATAAATACGAAGAAAAAATTGGGTTAAGCCTCATCACTTTTACCCACTCGCTTTCTCAGATATTAGCAGAAAAAAAAATCGTTTCTATTTTTGTACAGTGTAGAGGAATATACTTAAAATGTGAGTATACTTTTATCCAAATATTTTAACTTATAAAAAACCTCTGTATCGGGATATGTATGCCTATATGTATGTATGTATTCATATGAATATATGTGTGTACGTTTGTATGAATGCAAGTATGCCGATGGATATGTATATGTGTAGACATGCATGTATACTTATGTATGTGTATGTATGAGGGAGTATATGGGTGTATACATGCGTTTATATAGGTATGTGTATGAATGCATGTCTGAGTATATGCGTGTACACATGTGTCTATGTGTGTGTGTGTGTGTGTGTGTGTATATATATATATATATATATATATATATATATATATATATATATATATATATATATATATGTATATGAATATGTATATGAATATGTATATGAGCGGATATATGCACGTATAATGTATATATGTATATGAATGGGCATATGAGCCTAAATGTATGGATATATGTGTATGTATATATGTATATGAGTGGGCATATGAACGTATATACATGGATGTGAGTATATGGATGCATGTGTGTTAACGAACTTCAATTTTTTAAATGCTATAGCTCATTTCTGTTATGATTTTTTGCATTTCGTTTCAGAGAACCATTCTTAGAATGCTTCTTGTGTACCACAGCACTATTTAGTTTTATACTGAATTGTATATACTTTTATAATTAGGGTGTGATGGAAGATGAACCAAATCTTCTCATCCATAATGAAGTATGTATGCAAATAAAACTACATCTTGTTTAGTATTATATCCATTTATGTTTATTAATATATATTACTGTTCACTGAATGCTTTTTTTAATACCATTCCACTTTTTAATGCATAAAACCAAGTTGAACATGTTTACAGTGTATCTGATTCTAGTTATAAACTCAACTCGGATCGAGCATTCTCCCTGATTTTCAGTTATAACAGTTCCAACTACGATTCTGGGGAGGATGATACATCCTTCAAAGCTGAGGTCAAAGTCATAAATATAGTGGCAAAATATCGCAACTAGAGTGCTAACGAAACCATTGAGACCTACTTATAATGGAAGATGACGATGCTATCTTTATGAAAGATATCAATGCCAGTAACATTTACTGATTGAGATCCGATGACGATATTTTTAAGGAATGCGAGGTTCTATTAGAATTTTTTAAATAAATTCATTTCGGTGGAAATAAGCTTTGAGATAATATCGGTATATATTTTTGTTCGAATTAGTCCTTTCATTTCGGTTAAAGTCTCTTCTATGTTCATTAGTAAGTACTAAAATATCCTTATAGTTTTCTAAATAACTGCCGGAATAATGATCAAAACATGCCTTTGTTAGCAGATCCAATAAACCATCAGTTTAAGTACAACACACATTTCTAACTCCAGGAATGATATTCTTCAACTTAATTTGACATATCACCTAGAATTATAGTTTCTAAGTCCGACAATATTTTTTTTGATTGATCCAAAACTACAATTTGATTTTAAAGCTAACTATCTTAACACTTTACAAGTCTGTTTTACTGATCACATTTGTGGTCCTATATATTCATAGAAACATGATAGTAACGTAACTTATATATTAACTAGAATTTGTAAGATTTAACTATTACATAGGCTTTATGTGATATTATAATGAATATTAATACCATAACCCACACTCACTCAAATGATTGGGAGATAATTATCAATCGAGAGTATTGAAGGGATTTTTATGTTATGTGAGTATATTTGTCTCTTGAATGTAACTAAAAAGACTAGTTTTGTTCTAGTACTACACCTGTTGGTATAGGTCAATAAGGTTTTTCCTGTATTAAATGAAATAAAGTTGAAAAACATATTTTGATGTGTGCATTTAACAAGATTCACTAACAAAAGTTTTTAAAATTTAGATAAATGAAGTTCTAATCTTCCTGTATACTAATAAATATCTTAATATGGCTAAAATAAAAATAAGATAAAAAGTATTGCAAAGAATTTTAGAAAGACAAGGATTGGAGAGGTGGTGACGAAAACGGGGACATTGAAGCCTATGGTTTAATAGAGGGAAATTATGTAGATTTTAATTAAGTTTGTTATACGATTTCAATTGTATGAATGTTACATTCCTACTATGAATTTACATAAAGACATTTAAATGAAAATATGATTCCAATGAATCCTATTCTGCTGGAAGACATAAAAATACACCACAAAAATTTAATATATACAACAAACTTATCTAAATAGGTTTCCCAATCTAAGTATACTCAAGACTATTACGAATAACTTGTATACACATATATCAAGTCTACATATGTCAATCAATCTCCGCGCTGTGCATTCTGTTGCTTAATATTCGTGAAATCTATCAGACATATTAATGTCACATACTCAAACTAGAAATTTCTTTAAGGATATGTGTGAGAATTTACATAAATTCTATACTTCTAATTACTCTAAGAACAACCATCACGGTATACTTGTAAACAAATCTAGCGAAAATTTATCCTCAGATGTCAGCTTTTCAGTTATACTTATACGATATACATATCAAAGTTAAAAAATAAGGTAGCTTTATCACACGCGAGAGATAAACCCTATTTTATACCTATAATCGAACATAAACCTGAAGGTACCATAATTTGACTTTGTTATAAGGATTTTATGACAATTAAAACATGTAACTAACCTGTTCGCATAAAACAAACAATACAACCTTCAAGTTGCAGTACAAGAACTTCCCTAACCCAATGGGCTATATAACTCATTCAATCCGTTAAAGACTATCCTTATAAAACATGTTTTATTTATTCATAGGGTTGCAGCATTAACCTAAGTTACATTTTAATTTATTCTAATGATTTTACAATCTTTTACATACTTAATATACCCTGGTGTCTTATATATAAACTTACATATATTTACATACTTTTACACTTTATATCTATTATTTTATTATATTAGTCTTATTTATATGCATCGCTGAACCACATAGCTACTTCTTTATTATTACAGTAGTAACAAGAAATTTTTTCTAGGTGTAGGACCATTTATAACATCGCCTTCTTGATTATTGTAATGCTCAGTACCGAACAAATATTTTTTATTTCAGAGTCTTGTTGTAGTGCTTTTGGGAGTTTATGATAAATCAAAACTATTTCATCACTACTTTATACTTGATTTTTCGTCATGCGTAAACTAAAAATTTAAATGCCTAGTCTTGTAAAAGACTTGCTGTAACAAGATGAACCCTATTTCTTTTTACTTTCGAGGCTTATATCTCGTATCTTTTCACATATCCTAGACTGTTAGGTTTTTCCCTACAAGAAATATCATTGGTTTTTTAATACAAATGAAGCAAATCACCCCTTATTGTGGGCGACTACGTAGTAGACACATCTCTGTGAAATTGGAAAACATATGTCTTTTTACATTCTTTTTGAAAGAAGATTTGAACGGGTATATCTATAAATTTGAGCACCTAACAAGAGCTACAGTTATACAAAATTTAAGTATCTTCATAAACATCAGAAAAACTAACAATGAACTACCTAAGATTTTTGCATTACATATATGATTTTTCCATAATGCGTAGACTAAAAAATTGAATGTTTAGTCTTGTAAAAGAATTGCTGTAACAAGTTGAGTCCTATTTCTCTTTGCTTCATAGGATTATAAATTATATTTATTCAAATATCGTAGACCTTTAGATTTTTCTTTACAAGAAATATCATTAGTCTTTTATTGCAAATGAAACTACCTATCCCTCATTGTGCGCGGATACATAGTAGACACATCTCTGTAAGTTTGAAAAACACATGTTTTTTTATCGGAAGAGGATATGAATGAATATTTATATATATATTAGAAAGCTTAACAGATTTTGAAGTTACATAAAATGTATATATGAATTTTTGATGCTATAAATCTCGATTCTTTTGGTGGTAGTAATTCTTCACCTGAAGAAAACTCCGAGTCTTACAACATCATAGATCCACACCTATGGTTACATATAACATTTTAAAATAGTCTTTCGTAATCCTTAAGTCCATAAATGTCTGTAAAAAAGTTATTTCCGATCGCATCTTTGTCTAGACTCGTTACTAACCATATATTATCGCCCTACAGGTAACAATGCGTTGTTATAATTTTAAAAGCCATAAAACATATCCATTGTGCTGACTATTAAGTTTGAGTTCTATTACCAGAACTATTATCATTATACATACTTATTTAATCCACTAACCACATGCTATTAGTGAGCTTATAAATTCATAGAAATATAGTGATGTAACTTATATTATGTAAAATTTGTGAGATCTAGCTATTGTAAAGCTTTTATATAATATTATAATAATGTTTTTAATATCAACACCATAATTCATACCCATTCAAAAGACACTTATCCATCGAGGATACTGAAGACATTTTTTATATTATATGTATACTCTAAGCCTTCTCACAATACAAATCTAATATCTACGGTTGCATTTGAAATTGGTAAAAGCCTAGATCTTCAGGACATTTAAACAAACAAAATGAAACTTGGCCTAAAATGTTTAATTAGTGATAGTATCCATATATAGTTTAAATGTTATGAAGATTACTTAACTCATGATATATTTAACCCCTATTGTAATCTTTATATATTTGAAGAAGAGATCTTTGCTATTACACTATAATTCTGTAACTAGTCTGCGATAACAAACATGTAGCTATTCAAAGATTTCTGATATATCAAGGCAGTGGAGTGAACCCCATATCCCAATATCCAAGTAGTTCGAATGCTGAAAGTACCTTGTTTAATTATATAAAATATACAACTTGTATAAAAATGACTGTTGAAAATGAAGTTTCAACATCAAACTCTGAACCATTTCCAACAAAATGGGGATTCTCAGGTTATATGGATAATGTACATTCGAGTTATGAACAAGCAATGGCTAGAAAAAATACTGAATTAATGAAGTCCCACTCACCGTAAAAGATATACTAATTAAATTACCCACAAGAATCAATCCTACCCGAGATTTTGCTGTACACATATAGATTTGAAATGATAAAAAAAGATTTAGGAGTCGTTTAACTAAAACTGGGTACTTTTTAGATTCACTTACAAGCTTGGTACAGTATAACTATTCTCATCACCCCCACATAAACTAATTGGCTTTTCTTCGTTTGGTTTTGGCTAACGAAGGAAATATTATGACAAAAAATGGGGTGTCCTATAATGCGATGGATGCAGTAACAAAATTTAATCAATCATTCAACTTGTCTGTAAGTTTTTAAGTAATGGTTAATTTCATACATACATCAAAAATTACTAGTTCTTTAGAGATAAACTCACCATACTCACCTGGGTACACATATCCTAAAATTAGTCATATTTTTAAACAGATTAATTTTTAATCATAAATACCCTCTTATACTTCTGTACACACCATTGTTCTCAATGTCTTTTTTGCACGGGAGTGAAGAACTGTATTACTACAATTTGCAGTACTAGAATAATCATTTAAAAGCTATTTAGATGCAAAAACAATAAAAGTGTAATGTAATAAAGCTATCTAGACAAGTTTTCAATGCTGAATATCTAAGGCTGATATGTGTGACTTTCTGAATGCATATATTAAGTCTAATATAACAACCATACAATCTCGTCTTACATGTTCAAACTTAAAATTTCAATAATAAGGCTTGCGAAAACTTACACAAATTTGATGACCTACTTTTAAAAATGTGAATTACTAACCGCATGTTATTAGTGGTCTTACATATTTATACGAACATAAACTAAACCAACCCACACCAACCCGAACTAAACTACTATTGCTAGGTTTAATTTGTTATTGCTAAAATATTTGATAGAAGTAGGTATTTACACGAGTTCATAAAGAAGATATATATATATATATATATATATATATATATATATATATATATATATATATATATATATATATATATATATATACTGCAATATTCATTTGTAATCTTTATACACTTGAGGCTACCATGATTTGGACTTGTAAAGAGAACTGTATGATAATTAAGGCATGCAACTAACGTGTTGACATAGAGCAGATATAGCAGTTACATTGTGGTCTGAAGATTTTTTGTGGTGTCTGTTATATCTGCTCTGTATCAACACGTTAGTTGCGTGCCTTAATTATCATACAGTTCTCTTTACAAGTCCAAATCATGATAGCCTCAAGTGTATAAAGATTACAAATGATTAGGGAAAGTTATTTTATTTAGTTATATACATCTATATGCGAATATTGCAGTATATATATATATATATATATATATATATATATATATATATATATATATATATATATATATATCTTCTTTTCCTATATGAACTCGTGTAAATGCCTATTTCTATCAAATATTTTAGCAATAACAAATTAAACCTAGCAATAGTGGTTTAGTTCGGGTTGGTGTGGGTTGGTTTAGTTTATGTTCGTATAAATATGTAAGACAACTAATAACATGCGTTTAGTAATTCACATTTTTAAAAGTAGGTCATCAAATTTGTGTAAGTTTTCGCAAGCCTTATTATTGAAATTTTAAGTTTGAACATGTAAGACGAGATTGTATGGTTGTTATATTAGACTTAATATATGCATTCAGAAAGTCACACATATCAGCCTTATATATTCAGCATTGAAAACTTGTCTAGATAGCTTTATTATATTACACTTTTATTGTTTTTGCATCTAAATAGCTTTTAAATGATTATTCTAGTACTGCAAATTGTAGTAATACAGTTCTTCACCCCCGTGCAAAAAAGACATTGAGAACAATGGGGTGTATAGAAGTATAAGAGGGTATTTATGATTAAAAATTAATCTGTTTAAAAATATGACTAATTTTAGGATATGTGTATCCAGGTGAGTATGGTGAGTTTATCATTAAAGAACTAGTAATTTTTGATGTATGTATGAAGTTAACCATTACTTAAAAACTTACAGACAAGTTGAGTGATTGATTAAATTTTGTTACTGCATCCATCGCATTATAGGACACCTCACTTTTTGTCATAACATTTCCTTCGTTAACCAAAACCAAACGAAGAAAAGCCAATTAGTTTATGTGGGGGTGATGAGAATAGTTATACTGTACCAAGCTTGTAAGTGAATCTAAAAAGTACCCAGTTTTAGTTAAACGACTCCTAAATCTTTTTTTATCATTTCAAATCTATATGTGTACAGCAAAATCTCGGGTAGGATTGATTCTTGTAGGTAATTTAATTAGTATATCTTTCACGGTGAGTGGGACTTCATTAATTCAGTATCTTTTCTAGCCATTGCTTGTTCATAACTCGAATGTACATTATCCATATAACCTGAGAATCTCCATTTTGTTGGAAATGGTTCAGAGTTTGATGTTGAAACTTCATTTTCAACAGTCATTTTTATACAAGTTGCATATTTTATATAATTAAACAAGGTACTTTCAGCACTCGAACTACTTGGATATTGGGATATGGGGTTCACTCCACTGCTTTGATATATCAGAAATCTTTGAATAGCTACATGTTTGTTATCGCAGACTAGTTACAGAATTATAGTGTAATAGCAAAGATCTCTTCTTCAAATATATAAAGATTTCAATAGGGGGTTAAATATATCATGAGTTAAGTAATCTTCATAACATTCAAACTATATATGGATACTATCACTAATTAAACATTTTAGGCCAAGTTTCATTTTGTTTGTTTAAATGCCCTGAATATCTAGGCTTTTACCAATTTCAAATGCAACCGTAGATATTAGATTTGTACTGTGATGAGGCTTAGAGTCCACATATAATATAAAAAATGTCTTCAGTATCCTCGATTGATAAGTGTCTTCCGTCTTTTAAATGGGTATGAATTATGGTGTTGATATTAAAAACATTATTATAATATTATATAAAAGCTTTACAATAGCTAGATCTTACAAATTTTACATAATATAAGTTACATCACTATATTTCTATAAATATATAAGCTCATTAATAGCATGTTGTTAGTGGATTAAATAAGTATGTATAATGATAATAGTTCTGGTAATAGAGCTCAAACTTAATAGTCAGCACAATGGATATGTTTTATGGTTTTTAAAATTCTAACAACGCATTGTTACCTGTAGGGCGATAATATATGGTTAGTAACGAGTCTAGACAAAGATGCGATCGGAAATAACTTTTTTACAGACATTTATGGACTTAAGCATTACGAAAGACTATTTTAAAATGTTATATGTAACCATAGGTGTGGATCTATGCTGTTGTAAGACTCGGAGTTTTCTTCAGGTGAAGAATTACTACCACCAAAAGAATCGAGATTTATAGCATCAAAAATTCATATATACATTTTATGTAACTTCAAAATCTGTTAAGCTTTCTAATATATAGATATATATTCATTCATATCCTCTTCCGATAAAAGAATATGTGTTTTTCAAACTTACAGAGATGTGTCTGCTATGTATTCGCACACAATGAGGGATAGGTAGTTTCATTTGCAATGAAAGACTAATGATATTTCTTGTAAAGAAAAATCTAAAGGTCTACGATATTTGAATAAATATAATTTATAATCCTATGAAGCAAAGAGAAATAGGACTCAACTTGTTACAGCAATTCTTTTACAAGACTAAACATTCAATTTTTTAGTCTACGCATTATGGAAAAATCATATATGTAATGCAAAAATCTTAGGTAGTTCATTGTTAGTTTTTCTGATGTTTATGAAGATACTTAAATTTTGTATAACTGTAGCTCTTGTTAGGTGCCCAAATTTATAGATATATCCGTTCAAATCTTCTTTCAAAAAGAATGCAAAAAGACATGTTTTCCAATTTCACAGAGATGTGTCTACTACGTAGTCGCCCACAATAAGGGGTGATTTACTTCATTTGTATTAAAAAACCAATGATATTTCTTGTAGGGAAAAACCTAACAGTCTAGGATATGTGAAAGGATACGAGATATAAGCCTCGAAAGTAAAAAGAAATAGGGTTCATCTTGTTACAGCAAGTCTTTTACAAGACTAGGCATTTAAATTTTTAGTTTACGCATGACGAAAAATCAAGTATAAAGTAGTGATGAAATAGTTTTGATTTATCATAAACTCCCAAAAGCACTACAACAAGACTCTGAAATAAAAAATATTTGTTCGGTACTGAGCATTACAATAATCAAGAAGGCGATGTTATAAATGGTCCTACACCTAGAAAAAATTTCTTGTTACTACTGTAATAATAAAGAAGTAGCTATGTGGTTCAGCGATGCATATAAATAAGACTAATATAATAAAATAATAGATATAAAGTGTAAAAGTATGTAAATATATGTAAGTTTATATATAAGACACCAGGGTATATTAAGTATGTAAAAGATTGTAAAATCATTAGAATAAATTAAAATGTAACTTAGGTTAATGCTGCAACCCTATGAATAAATAAAACATGTTTTATAAGGATAGTCTTTAACGGATTGAATGAGTTATATAGCCCATTGGGTTAGGGAAGTTCTTGTACTGCAACTTGAAGGTTGTATTGTTTGTTTTATGCGAACAGGTTAGTTACATGTTTTAATTGTCATAAAATCCTTATAACAAAGTCAAATTATGGTACCTTCAGGTGTATGTTCGATTATAGGTATAAAATAGGGTTTATCTCTCGCGTGTGATAAAGCTACCTTATTTTTTAACTTTGATATATATATCGTATAAGTGTAACTGAAAAGCTGACATCTGAGGATAAATTTTCGCTAGATTTGTTTACAAGTATACCGTGATGGTTGTTCTTAGAGTAATTAGAAGTATAGAATTTATGTAAATTCTCACACATATACTTATAGAAATTTCTAGTTTGAGTATGTGAAATTAATATGTCTGATAGATTTCACGAATATTAAGCAACAGAATGCACAGCGCGGAGATTGATTGACATATGTAGACTTGATATATGTGTATACAAGTTATTCGTAATAGTCTTGAGTATACTTAGAATTGGGAAACCTATTTAGATAAGTTTGCTGTATATATTAAATTTTTGTGGTGTATTTTTATGTCTTCCAGCAGAATAGGATTCATTGGAATCATATTTTCATTTAAAAGTCTTTATGTAAATTCATAGTAGGAATGTAACATTCATACAATTGAAATCGTATAACAAACTTAATTAAAATCTACATAATTTCCCTCTATTAAACCATAGGCTTCAATGTCCCCGTTTTCGTCACCACCTCTCCAATCCTTGTCTTTCTAAAATTCTTTGCAATACTTTTTATCTTATTTTTATTTTAGCCATATTAAGATATTTATTAGTATACAGGAAGATTAGAACTTCATTTATCTAAATTTTAAAAACTTTTGTTAGTGAATCTTGTTAAATGCACACATCAAAATATGTTTTTCAACTTTATTTCATTTAATACAGGAAAAACCTTATTGACATATACCAACAGGTGTAGTACTAGAACAAAACTAGTCTTTTTAGTTACATTCAAGAGACAAATATACTCACACAACATAAAAATCCCTTCAATACTCTCGATTGATAAATATCTCCCAATCATTTGAGTGAGTGTGGGTTATGGTATTAATATTCATTATAATATCACATAAAGCCTATGTAATAGTTAAATCTTACAAATTCTAGTTAATATATAAGTTACGTTACTATCATGTTTCTATGAATATATAGGACCACAAATGTGATCAGTAAAACAGACTTGTAAAGTGTTAAGATAGTTAGCTGTAAAATCAAATTGTAGTTTTGGATCAATCAAAAAAAATATTGTCGGACTTAGAAACTATAATTCTAGGTGATATGTCAAATTAAATTGAAGAATATCATTCCTGGAGTTGGAAATGTGTGTTGTACTTAAACTGATGGTTTATTGGATCTGCTAACAAAGGCATGTTTTGATCATTATTCCGGCAGTTATTTAGAAAACTATAAGGATATTTTAGTACTTACTAATGAACATAGAAGAGACTTTAACCGAAATGAAAGGACTAATTCGAACAAAAATATATACCGATATTATCTCAAAGCTTATTTCCACTGAAATGAATTTATTTAAAAAATTCTAATACAACCTCGCATTCCCTAAAAATATCGAGTCATCGGATCTCAATCAGTAAATGTTACTGGCATTGATATCTTTCATAAAGATAGCATCGTCATCTTCCATTATAAGTAGGTCTCAATGGTTTCATTAGCACTCCAGTAGTGATATTTTGTCACTATATTTATGACTTTGATGGATATAATAATAAACAAGATGTAGTTTTATTTGCATACATACTTCATTATGGATGAGAAGATTTGGTTCATCTTCCATCACACCCTAATTATGAAAGTATATACAATTCAGTATAAAACTAAATAGTGCTGTGGTACACAAGAAGCATTCTAAGAATGGTTCTCTGAAACGAAATGCAAAAAATCATAACAGAAATGAGCTATAGCATTTAAAAAATTGAAGTTCGTTAACACACATGCACCCATATACTCACATCCATGTATATACGTTCATATGCCCACTCATATACATATATACATACACATATGTCCATACATTTAGGCTCATATGCCCATTCATATACATATTCATATACATATATATATATATATATATATATATATATATATATATATATTCACACACAGACACATGTGTACACGCATATACTCACATATGCGCGAAGCCTCGCCCCTTTAGAAATAATTGATGTGTTTCTAGAAAAAGATACATCCAAGAACCCGATTTGGTAGAGATGATTACAAAAGATCATTCGAAATGGTTCTAAAAATTACTCTATTTTGACTTACAAAACCCGTATTGTTCGAAAAGTCACATAAAATGAGATACAAAGCATTGGAAAACACCCAACATTAATACCATTCAAATAGATGTATATATACAAAGATTTTATAGAATCCATTAAACTGTAAACTTAATCTGTTTTGTTCACTCTTCCCTCAATACTTGAAATATTAATTTAAATTAGAAGAAATAGAAACAACGAAAAGGCGTCATTAGAGAGGGTATATAGATCGGTGATATCAACACCTAGAGCAGAAATCTCAACAAAAGTAGTGATTTAGATATCAATGATATAATTTATATGCGTTCATCTATTACTTCTGATAATGTAACCACATCCCATTAGTGTTTTATGTTTATTAAAATTCTAGCCATTCTTTACACCTGATAAAAAACGTATCTCTGGTGATCCATAGCAAATATGTATGATGTGGTCTAAAAAGTCCACCCAAAAACCATGTTGTCAGATTCCCGTTTTCTTCGTTTCTTATGATTACTTAACTAATACAGATCAAATAAATGCAAAGTCTAAGTTATGTGAGTAAAGCTATTTTAACATTAAGTGTAGTTGTTCAAAGCTAAACTTAATCTCTTTGAATCCCCAATACTCGAAATATTACTTGAAATCAGGTAAAAAAATTGATACAGCAAAAATGTATCATTAATCCTATTAATGTATATATATATATATATATATATATATATATATATATATATATATATATATATATATATATATATATATTGCGAAACTCTATTAAAAACTCCGTAAAGATATATTTTGGTTAAAACGTTCATTATCACTTAAAACAACAATAGAACCCAAATATAAAAGCGCCGATAAGAGGTACGCTTTATCCCTTTTAAATTTCTAAAAACTCGTCGAGCGGCGGTAGCCAAGACAAGAGTGAGTCCATCCGGAAATTCGAATACAAAAGACTATTCTAAATGCAGGGTCTGGGTAATATGAATAAAGCTATTTTAACTTTAATTGTAGTTGTTAAATTCTAAACTTAATATCCACAATATTCGAAATAATACATTAAATAAGATAAAATTAAATCAGAACAAAAAGAATTCAATAAAGGAACATATAGAACCCAAAGTCATTACAAATACTTTATTTCTTTTAAAATTCTAACAATACTTGTGACCTAATTCAAAAGGTAGGCATCTGTCGGGCGGTCAAAAGCAGGTACAATAAGGTCCGAAAATACAATAGAACCCTTCGCCTCGGTAAAGGACGGCAGGTGGTGATGCACCTGGCGATCGATAGCGTGTATGACGTAGCCCCGCAAGTCCACCGGTGGCGATGTTGGCAGATCCTCGTTTTTTTAATGAGATTTAGAGTAATTAATTAGGTTAATTAATTAAAACAATAGAAATAACCCTTTAGCCCATTGTTTTAAGGGGAAAACTGAGTCAGGTTAGGTCGATTTTCGTTAATTAATTAAAAAAGTAGCATAGGCCACGTGTGTGGCTTTCTGGTGTATCGCCAATCCGGTGGTCCGTGAACTCTTAGAAAACACCTACTGAGCTACAATTAATGTTAGTCCTTAAGCAAGTCATATTTTGCACTCCTAAAAGTAAAACAATCAGTCGGAATGTTATATTTAATGACTTCTTACTCTGCACTTATATACAAACATCTCTGCTATAGAGAAGAGGGATAGACGTGAATAGGTTCTTTTTATAGCAAAAACGGTTATTACGACTTATATTTGATATACAATCTCAGGAAACATGCAGCGATTTATTTAGAACATGCGAAATTCTCACTCTAATTGTGTGTTTTATATACCAGTCTGATTGAAATTGTACTATTTTTTAATTCGACTTACCCATTGTCTGATATGTAAGGATGAATAAATAAATCGAAATCCTGTTCCCGCTCTACGAACACCTCATATAACATAATAAATAAAAGTTCAAGAACAAAAAAAGGAAAATAATTTTATAAATATTTTATTCATTTACATAAGAATTCAAGTTTAAGGGAAAAAACATTAAATGCATAATGCTTTTGGCATTTTTATTTCATAGTTTTAGCATGATTATAGAGAAAATAGTTAAATACGAGTTATTTTTCCAGCTTATAATTAGAAATTAAAAAATATTTAAATAATAACGACCTATTCACAAAATATCTTCGAAAAAGTTTGTAATATTGAAATTTATACATATATTATGGGTATAGTGTAAACTATAAAAATATTACAGATTTTCAGCATATAAAATAACTTTTCAATATAGCAAATAATCTTGATCAATATTTACTTCATAAATTTTATTCAAACATGAATGAATAAGAGTGGTGTTAATCTAACATATGTATTCGAAAAAGCAATTATAGGAAGCTATCGATTTCTAAATATTTCATCTACTAGTAATATAGAGGACACTGAAAATCATAGTTTTAAACAATTAAGTCTAAAAAATTATGTTCATCAAAAATGAGAAATGGCAATATTGTAATGGAACAAATGTTAATTATTTTCATTGTTCAATGTCAACTATATTTTGTTAAAATAAATAATTAAATAATCACTCTGTGAATAGATATGCCGTGGGAATAGGGTAGTTATATTTTTTTATCACTATCCACGAAGGTCTAAAGGATAAATAAATCAGTTATCGAACTTAACTTTTATGATGTTAGTCGTTTAAATGTTTTCTTAAAAAAATACATAAAGTCAGTTAATTTATGAAGACGTAAAAGACCCTCTCTTAAAATTGCCTATAAAGTCGTCTAAGTAATCCTGCCCTGGCTAAGTATATAGGACCAGATGTGATGAGGGTAGTTTTAGCATGTGGTATGTGGAACACCATTAAGGTGTTTTAGGGTATTGAACGATTTTCCCGTTATTGGGAAACAAAAGAATGACCAAATAAACTCACTATAATGGAAATATATCGTTTGGAAATTTGTAAAAAGAATTATGATTAATAATTGTTTTTTCTATTCACAAGAAATAATGAGTTAAGATGTTTATTGCCAAAACAGCCAAGAAAAGTGAATAGTTTTTTTTACAGTCTTTAACATATATTCTTTTAGTTATAGAAAGAAGTAGAATAGTTTTATCAATTGTGTTATATAAAATTTAAGCTTAAGATGCTCACAGGTCAATTCGTGAATCAAACATCCGGTATGGTACAGCTAACGCCTTCAGTAAGAAAACTCCCAAATCTTCGAACAGAAGGGTGTCAGGGGGGGGTGTAAGATGCGAATACACTTCTTTAAGGAATAGTAAATTTTAGTCCCAATTTGAATGTCGGGTAGTACGGTACCATACCAGTGCCGTAGAATAATGACGTCACGGGTATAATCGTCGGGAGGGAAGGTTGTCTGTTTAATTTGGGAAATTAAGGGATTATCGTGTGTTATTTTAGTAGGGCATTTCGCGATTTTCATACGGTTCGATTTAAGTAATATAAATAGCTGTTTTCGCGTTTTATTCCTTTTTTTTGTTTAATATTTTATTAAGCTATTTATACGTGTTTCTTCAAAATTGGGTTTTAGATTTTTGGTTAAAATAACGACCGAGAAGAGCAATTATGTTAGTCTTCGTAATTGTTATTAGTTTTAAGTTTCTCATTGTAAATAGTTCGTTTTTATTCTATTTATTTTTGTTCAATAGACTAAGTTGTTTTGAGAAACTTGTTTTATTCAATTTAATTCAAACCTTCACGCGAATAAACTCGCGGGCGCGCTGCTGCGGGATCTACAAGACCAGAGATGTCTACTAACCAACTAATTAGCAGCCTTTCCAGAGTCCTGAAGATCTGAGTCATGGTTGTGGTAAGCTTTAATAACCGTAGTGTTTGGTACTAAAACAGCAAGAGAGAAGTTGAACGACCAGACTTCCATAGTGTCTTTATTACTGTGAAATTTTAATTGTAGGTTATTAAAATAGTTACTAATTAATATGGGACAAAAATGATTATAGATAAGATAATTAACGCTACCTCAATATGTCATCGGCAAGAGTCTATAATCAAATTCTGTCACATAAAATTTGGTGGCCAGCTTAAGGGATGTTAATAAAAATTAATTTTTGCTTTAAGAATTTTGATAGATAAAATTTGCGTAGTTGCAAGATTAATATTTTAACAAAAAGAACCAACGCGTAGTAGCTATTTTTTTTTATCAATCAGTAATTTTAATTTGAAAATTTACTTATTTTTTTAAAATTTTTGTTTGTTTTGAAACGTTCATGACTAGTGAATTTATAGCTTTGAAAATATCATTATTTGGATTCTCTTTTCTTTATTTCAGTTTAATTAAAAAGGTTAATATTTCAAGTAAGAATATTTAAGATCTTGATTAGAAAGTTGCTAGGAAATTTAGGGTTTTCAGGTTAGATAAAGACACAAAACCACAACAGATTCAGGACATCAGTTGCACGCATACTAATTACTTTTGTCACTTGTTGGGAAATTATTATTATTATTTTATCGAAGTATAAATGTTGCGTATTTTGTAAAAAAAAAAAAATATTCGGGCTAAAGCTAGATTATTAGAAATAAAATACATTTATGTTGGTGATTATTTTGAGGAGTAATTATTTTTATTTATTTATTATTTTTTTTTTTGAGATTACAAGAAATGCATAATAACTTTGCATATAAAATATAAATTTATTTTAAAGTTATAAAAGGGTTAAAAAGTAGTTTTGATCCGGTTTTATTAATCTGTGAATTAATAACTACAACAAGTGTCAAGTTTTAAGTAGTTTTGGAGACTAACGACATTTCAGATTGTATCTCCGTGATTAGTGTAGAAATCGCGTTAATTTACTATTGTAGTTACAACAATTTATTTCTTCCTAATATATTTTTACTTTGTGTAATGTTAAGATTTACAATCGGTACTGAGAAGTGCAAGTGAATTTAAAAATCGTTGTTTTTATATTGTTTATTTTAGCGAGGAGTCTTAGATGAACTCCTGTATTTCAAGAAACGTTTGTCTTAAAGGGTAATAGTTAATTATCCTAACGGGTTAAAATTTAGAAAAAGATGGAAGAAAATTGTTCTGACTAGTAGTTTACATATATAGGATTGTTACGAAGTTGGATTTTTGTTTTATTTTATAAACATATGATGAAAGGGTTAAACTTATACCTGTTTAAGTATGAATTTATGCAAATTGAATTATAATAGCGATTTATAAATAATACTTTATTTTAAGCGTTTGATATGTGAAGTATTATGTTAAAATTTTTCTTTTCAGGCATTTTTAAAGATCATTCTATTATCATAAAAGGTGGCAGCATTTGTATTTAGCAAAGTTTTGTTATAATTTGATTGTTAATTTTATTAATTTATTTATTTTTTTCGTTAACAGTTTTTAAGAACGATTTTAGGAGGACAATGAGATTTATTGACGCGGATTTTCAGCTTGTTTCCTGATTCAGAGACTGGCGATTAGTTTTATTAGTTTTTATTTATTTTTCTTTCAGGAACGACAAAAGAGTTTCAGGTCGGAGTGGTTATTTTTCTTCTTTTCAGGTGCAGTGTTGGTGTAGCTGAATAAGAGAAAATCGTACGAAAATGTATAATCTATACAGTTGTTTTGAGTATATTTCAGGTGTTCTTTGAGAATTTAACAGGGCGTCATAAATCTATATTTAATTAGTCGCATATAGTTGGGTACCTGTTATAAGTAATTTTTATTTGTTTATAGCAGAATTTTTTTTTTTTGTGGTTGTTTTACAGTTTATTTCAAATTAGGTTTTTTTTTGTTGTTTTTGGGCAACAAAGGTAGGTTGCATGCGAACATTTATTTGCATTTGTATTTTATAAAATTTAGTAGAATCGTAACAATATCCTATATATTTTCTACTCAAAAACTTTTACTTTTTACCTGTAGTGTAAGTTAGACAGAAGGGACACTTTATTTTCGGGTTTTTATTGCCGTAATGGATTACTGTTATATTTTACAGCATTTATTTTGAGTGTTACGGTAAATTTATAAACGATAGAGTTAATTAGAGAATCCGGAGTGATTATTATTTGTGTAATAAATTCTATTTGTTAAGAGTATTTCGAATTTTGAGTTTACCTACATAATTCTGTCTAGCATTTCACTTACAGAGTTAACATCGTTTTTAACATGAGGACTTTTTCAGTTTTTATTTTAAGAGAAATTAGTGCTGTGTGAAATTTTAGAATCGCTGTCAGAAGTCCGAAGTTAGGCTCACGGTAATCGGATACTGTGACCGAGATTTGTGAAACTAGAGTTTTGAGAATTTGACCTGCAGAACAAAAAGATGGTTTTAAAAGGGATAAGAGTATAGATAATATTTTGCTAGCTGTGATCGAGATAATAGCTAAACATTTTTTTTAATTGTCTGGGGCGTGTATAACATTAAAACCCGGTTAGAGTATTTGTCGATTTATAACGCGTTAATTATTTTTTTTTTTTCGGAGGTTGTTTATAATACGAGATTTGGGTTAGAGCGGCGGTTAATATCGCGGTAATTTATTTTTTTTGTGTAGAGAGATAGTAAAATAAATAAATAAGGGGTGAAATAACGTGTATTAAGGGAATTTTGTAGGCGGCTCTGTGTCGATTTGTCTTCTTTTAAGTTTAAAGTGAAGAAGACGGGGTAGTTTGTGTGCTATATCTAGATATCGAAAATATCTGGTGGTGATATGGCGATGTAAGTACGTAACGGAGTTTAGATATGGCTATATCCAGGTATATAGCGGAGTAAAGAGTAACAGCGGTTAAATGAAGCTATATCTAAGGAAATTGTCGGAAAGTCCGGAAGTATAACAATATAAAGTATGTCTTATTGAATATGTCGGAGCATGACGATTGCAATATGAGTACTTGTTACTGGCGACCAGGATGGTCAAACAGATAGTGGAAATGTGGGGACGTTTTAGAGGTGGATTGAAGAGTTGCAGGCTAGAATTGGAGAAGAGCTAGAAAGGATAACGAATACAATAAAGAACAACTAGTAGTTGGAGACTTTGTGTCAGAAACTAGTATAAGAGAGCCGAGATCGTTCTGCTTAGACGAACTGAAGGCGTTAAGATAAGTATTAACCGAAATAAAAGATCGGGATAATGTTGATCCTTTTCCTAGAAGAAAAAAAAAACTACGATGCTATTATAGAAACTGTGATTTCGACTGTTAATCAACAAAGTTGGAAGAAAGTCGAAACTTCAAAATGTTTAATAACAAATTGGGGCAAAAAAAGAGGAGTTCTGTGCTCTTAGACGGAAGGATAGGCCCAAGGCGGTTGAAATAATAATAACTGGGGAAGAACGAGTGTTTGGTACCCACATATCTCAATTGGGAAAAAGCGAAGAGTTAACATGTTACAACAAAAGCCAGAAGAAGATTTAGGCGTTTACGCTCAACGACTGCAAAACTTATGTTTACGGCGTTTCCTGAAAGAAATGCTAATTTAGCTCAGGTGACGCATAGAGACAAAGTTTTAGTAGAAGAGTTGATACTAAGCTTTGACATTAGTTGACTCATATAATAATTAAGAAACGTGATATTTTAATTTATTTCATCTGTGGCAGCGCACACTTGTTATTAATTGTCTATTGTCTAAAAAAAATACCTAAACGTATTATGGATATCTTGAATTGCAATATTTTGGACATAACCAGACAGAGAACAGTAAATTTTGGTAAAAGAAATTTCATTCACGTCGGGAAAAATTCCGTTTAGGAAGAGTACAGGACAGCCTATTGTAACAACTTAAATTCTCCAAATTTAGAATGTAGTTTTTGGAAAAATTCAAGCCTGTAATTACTTCCAGTCAGAGAAAGTGGACTTACAGAGATATAGCTTGATCTTGTTGAATGGCTATCTAGTACGACCCTATCATACTGCCGTTCAAGGCGGTGAAGCTGGTGAACTAGCAAGGATTTCGTTGTTAACGATGACTGCATATCTCGGGGTGTTGCTTATTTATGCAACGATAGCACGACGGGCAGAAATGCTGGTGCTAGAGTAGGGTCTGGCGAGAGACAAGACCTTATCTCGGGGTTTTTATATGAAGTAATTAAAGTGGTACCACGGAAAAATTGAGGTATGCAAGTCTAGTTCCCAGGTCTACCAACCGTTATTTAAGTCTATGGAGCAAATCAGGGTTGGTGAAAGCCTTGAGGTGGTCCAGAGAGTTAAACAGATATTCAATAGCCCGGAAAAGTTTGAGGACAACCCTTGGTTTATCAATAGTAATTTTTTTTTCTTCTTCTTTCAACGGTCTAATACTTCTGACTGGCCATCAGAGTATCAAGAGAGGTAGTAACTCGAGGCAACCGACTCTTGCAAGACTGTTGGAATACTTGGAGATTTCATTCATTTCACAGCTGTGATTATGGCGTTCGCGGACGCGCGAACACTATAATTATTAGCCATTAAAACATATCATTGTCGGCATTTGCACGACTATAAATATTGTAAATATCATTTCATAACAAAAACAGTTCAAAATGTAGTGTTCTCCTCATTCTTATTGCTATCCAATACTCCAGACCATTAATAATTCCACTTTTCACTTAAAAATTTGGTAGATGTAGTTAGTCTAGGTAGGGCGGAGTATGCAGCGTCTCTCATTAATGCTGTTTTTTTTTTGAGGTGAATCTATGTAGCCAGCATAGAGTACATTATGAAAATGTATATACCATTTGCAAGATGCCGTGAGGTGCGAAATGTTACTATTTTAGTGGATATCTTCAGGAAAGAAGATGCCGAAAGGTGTAAAATGTTACTTTTTAGAGAGTTACGGGATATCTTCAAGGAGGAAGATAAGCGGAAGTAGGATGATGTTATAGTTTCAGAGAGTTATGGCCACATCTTCGAGATGAAAGATAAGCCATTAGAAACTATGGACGAAGGAGCGCCTTATCGAAATTCGTGTGAGTTTCGCGGAAAAATTAAGAATTAAATAGACGAAATAGATTAATAAACCCTCTGTATCTTTTTGAAGTGTAGCAGTGGTCCTAATAAGTAAGAAGACAGGACCGGACCAAGGAAATTAGATGTTGTATCGATTTTACCAAGATAGTAAAATTATACTCTACTTTTGTTCTCCAATCTTAGTATACTTGACAGAATAAGACGATAGGAGAAGCTTAAGTATTTTCTACACCGGACACGACTAAAGGCTATTGGCGGGTTGAACTTGACCCAAGGAATAGAGAATAAATCGTATATTCAGTCCCTGGGGTCACTAGAAATGTAACCATATGTCTTTTAGGCTAGCTAATTCTCCATTTACTTAGCAGTGATTAATGATGTGTGTAATTTACTATATATTAGACTTACATTGCGATGTTTATTTGGATGGCATAAAAGTATTTATATAAAGCCACATTAAGCAGCCATTGCAAAATCACACAAAGTTTTAAAAAACAACATATTTATCTATAGCTCAATTCGGAAAGATCTACTTTTATGTAAATGAAAGTCCATGATTGAAATTATCTTTATACTAAAAGAAGGAGTCCGTCCCTGTTCGAAACAGGTAGAAATTTTAAACACTACTCCAGACCAGCCACCGTTATAGAAATATGATCTTCGGTCATTGCTATAATTAGTGGTATGGAGTTAAAAAGGACTTAAAGGAATTATTATTTTTTTTTTCCTCGCAATTTGCAATAACACTAGCGAATTTGGCCGAGGAAAATGTCAAATTTAGATGGATTAAAGACTGTGAAGGATAATTTGCACATCCTAAGAACAGTTTTATCCGGGAAATGCTTTTAAAATACTTAGATTCAAATGGACAGTTTTAGTTGGCTGTGATAGAGACCAATTTGGCAATTACCGGTTTTTTAACATCAAGTCTACGATTGTCAAGAGTTCTTATCAAAGACTCTAGTAGACAACTCACACTATATATATGCATAGTAAAAGTATTATCCTTCGAAACGCAAATGTGTGGATTTCATTTAGGTAATTATACAGTTTAAGGGTTACTTTTGGGTCAATAAATTACAGTCAACAAAACTACACTGTAAAAGTTCAAGTTAGGACACTAAGTATCACGCAATCTAGGAACATAGGAGGATACAAAAGCAGCCGAGAAAAGCATAAGCCATAGCGAATTGTCGAATTATGTGGTGTAGTGACAGATGTTAGAGAGATACATGGTACGGATGTAAAAGAAGTTCGCGTACGGGGGTTTTAAAGAAAGTAAATACGTGCATAAATGGGTTTGATTAATTTAGGGATCGAGTGATCAGTTAGCAAATATTATAGCAAATATTATTATAAATGTTATTATAAATAGCAGTTTGTCGCAGCAAGAAATGTTTCCAAAGTACAGAGATGAGTGACACAGTAGAGCCAGATAGCTAAAAGAAGATACGTCACACTGTGTAATACATCAGGAGTATTTCTTTTTGTTTCATTTGTTTGTTTTAAGGGTGATGGTATTATTATTTTTTTTATCCTTCTAGAGTTTTTAGGTGTTTATATTTGTCGAGAATATTAGTAATGTCTTGGAGTTTTAGAGCAAGCAGTACTTTCTACCATGGAAAGCTAATGGTATCGCTAAAGTTGGCTCATCCAACTGCGTAGGTGATGTTTGACGAACAAGTTCTCCCTCGTATGAAGCCATGACAGAGTCCGGGAACTCCAGTGAAAGCGACACAGCAAACCGAACCAGTGGGGCTGGAATTACAACAACCTATGACGCAAAGGACATTGGAAGAGGCAGAAGCAGATGACGAACCTTCCACGACGAAACATTCGATTTCACTGGTTAACTCCAACGATGTGTTTGCTTGAAATGGACATGGAGAAGTGGAGTCAACATTGAATTCATTACCAAGGAAGCAGTACCAATTGACAGCAAGGAAATTTATGGGGATCAACCACACTGATCCTCATACAAGGAAAATATTTTCCAAGATCGGGAGGTCGAGTTCATGCACTTCACATAGGTCACGACAGAGGAAGCTTGTAACGATTCAATAATAGTGGATTTCATTGCAAAATTATGGGTACAGAGAACATCTAACAAGCGTGCGAGCAGCCTGGCCTTTTTGAACAACATGATAATCAGGTAGCTGCATTCTCTGCAACGTTCGGGTCATCAAGAGGAGTCCAGAACACCAAGGGGACAATGCAGGGACTGGTTAAAGACTCAAAAGGACGTAACAGTGAATCGTAAAAAGCGGTACTTGTTCAGACTAGTGAAAAAGTGCGTGTTCGTGGAAAAGTGAAACTCGATCGTTAAAGACTGCACTTAGCAGATGTGTTTTAAAGGAACTTCTTAATGAAGAAAGAAGAATGAAGAAGATTAGGTTAAGGTTTATTGTATCAATCTACAAATTGATATATTGCAGCGTAGTTGAGATTTGTATTCTTTTACTTTCCTTTTGTGGGAAAATGTTCAATCTAAGGGGGAGGGTAAAATGTAATGGAACAAATGTTAATTATTTTCATTGTTCAATGTCAACTATATTTTGTTAAAATAAATAATTAAATAATCACTCTGTGAATAGATATGCCGTGGGAATAGGGTAGTTATATTTTTTTATCACTATCCACGAAGGTCTAAAGGATAAATAAATCAGTTATCGAACTTAACTTTTATGATGTTAGTCGTTTAAATGTTTTCTTAAAAAAATACATAAAGTCAGTTAATTTATGAAGACGTAAAAGACCCTCTCTTAAAATTGCCTATAAAGTCGTCTAAGTAATCCTGCCCTGGCTAAGTATATAGGACCAGATGTGATGAGGGTAGTTTTAGCATGTGGTATGTGGAACACCATTAAGGTGTTTTAGGGTATTGAACGATTTTCCCGTTATTGGGAAACAAAAGAATGACCAAATAAACTCACTATAATGGAAATATATCGTTTGGAAATTTGTAAAAAGAATTATGATTAATAATTGTTTTTTCTATTCACAAGAAATAATGAGTTAAGATGTTTATTGCCAAAACAGCCAAGAAAAGTGAATAGTTTTTTTTACAGTCTTTAACATATATTCTTTTAGTTATAGAAAGAAGTAGAATAGTTTTATCAATTGTGTTATATAAAATTTAAGCTTAAGATGCTCACAGGTCAATTCGTGAATCAAACATCCGGTATGGTACAGCTAACGCCTTCAGTAAGAAAACTCCCAAATCTTCGAACAGAAGGGTGTCAGGGGGGGGTGTAAGATGCGAATACACTTCTTTAAGGAATAGTAAATTTTAGTCCCAATTTGAATGTCGGGTAGTACGGTACCATACCAGTGCCGTAGAATAATGACGTCACGGGTATAATCGTCGGGAGGGAAGGTTGTCTTTGTTTAATTTGGGAAATTAAGGGATTATCGTGTGTTATTTTAGTAGGGCATTTCGCGATTTTCATACGGTTCGATTTAAGTAATATAAATAGCTGTTTTCGCGTTTTATTCCTTTTTTTTGTTTAATATTTTATTAAGCTATTTATACGTGTTTCTTCAAAATTGGGTTTTAGATTTTTGGTTAAAATAACGACCGAGAAGAGCAATTATGTTAGTCTTCGTAATTGTTATTAGTTTTAAGTTTCTCATTGTAAATAGTTCGTTTTTATTCTATTTATTTTTGTTCAATAGACTAAGTTGTTTTGAGAAACTTGTTTTATTCAATTTAATTCAAACCTTCACGCGAATAAACTCGCGGGCGCGCTGCTGCGGGATCTACAAGACCAGAGATGTCTACTAACCAACTAATTAGCAGCCTTTCCAGAGTCCTGAAGATCTGAGTCATGGTTGTGGTAAGCTTTAATAACCGTAGTGTTTGGTACTAAAACAGCAAGAGAGAAGTTGAACGACCAGACTTCCAGAGTGTCTTTATTACTGTGAAATTTTAATTGTAGGTTATTAAAATAGTTACTAATTAATATGGGACAAAAATGATTGTAGATAAGATAATTAACGCTACCTCAATATGTCATCGGCAAGAGTCTATAATCAAATTCTGTCACAATATTTCAAATTTTTATAAAATAAGGAAACCTTAAATTTTATTTATTATTTCTTTAATGGGTTGCAGACAATTTTTTTAAAGGAATTTAAGTGAAATTAAAACATTATTGTTTTTTCACCAACGTTTCGGTTTATTTTATATAACCCATCTTCAGAATAATTTTTCTAACTGAAAAAAACGAAAACATGGTATTTTTGATGAAAAATTTTAACGGTTAAATTATATTTACTATGAACAACTTAATCAACTAAACTAACTATTTAAACTAAATTTGATATATTTTTCTTAGGTGTTGTATTTATATAAGCTACTGCCTGCAGTACTGATCTAAGCAAATGAAAATTAAAGTTTAACAAGGGCTTTTAAAAAAAAAAGTCTGTAAACATATGCAATTTTATGTCTTAATAAGGTAGATGTAACTATTTCTGAGATTACTCCTATTTTAAATTCGTATCATTGCCTTTATGGACGTTGTCCTGTAATTATTTTTTTACCTATTATCTTGAAATTATTAAAATTAAGGGTATATAGGTTATCAATTGCATGTTTTGCTAATGATGTAGTGTTGCTGTGTTATGCCATTGAATACTGTATTTATGATTTTGGGTATTATTTTTTAAATACTGTTTTATTTGATCAATTAATTTTATAAATAACGTTTCTTTGTTTTTCCATGAGAATATCTGGTTTTAATTTAGTGTAAAGGCCTTTTGAATTGTTAGATGGTTATTCGGCAATCAAAATATTATGTGGTTTTAAAGTTTATTTTATTAGATATGCAATTTCAGGTATATATAGTGAGGCAACATACTTTTGGATCAGTGATGTTTTGTAGTATAGTATTATTATAGTGGTTTTAAGTAGTGGGAATAGGGGGCTCCTAGTTGACCCCCCCACCACTTTTTTGATTGGTCAGCCAAGAATGACCTTGTTTCTGATTGGCTGCCCAAGTTCGCCCCCTATTCCGATTGGTTTCATAAACTCCGCCTCTTTTTGCTCCACCTCCTACCTCCTTCCTAACCACCACAGTAGTTGGAGGGGAGCTGGTAGCAGTTGGAGGGGAGCTGGTAGCAGTTGGAGGGGAGCTGGTATTTTAAACGATCGAATCTGAGCGAACTTCAGTCATTCGTGCGCGATGTCAAATAGCGACCAACAACAACAACAACAGCAACTCATTGAACGTGTAGGCCAAGTAATAATTTCCTACCAAAAACACGGAAAAAATCTTACCGATTTTGAAGATCAAGACTTGGCCTTCTTTCCCATCAACTACTTGAAAACATTCGTCGATTCACTTAGTTTACAACAAATTTGGAACAGGTTGCCGGAAAATTATAGAAGTGACGAAGAATTGCAGCTAAATTTGCCGTGTTTTAAACACTATCCACTATATCAACACCACATAGACGGCCCGCCATTATCAATTAAAAAGTGTTGTAAAATTAAAAAATAGTGTGAACAAGTGAATCGAGTTTCATCGGACAGTCTTCGAAATGGATCAGACACATGTATATTTAGATTCTGCTTGTGATGAAACGATCCAGTCAATGTACAAAGATGAAACAACTCATTTTAACTTGGCTGGAAGAGGAAAGTTTCACGCAAGACAGGATTCTCTGATCACTATTGATCGAAATAATTTCGAAGACGACGATGAAGATGAAGAAGATGATGGGATAGAGGATAATGGCGTTCCAAACGGGTGTGGAGAAGAGGGGCTCGTGAAAGTGGCAAAAATAAATGCAAGTGATACATTGACACCAAATTACCTTACGCGAGAAGTGTGCGTTTTTCAATCTTATGTCGTAATTATTTCATCTTCTGGCGGTGCATATAATTTATGTTGTGAATGTTACTATATACATGCTTTAAATTGCCCAAATGGGAAAAATAATTTTGTTAATAGCCACTATAAACGATCCTTTATATGTTGCGAAAAAGATCTGCAATGCAACACGTGTGAAAACGATTTATTCATAACAACTCCTTCACAAGCATGTATAATATGTAACAAACCAGAACTAAAGAATATGCAAAACCATCTAATCGAAAAATCAAATTTTAAATAAATTTATTTCACTTGCACTTATTCATGCACTATGGCGTTTTTAATATTAAGTTTAAGTTTAAAATATTTTATAAGAATTTAGATTTTGTTCTGCTAAGTTAAATAAATATAAGAAACTATGTAAATAAATATAAGGGAATGATGTGAATAAATAAGAATTTGTATTTATTCCCATTGAAAGAAATTATAATTTTGTTCTTTCAGTGTAGAATAATTCTTTTCAAATAATATGCACAACAACCCTACCGATAAATCAAATTTAAATAAATGAATTTGATACTCCACTTGAATTTATTCATGCACCCTAGTAGTTTTTGAATATTAAGTTTAAAATGTCAACTAATTTAAATAAGATTTCATATAAAATATAAGTTGTAAGATATAAGTTATAAGATATATATTAAGTTTAAGTTAAATAAATATAAGGGTGCCATCTAAATAAATAGAAATTTGTTTATATTAAGATTTGAAGAACTAATGATTTTGTTCTTTCAGTGTAGAATAATTTTTTCTACATAATATGCACAATCAATCCTATCGATAAATTGAATTTTAAATAAATGAATTTGATACTGCACTTGAATTTATTCATTCACCCTAGTATTTTTTAATATTAAGTTTAAAATGTCAACTAAGACATTTAAATAAGATTTTATATATAAGATAAAGAACAATTAGGTTTAATTCCCTGACAACAGACTATGATTTATTCTTCCATGTTAAAAAAAAACCTAGTTTTCATTACTATGCTTGTAAAAAAAAATTATATTCATCCTATTCATAATAATTCTTTCAAGTTAAAGAAACTTGGTTATTAGGTGTGATTCTGTATAAGAAATAGAAAAAAATAAAATATTTTCTTCAACGACTTTGTTTTTTATTATTCCTATATCCAAAATACAAATATACATATATACATAAATACATATTTATAATTTATACCATTTTGGGTTGCCAATTGCTGCTGTCTGCCAGAGGTTGCTGCTGCATGCCAGAGGTTGCTGCTGCATGCCAGAGGTTGCTGCTGCATGCCAGAGGTTGCTGTTGTCTGCCATAGGCTGCTGCTTTGCCATCGGTTGTTGTTGTTGTTGTCTGCCAGAGGTTGCTGCTCTGCAAGAGGTTGCTGCTCTGCAAGAGGCCAATTTATAATTTATAATTTATTGGCCTCTTGCATTTTCGAGGGTAACTCTGCCTTCGCTGCTGCTGCTGTTGTTGTTGCTGTTGTTGTGTCTGCTCCTGATGCTGTTGATGTTGCTGTTGATGTTGCTGTTGCTGCTGTGGCCTCTTGCATTTTCGAGGGTAACTCTGCCTTCGCTGCTGCTGCTGTTGTTGTTGCTGTTGTTGTGGCTGCTCCTGATGCTGTTGATGTTGATGTTGCTGTTGCTGCTGTGGCCTCTTACACTTTCGAGGGTAACTCTGCCTTCGCTGCTGCTGTTGTTGTTGCTGTGGTTGTGGCTGCTCCTGCTGCTGCTGCTGTTGTTGCTGCTGTTGTTGTGGCTGCTCCCGCTGCTGCTCCCGCTGCTGCTCCTGCTGCTGTTGTTGCTGCTCCTGCTGCTGTGGCTGTTGCTGATAAACCGGCAGAGGCTGCATTCTCATTATTTCATCCAGAGCTCGGTCAAATTCGACGGGCTCTGGATCTAAGGAGGGCTCAAACATATTGAGGAATTCCTCACTTGGCAAATCATCCATGAGGAATTCATCATTAAATTCCTCTTCCAAAAATTCAGCCTCTGACGGCGGCGGCCACATCACAGTGTCTTCTGAATCCGGTGAAAGGCTTCTTAGGCTATCCATCAGGTTCGCCTGATGCTCTAAGAAGCCTATAAAATCTTCCAGAGTCAACACGATGAAGGTACTCATGTTATTCAATTAATGCTAAGTCAAGACGCTGTAAATCCTTATATACAATACTGAAATACCACTTTTCCTACCTCCAGCGGCAAAACCAGTCCGAAGAATGAGAAGAAGAAGAAGGCAAAGATAGCGTGAACTCGAGAGAGGTCGTTCAACGGTCGTAAGTTGTTTTGTTCTTAAGAAAATGACGAGTAAAGAGGAGAAGAAGAAAAAAAAAAAGTTGTTTTTTGGAATAATATAAAAAACGGAAAAAAAAAAAAAAAAAAAAATTAAAAAAAAAAAAAATGTTTTTTATATTATTCCAAAAAACAACTTTTTTTTTTTTTCTTCTTCTCCTCTTTACTCGTCATTTTCTTAAGAACAAAACAACTTACGACCGTTGAACGACCTCTCTCGAGTTCACGGTCTCACGGTTCCCGTCGTACCATGCAGTGCCACGCCGTACCAGCCGGTACCAGGCTCTTGGCTGCTTTAAAAGGCGGCTGGGTACGAAGCGTCTCTTCAGTTTACATCTCGCTATTAGCGTACGCTTGTAAAATTATCGAATCGATTTTAATATATCTTGATAGTCGGATTTATTTCGTGTGACGTAGTGACATATTATTAATTTTCATTTGGTTTGTATTGTTGATTTCATATTTTTGATTTAATATTTTTGACTTAATACTTTGGATTTTTAATTAATTTTTATTTCATCTTTTAAAAGCCAATCTTTGATTGATTTTTTCATTTTTGTGGATTTTTTTATTGATTTTTTATTGATTTTTTGATTTTTTTATTGATTCATAATTTTTTTATTTTTTAATTTATAATTTAAAATGTCATTTTTAAATGTAAAAATTGAAAACATCGACTTAACAGCCTTCGATTTAAACGACGCTTGCCTTGTGCATGATTTGATTGATTGTTCATTTTGTGGGCTAAGCGACGAGGAGCTAGATATTAAATTTAGGGAAATTGATATTAATACATTTAACAATTCATCTGAATCTGGCGATTCTTCCGAAATTGGTGAAAGCGATATTTTGACACAGCTCTTAAAAGTTTTGGATGAATCTATTATCCCTGATATTCCTCAAGAACCTCTTAAAACAATTAATTTCGATGATTTAAATAATGATATATTAAGGAAAAATTTAATTAACAATTCTGAAGTAAATGAGGGATATAATTTGGAACAACTTTTAGATATATTAGAAGGGGGTGAAATTTGTGAAAATAGCTCAGGGCAAAATTTAATTAAGGGTGATGTGGAATATCAGGAGACTTTTGAGAGCTGTGAGGAACAAAATAATAAGGGGGTTTTAAACAATAATAATAATGGGGTTGGTAACGAGGGAGCTTTAAATAATGATAAGAGGATTGGCATTGGGGGTTTTTCGAAAAATAATATGGAAGAGGTTTATCGCCCCCACTATTCGCCAATTTCAGATGCATCGTCAGATTCATCAGAGGATTCCAACGACAGCGTTGAGACTGTTATAAACGTCTCAGCCAAAGCTCAGCATAATTTTATTAAAGAGTTGGATCAAAATTTAATTGAAGGGTTGGATCAAAATTTTATTCAGGGGTTTGAACAACCATCCAAATTTGGCTATACCAGAAATTCAGTAAATTCGGTAGATGTTTTTGATTTGAGTTGTGGCGAAATTGTGGGGGACATTGAGGTATATACTTATACTGAAAATTTTGAAGATGAGCAGCCTCAATGTCCCTTAATTTCTTCCTGTAATCAAAATCAATTTTTGAAAAATCCTTCTGGCCTAAATTTAGAACAAAGTTCTGAAAATTTAATTGAAAAAAATTTACCCAAAAAACGTTCTTTATCAGAAACAAATGATTGTTCAGATTTAAAAAAGTCAAAATTGGACGGTGATATTTCTAGTTCCCAAACTTTAGGGGCACAAATTTCAAAAAATTCTTTACCAGTCGCTGTAACAACAGCTCCGAAAATCAATCCAACAAATAAAGTCGCTATTGGAGAATTAGATAAGTTTCTACATAAGAAAACTAAGCCGAGCTTAAATAGGAATGAAACAAGGTGTGCCACATCTAGATTTAAGTCAATGGTTTATTCCTATTTAAACTTAGATAATATATGTAATAATTTATCTAATTCGACTTTAAAAGACGTTAAAAATTGTATTCAACGACAAGGCGATCTTCTTTTAAATTTGGGAAATATATTTTTTAAAAAAAATCCATGTTTTTCTTCAAATTAAAAAGTGAATCCAAAAGTTAATTCAAAAGTAAATCCAAAAGTTTTCTAAATTGCGCGAGCTGAAAAAATTGCTAATTATTCTATGTCATTGGGTCTTGATAGATCAAAATTGTATTTATTTAAAAGCGACACGGCCCTAACCGATTCCATTTTAAAATGACTCTCCTTTGCACACACTGCTTAAGAGAATTTAAAAGAAAATCACATATTGTACGCCACCTTCGAGAAAATGTTGTTAATAACGAAAACACCTTTAACTTGGAAGATTATATAATTAATCGTAAGTATTTTTTTATAACATATTTAGCTATAATTTTCCTTTTAATTTTTCTTTTTATTATTAATAAAGGTTTACAGAGGAATTAAAAAATAATAATTGTTTCAGTTGATGAACTACTTTCAAGACCTCCAATGCGATTTTGCCAAGATTGTGAAGTAAATGTCAAATCTAATTCCTGGAGCACACACTTGAGGACAAATATTCATAAAAACAGGAGCTGCATAAAATATGGAAATGGAATTGACATTATCAGGAGTGCATTTAAATGTCGAATAGCTTCCTACAGAATATATTCGCAGAATTATCACATCGACATCAAAAAGTTTCAGCAAGATATTGGTAATAAAGTGCAAACATTAATACGCCAGCGTCAACAAGAATTTACATGTGCTAAAGTAAATTTGGAATTATTTGGAATATATTATTCTCCAACTTTAACCTCTACTTCAATTAAGTCATTTAATACACCGTTCTTCATTGTAACCCATACAACTGATCTACAACAGCTTTACGATGATTTATTCAAGATTATTGAAACCAAAGCAGATGAATTGCCGGAAAGAGACTCAGGTAATTATTATTTAATCTCAAGAGCTAAGTTTTCTTAATCTCAAGAGCTAAGTTTTCTTAATATCACTTGTACATCTCTAACAAATATTATTCAGAACTAATTTTTTAATTCCTATTACAGGGTGGGCTCTACAAAGAATTCTGCATTTGGAAGTCAACATCAATAAGTACAACCCATTGAATGCCTCCTCCTACATTAAGATGCATCACTTTTCTAAATCAATAGTGAATGTGATGAATGAGGACAATTGCTGTTTCGCCTGGGCAGTGGTTTCAGCAGCATACCAGCCAACCGGTAATCCTCGAAAGACCTCATCATATCCAGACTTCAGAGACGCTTTCGATTTTACAGGTATTGAATTTCCAGTAAAATTATTAGATATAAAAAAGTTTGAGGAAAAAAATAATTTGTCCATAAATGTATATGGAGTTGAAAAATTTTTAAGGGATAATAAAAAGGCATATGAGATTGTCGGTCCTTTACATTATAATAATGAAAAGAAAAAATTACATATTAATTTGCTTTTAATAAGTTCTGATGATGGAAATAACCACTACTGTTGGATAAAGGATTTAGGTTGCTTGGTATCCAAACAATTATCAAAAAAGAAAATAAAAAAATACTTATGTGATGGATGCCTTCAATATTTTGGAACATATGAAAAACTTAACACACATTTAGAACGTGATTGTAGTTTTGTTCGAATTGAGCTTCCTTCAGATAATTTGATTTTGGATAAATTTGGCAATTATATTCCTGCAAATATATTAAAGTTTCAAAATATTCAGAAACAGTATAAAGCTCCTTTTGTTATTTATGCCGATTTTGAATGTTATTTGAAAAACATTGAGTGCCAACAATCTACACCTGATTCGACAACCTCATATACTATTAAAACTGCTGAACATATACCCTATTCATTTGCTTATTATATTAAATCATCATTTGATGAGAATGTTGTGTGTCTTAAACTTTATAGAGGTACAGATTGTGCTATAAAATTTATTGAATACATTGAAAATGATGTAAAAGAAATTTATAAAAAATATTTAAAATATCAAGTACCAATGAAAGATTTATCATCTATGGAACAGATTGAATATGAAAATTCTAGCATTTGTTATATATGTGAAAAACCTTTTTCAAAAGGAAATTTCATAAAGTGTAGGGATCATTGTCATATTACAGGTAAATATCGAGGAGCCGCCCACTCAATATGTAATTTGCATTTTAAACCTCCAAAATATATACCAATAGTATTGCATAATTTAAAAAACTATGATTCTCACCTATTTATTAAATCGCTTTGCTATAATAAAGAAAATATTAGTGTTATAGCTCAAAATAAAGAAAAGTATATTTCTTTTAGTAAGGAAATTTTCGTTGATGTGTCAGAAAAGCGGAAACCAGTTGCTTTGCGACTACGCTTTATAGATTCTTTTCAATTTCTCCCAGAGTCTTTAGAGTCACTATCACAAACTCTACAAGATTCACAATGTTTTGAAATTAAAAAGTTTTTCTCAAATGCTGATGAATTTCGATACATTAGACAAAAAGGGGTATTTCCATACTCTTACATAGATTCCAACGAAAAATTAAATGAGAAATCTCTACCATTGATTGATAAATTTTATAATAACTTAACCGATGAAAATATCTCTCCTCAAGACTACAATCGCGCTGTAGAAGTGTGGAATCTATTTAAGTGTTCTACAATAGGGGCTTATTCCGATATTTACTTAAAATCAGATGTTTTACTTTTGGCTGATGTTTTTGAAAATTATAGATCCACATGTATTAAAACCTATAAGTTAGATCCTGTTAATTATGTCACTAGCCCTTCTATGTGCTGGGATGCAATGATGAAATTAACTAATGTAGAATTAGAATTATTAACGGAACCAGATATGCTTCATTTTTTCAAAAAAGGTGTTCGTGGTGGGGTTAGCACTTGTTCCAAACGCAAATCTGAAGCAAATAATCCATTCTTAGAAAATTTTAATCCTGAAAGACCTACAACATATATCGCTTACTTAGACGCCACAAATTTGTATGGTTATGCTATGAAACAATATTTGCCTGAAAAAAATTTTGCTTGGGTACCTAAGCTCGAAATAGAAACTTTAAATATATCCGAACTTTCAGATACATCATCTATAGGATACATATTTAAAGTTGATTTAGAATATCCAAATTATTTACATGATAGTCATAATGATTTCCCATTTTGTCCTGAACAATATACACCACCAATTTCAAACCACTCAAAATTAATTCCAAACTTACATAATAAATATAACTATATCATTCACTACCGATATCTGAAACAATGTCTACAATTTGGACTCAAAATCATAAAAATACACAGAGCAGTTAAGTTTACACAATCACCATGGTTAGCGGAATATATAGATTTAAATACAAATTTACGAAATTTATCTAAAAATAAATTTGATAAAAATTGTTATAAATTGGCAAATAATTCAATTTTCGGTAAAACCATGGAAAATGTTGATAGGCGAGCAGATATTAAATTAGTATCTCAATGGGAAAGACAGGGTAATAAATTTAGTGCCGAAAAACTTATTTCTAAACCTCAATTAAAGGATTTTAAAATTTTCTCTGAAAATCTAGTTGCTCTTCAACTTCAACAGGTTTGCATTGAATACAATAAACCAATTTATGTTGGGATGAGTATTCTGGATATTGCAAAAACTGTAATGTATAATTTTTATTATGGGTTTTTAAAAGTAAAATATGGTAATAATTTAAATTTATTATATACGGATACTGATTCCTTAATTCTTGAAGTTCAGACCCAAAACTTTTATGAAGATATGAAGCTAAATCTGGATCAATTTGATACTTCTAATTTTTCTGAACAAAATATTCATTGCATGCCTATTACAACATCAGTTGTTGGTAAATTTAAAGATGAGTACAAAGGGATTCCCATTGAAAGTTTTTATGGAACTGGTGCTAAAGCATATTGTATAAAATCCAAAAATAGTGTAGATAAAAAAGCAAAAGGCGTTAGTAGATCATGTATAAAAAATCAATTAACATTATCAGATTATAAAGATGTTGTTGAGAAAGGTGACAAAATATTCTGCACCATGTATGTATTCAAGTCAGATATGCATAATATATACACTAATTTGTTAAATAAATTGGCATTAACAACTCATGATGATAAAAGATATTGTATACCAAATTCCACAAAAACTCTTGCATGGGGACATAAGGATATTTTGGAAACAGATTTTTTTGATAAAGATATGAAAATGATGTATGATACTCTAACTTTTTTAAGTTCTGGAAACGAAAATGGATCTAAAAATAAAAAACCGCGATTAGAATTAACTACTCCTAGTAATTTTTCATCTTTATAAAGACATCATTTTATATGATGATAAATTATGTAAGTCGTTTTTGAAGCTTTAAAAGTTGGAGGGGGAACTGAATCCAAAAACATATATATTGTATAGAAATACCATTATTTGTTAGTAATATTACAACAATGACTGCTGCATCTTTAATAGTTTTAGTTTCCCTTGTTGGAAATGTGATATATGTAAATTACATTCCTAATACAGTTAGGGCTGATATATGTATAAATGCCCTCAAAAATGAAACCGACTGCTACAAACAGATGAAAATGACATATCTTGTTGGAAATTCACACTTTTTTACCTATAATGTAACTGATTCTGCTTTGTGTGAAAATACATACATAAAAATTAAATATTCCATGACAAACAAACCATTAAAATATTCAGATTGGATTCCTTTCAATAATAAAAAAGAAGAATCTTGTCATTGTGTCTGTTGTTATATATTTGTTATTATATTTACAGCAGCAATATTTATTTGTACATGTTTAATTTTATTGTATTTCATGAAAAAATATCTATAAAAATATTTAATAAATGTTAAAAAAATAATATAAATTTTGTTTTTTATTGATTCTCGTTAGTATAAAGACATTTAAAGTTTATCCCCTCCTCTTAAATGGAGAGGGAAAATAAGTTTACCCCTCCACTTGAGAGGAGAGGGAAAATGTATAAAATTTAGGAGCAAACGGATTGATAGTTAGTTTTTTGAGAGCAAGCAGATAGCCAGTTAGTTTTTGAAATACATCATTTAAAATGTTCAGTAATCAGAGTAAAAAAATAATTGAAAATTCACCATTAAAAAAGAAAATAAAAAAAACAATTATAAATTCTACAAAATATAATTTAAATAATTCTAACTCTAAATATGCTGTGATTGGTTTGTGGGTGGAAAGTGATTTTCTACCATGCATTGAACTTGGTGGTAAAAATGGTCAGTCTGTGATATTAAATGAAGATGATTGGAAGAACTTATTGCAATATCAAGGAGTTATAACAAATTATATGTTTTCACCAAATGTTTTCAATGAACCGATATATTTGCAAAATTTATCTATTCATTTTGAAAAGATTGGTGAATTACCAATAGTGAAGATTGTGAAAAGCTGTGATTTTATTTACTATGGAAATGAAACTGTGTGCAGACTATGGGAACAAATTCCACTTATAGAATATAGACTAAATGTTTTACAAAAACAAAACTTTCGACGTTATTTCAACGTTTTTAGAAATAACAATTTTTACGACGGAGATTCTTTTGACAAAATATATAATGTCCTTTCTCCAAAACAAAATCTAAATAGTGAAAATGTGTGCTCCATGCTGGAACTGCTGTTGAATCATCCCGAAGAACTAGAACAAAAATTAAAGTCTAAGCCCTATTATGAAGAAGACAGTATCTATTGATGAATCAAGAAACCAAATTCATCTGATGGTTGCTTGGAACTTCGCCTACAGAAAAGCTCGTATGACTTCTGAAGAGTTTATAAATCAAAAACATTTTAGAAGAAGGATTAAATTGACTGAAGAAATTTTAAATCCCATATTAGACTCTGATTATAGGAATATTGTATTTAAAAAAATGTTTATGTAATAAGCTTATTTTTAAATAAAACAAATATATATAAAAAATCATTTTTTTTTATTACAAACATCAATTATTATTACAGCATTAATTACTATTACATCACATCTCTCTTGAAGATCCAAGAGTTATAAGATTTATCTAATCCTAACCATTTTACAAATACTTTGTTTCCTTTCTTTCTTAACACTTTTTCCACCAGATATACATTTGGGTGTCTTACTTTTTGAAGTTCTTCTTCATAGAAACCTCCTTGAATATCTATCCCATTTCCATCTTGAATCAAATACGTTGTTGGTTTAGTAAGCTGGATTTTTTTTATTTGAAAAATTTCGTTTGACCAGTTGGGCGTGTAACCTTTAGAAAATTGTTCGCGAATCTTGCTTATTCGTACTCTATCACTGACACGAAATTTTGGTGATCTGGGATCCACAGTTTTCCTATGAGTATAAGCTGATTTCAAGATTTCCATTTCATTCTTTTTGTTAACTTCGTTTGGTTTTTTTCCGATTGTTGAATGCTTAGTATTATTGTATTCTGTAATTATTTCTTTAAGAAAGCTGATCCATTTATAATTACCTAGTAAACTAAACTTTTTCCACATTTTGTTTTTTATCGTTCTATTTACTCTCTCTACAATACTAGCTTTCATATTAGAAAATGTGTTGTAATGATTAATTTTGAACTGCTCCATAAGTTTCTGAAAGTCTTGATTAAAGAATTCTTTACCCTGATCAGTATTCAGATTTGTTGGGGGAGTTTTTAAAGTTAATAGAATTTTTTTCATTGCAGCTGCTACATCTATACCAGTTTTGGATTTTACAGGTTCTGCCCATACAAATTTAGAAAACACATTTATTACCATTAAAATATATCTTAAACCCCTATTAAATTTCGCATATGGCTGCATTTCTATCAGATCAGCTTGAAATAGATCATTAAGCCCTTTTACAATTGTTCGTCTCCTTCTATATCGCCTTCTCGCCGGTTTATGTAATTCATTTACAACGTCTTGCTTAATTTTACTCATTATTAATTTATACCTTACTCTCGAAAATAAATCCCACAAATAACTTTACCTCCTTCTAAACCGTTTATAAAAGCCCTTTATCGCTGATGTTGTAAAATATAAAAAAAATCATCTCAGTTTTTTTTAGTAAGTTCTTTAATTTTATTTTCCATTGCTTCAAATGATTTTTTATTTTCATTTATAATTTCTTTTATTGACGAATTTATTTGGGTGATGTTGTTAGTAAGATCAGAAATTTTTACATTAAATTTATTTTCCATTGTTTCAAATGATTTGTTATTTTCATTTCTAATTTCTTTTATTGACGAATTTATTTGGGTGATGTTGTTATTAAGATCAGACATTTTTACATTAAATTTAGTTTCCAAAAGAACATTTGATAACGTATAATCTTTTTTGAAACCACCTAATGTTGAATTCATTTCTTCTCTTGCATAATTCATTGTATCATTAAATTCTTTTCTAGAAACTTCAGCAGCTCTTTGAACTAATTCGTTTAAAGATTTTATTTCTTTTGTTAATTTATCTTCTAGATTTTTTATATCTTTTCCTAATTGAAATTCTGCATTTGTAATATCTAATGTCATTTTCACAATTTTTTTTTTCTATATTTTTTATGTCTGACGCTGCCTTTTCAGCTTTGTGTAGTATATCTGTATAAGATGTTTCAAGTTCTTTTATGAGTAAAGAAGTCTCCTCGATTTTTGAACTATTATTTTTAATTTTAATTAATACATCCTTTTTAGAAACTTCTATTATAGCTTGCACTACTTCTAGTAAGGATTCTAATTCTTTTTGTAATTTCTCATCGATTGCCTTTGTAAAATTTCCCTCGTCAAAAGACGTTTCAGATTTGGTTTTCAGATTGTTTAATTGCTTTAGTATATCCTCGATTTTTTCATTATCTTTTGTAATTTGATCTTTGAATTTTGTTTCAATTTTTTCATTTTCGTTTTGAAAATCCTCCTTCAATTTGTCTTCTAAATATTGTAAATTTGATTTATATGCATTGATTTTAATTTCAAATTCTTTAATTTGTTCTTTAAATTCATTAACTTTGTCGGTATCTTTTTTGTGAATTAGGAAATGAGTGTTCATTGATTTTTCAAGATTTTGTGTATTTTTATCCATAACGTCATGTATTTTCTTAAAATTCCTTACTTCTTCTGCTACTCTATCATTAAGCAAATTAGTAAAATTTTGAAACTTTGATGTAATTTCCTTGGAAATACTGTTCTTGACATTGTCAATTGCTGAAGTATCCTTAATTATTGATTTAATTGATGTAATTTCATTTTTTATTTCATTTTCAAAATCATCAACTTTATCATATTTTAACTTCACTACGTCAAAGTCATTTGCATATTTAGAAACTTTCTGAGAAAATTTTTCTACTACCTCATCATTTCCATCAACAGTATTTTTCAAATTAATTATCTTGTCATTATATTCAGGAATAACTTTATCCTCAAATAACTTAATCTTTTTTGCAATATTTTGTATATTGTTATCATATTCATTTATTCTCTTATTTAAATTATTAACATCGCTTTTCAACCTGGGATCTAAATTTTGAATTAATTTGTTTTCAATATATTTGACATCGCTTTTAAAAATTTTTATTATTTTCTCTTCAACATTTGATAATATTTTATTTTCTAGTGATAATAATGTGTTTAGAGCAGATTTTTTTGAAATATGACGACCAAATTTATCGATGGTCATTTTAGAAATGTTTAAAAGTATCTATTATGTCCTTTTATATAATAATATTCGCTTCTCTTAGTTCTTCAATAATGGAAATAATTTCATTGTTATGACCAGTGTGTCCCGCAAGCATGGATGCTACCAATAGTCGAAGTCTCTCAACAAGTTCGTTTACATTATCCCAATATATGTAATCTGTATTAGGTTTATTAACTTTTAAAGTTATACCAAATCCGGTTTTTTTTGAAGACACTCGACTTTCTCTATATGGAGCTTTGCGTCTTTCAAAAAATCCCTGGACTGCTTGTTGAGATTCGGGATTTAGAGTTTTAGTTTTTGTAATTCCTTTGCTTTGCAAATAAGGTCCTATTATAGAAATATATTTATGTGATCCATTCCCCTGCACCTGCTCATTTGGATCATTATTTCTACGGTATGCATTGGTTCTTTTTAAAATATCCATATAATTTTCCAAATCTTGTTTTTTATACCCTATTGGTTCTTTTTTAAATAATAACTCATATAAACCTGGTGTACCTGTATAGGTTATTCCTTCAATTTTGATGTTTTTACCAATAATTTCGACAGGTTTTTGAGTTAAACCCAAAAAGAATTTCTCGGTTTCCAAATCATGAACTATTCCATATTGGTGATCAAACTCATGTTCAACATCTTTTACACCGCTATCAATATATTGGCGAGGTAATTCATCAAATCCTAATAAATATTCTTTATATAAATCTGTATCAACAAATGTTCTAACTGTTTGCCGTGTTTGTTCCAGTATATCTGAAAGATTTCCTATTGTGGAGTGTGAACCTGAAGAAGGGTTTGTTTCTGCAATAATACTTGTTTGTTGTATAGATGGCATTTGACTTGCTGAAGCTAAACTCGCGTCCCAGTCAATAATCGATGGTATTTCTGTAGGAAGGAGTGGAGTTTTTCCCGTCTTTCTTTTTTCTGGTGTTGATGTTCCATATTGTAATTTTCTCTTTGGTGTTAGTGTTTGAATTGATCTTTTCTGTGGTGTTTCATAAATTTTTTTAATTGGTGTGTGTAGCTCTTCCTTTATTTCAACAGGTTCAATTTTACCAATCGTTGAAATTAATTCTTGTAAGGGTTGAGTTATCGGTTTATATGTTTCCTCCAATTTAGTTTGCGCCTCAAATTCCGCATTTTTTAAACTCTGATATTTTTGTTTAACAGCTTTTCTTGATTTAACTAGCTCTCTTGCTAAACGTTCATCCATGATTGGTATAATTTACCATCAAACGTTTATTTTTATAAGTAAATATATGAATCAAATCCTTTTCGATATCGGCCAGATTTCACATTAGAGTCTTTGTCTATTACTAAAAATCCAAATTTATCTTTCCAACATATTAAGCACAACTCATTAAATTGGTTTAATGACATATCAACATTAACATGATCATCATAAATATGTTTTAAGTTTGTTCGATCTTGTTGAAATATAACAATTAAATTTGCATTGTCACGAATTAATTGTTTCGGAATAGAAGAATATGTTTGACATAAATAAAAACAATCAGTATTTTTGTGTCTTCCGAAACAAAAATAGTCCTTTACAACATTCTGATTACAACACACTATATCATCAAATATTATTATAGAGTTTGGTTTAACTTGTTTTGGTGAAACAATTGTTTCTTCATTTTCAGATTCATAGTATCCAATTTTTTTCAAAGGTTTAAAAAGTGTTCTCAAATATTTATACTTTGGTTGATATAAGGATTTTGAATAAACATACAGATTTTCAAATCGCAAACCATTCGGATCTTCAATCAAACTAATAATAACATTGGTTTTGCCACAGCCTGAGGGGCCAATAATTAACCCTCTTTTACTATTTCCCTCAAACAGTTTTCCATGTTTTCTAAAACCATTCACTGAACTTTCATGATCCTTAATTGTTATAGAGTATGGTTGTTTCTCAACTCTCATTTTATATATAAAACAAACTATTAATATTCAGTATTGTGATGTAACTGGTTAGTTATCACTAGGATTGCAACTATATATAATGTTTCCATCACATAATAAACGAATCATTTACAAGACAAACAGCAAAAGGAAAGGAAGTGGTTTAGTAAACTCATTAATAAATAAATTACCCTTTGAATTGCATATTCCTGGTTATAATTTTTGTGGACCTGGAACAAAATTGGAAAAACGATTGTCAAGAGGTGATAAAGGTATAAATTTATTGGATGAGGCTTGTAAAGAACACGATATTGCTTACTCACAATCAAATGATATAAAAAGAAGGCATTTAGCTGATAAAGTATTAGCTGACAAAGCTTTATCAAGGTTCAAAGCTAAAGATTCTAGTTTTGGGGAAAAAACTGCTGCACTAGGAATTACTGGTGCTATGAAAATTAAAAGAAAATTAGGTATGGGACTTCGAACGAGAAGAAAGTTCAAGCGGAAAACTCGAAAAGGACGAGGACTATCATTATCTCAGGTAATTTCAAAAGCTAGAAAAGGAATTAAGGGGAAACGTTTTAAAGACCTAAATGAAAGTATTCAAACTGCTTTAAAAGCTATTAAAAAAACTGGTAAAGTGTTACCTCCAAAGAAAAGGGTAATTCCAATCCCAAAGACTGGCGGATTTCTTCCACTTATACCTTTATTTGCTGGTTTGTCTGCTCTTGGTGCTCTTGGAGGAGGGGCTGCAGGTATTGCTAAAGCAGTAAATGATGCAAAAGCAGCCAAAGCGAAATTAGAAGAATCTAAACGACACAATCAAATGATGGAGTCCATTGCGGTAGGAAAAAAAGGAAGTGGACTTTATTTAAAACCCTATAAAACAGGATGTGGATTATACTTGAAACCTTATTCAAAAAACTGCTAAAACATATACCTCGAAAAGCACTTACAAATTACGATTTACTTAAATACGCTAAATATTTACAAATTCCCAACTTTCGTGGTATTTTTATGAGGGATAAATTACCAAAAAAGATAAAGTTAATTGAAAGTGCAATTGTCAATCTAGATAATCACAGTGGTGTTGGTACTCACTGGATAGCATATACAAAAAAAGGAAAAAACATAATATATTTTGATAGTTATGGTAATTTGCGACCCCCTTCTGAATTAATTAAATATTTTTATAGCGACCAAAATAATAATATTGTTAATTATAATTATAACAGTTATCAAAACTTTAACAAAACAAATTGTGGTCAATTGTGTCTAAAATTTCTTTATAACCATATGTAACACCTAATTTTAGTTTATTATTAAACATATTTTTAAAGTAAAATGTCATATAGTTTTGTTCTTAGCGGCAATTCCGCTATTTTAACATCAGAGTTACATCCTCCAATATATTTAGATGAAGATGTTGAATATGTTATCGGTCTTGTAAATTTCGAAACATTTAATGCAATTCCCAATATTGATGTTGGGAAAAATGTATTAATTCATGATGAAAATTTAGAAATAGCCATACCCCCAGGTAGCTACGAATTAGAAGACATAACAGATTTTTTAAAAAAACACTTGGATGAGGATAAAATTAGTTTTAGTCTTTATGCAAATAATAATACTTTACGTACACATCTTAAATGTTCAGCCCCCATAACTTTTCGTGAAGGAACTATTGGTAAATTATTAGGGTTTAAAAATGGGCGATTGGAAGCCAACATTGAACATATATCAGATTTTCCCGCGGAAATAATTAAAGTAAATTCAATAAATATAGACTGCAGTATTGCAGAGGGATCATATTTAAACGGGAAACCTGTTCATATAATACACCAATTTTTCCCGAGCGTTGCTCCAGGGTTCAAAATAATTGAGTCACCTCAAAACGTCATATATTTCCCAGTCACCGTTAAAGTAATTGATAAAATAGCCATTAAAATAATAGATCAGGAAGGTGATTTGGTTAATTTTAGAGAAGAAACCATAACCATCAGACTACATCTTAAAAAAGTAGATTAAAGATGGTAATATTATATAACAATAAATCTGCAAACTTTACTAGAAAATTTAATAATAAAAACATTAATAAGACAAGAAAGAAACCAACTTTCTTTAGTAGGAAATCAAACTTCCAAAGGTTAACACCTTCTAATAGAAAATTTCTTCAAAGTTTGGGTTTTAAACTTAAATAAAAATGGATTATTTAAATGTAAGAGAAAATGTATTGGTTGATGAATCAATATTAAGCTGGGAAATTCTTTCTTTCGATCCTTTTAATCCTACAAAACTCGGACCAAATGATGAAATCAGAATTGCTTTGCAACAAACAGGAAAATATCCTTTACCTTGCAAAAGTGAAATTTATGTGGAATTGCAAGTAACTAAAGAAGATGATTCCCCTTTAGCTAATACTGTTTTAATTAATAATGCTCCGGCATTTTTATTTAAAGAATTACGCTATATTTTAAATGGTGTTACTATTGACTCCGTTCGGGATATTGGTATAACTTCAACTCTTAAGGGATATATTTCATTTAATCAAAATGAAAGTGCTAAATTGGAAAATGCCGGTTGGTATCCGAAAACAAAATCCAAAGAAAAAATTATGACTGATGACAAAGGTAATGTTTCATTATGTATACCATTAAAGATGTATTCAGGATTTTTTGAAGATTATAATAAGATTATTCTTAATTCACAACAAGAACTTATTCTAATAAGAAGTAATGATGATACAAATGCATTACTATCCAGTAATGAAGATGAAAAACCCAAAGTTAAAATTACCAAGTTGTGTTGGAGAGTTCCTCATCTTACTGTAGCGATTCCGCAAGAATTAGCACTTACCAAAATTATTGACAAAAATAGTGATATACTAATAACCTTCCGAAGCTGGGAATTAGTTGAATATCCAGAGTTATTGGAAACTACGAGGCACAACTGGCCCGTAAAAACATCTACAAAAGTCGAAACGCCACGTCATGTTCTAATTGCTTTTCAGAAAAATAGACGTGGTAATCTAAAAATGGATATGAGTAAATTTGATCATTGTAATTTAAGAAATATGAATGTCTTTTTAAATTCAGAAAGATATCCTTACAATGATCTTCAACTTGACTTTGAAAATAATAAATTTGCTACTCTGTATGAAATGTTTACAGACTTTCGTCAAGGGTATTATAACTCTCCAGTGGAACCAATTTTTAATCCTAAAGAATTTAAAGAAAATGCTCCTATAGTTTACATTAATTGTTCACATCAAAGAGATTTACTACAAACAGGTCCAGTAACCATGAGAATTGAATTTGAAACCAAGGAAAAAATCCCCCCTAAAACAGCGGCATATTGTGTTATAATTCATGATAAAGTTTTCAGTTACAATCCATTAACAAAAATTGTGAAACAGTTGTAATACAATTTCCTTAAGATAAAATACTCTTTTTAAACAAACCGCTACTTACGCTTAAGAGCGCACGCGTCAATTTTGATATTTATTAACGTAGCCAAACCAGAATTCTTCATTTATATAATGTCTTACGAGATTTCAGTTCGAGTATTAGATTTTCAACTTCAGTTGCAGAAATTAAAAAAACAAATAAGTGAATATCAATTAAAAGTAGAAATGATCAAGAAATTCAAATATTTGAAAATATGAAACTTATTCTAGATCTTCAAGGATTCAAAATTGAAAATAATAAATTTATTGTAAAGGAATTAGCAGCGTACGATGGGCAAAAGACAAGTCATTTTATTTTCAAAGCTCCATTTCCGATGGGTCATTTACCATCCTATTTACACAAACAAGCTCTGTGGTTAATAAAAAATTACCATTGCATTGAATGGTGTGAAGGATTTACACCATTACACAAATGTGGAGATATCATAAGAGATTTAAGCGCTAAGGTGGACTATGTTTATGTAAAAGGGGAAGAAAAGGCAGATTTCGTAAAGAAGTATTCCATGAAACCAGTTATCGAGATTGATGAACAACCCACCCTAAAGAAAATGGATCCTTGCTGCTTTTATCATCAAAAAATACCATGTGTATGTGCATTATCAAATGTTTATTACCTTTACAACAATTTTTTTATGTAATAAAAGGCTTGATTACAAATTATGTGTTTTATTTTCTAACATTGTTTTAATACATGAAATATTATTATTTAATCCTAGTTCTTGAAGTTTACATATTAAAATATCTATATTTTTATTTTTTAAATATTCGCTACAACATTTAGCTGCTAGTAAACATAATTCCGCATGTTCCATATAATTTAAAAACAATATAATATTCTGCGCTTCACTTTCTTGACCTTCATATGCATAAAACTCGGAACAGGCTGCGGACATCAAAAACTCTTCATACATTTCTCTTATTAATAATTCCATAATAAATCCTACACTAAAACCTCCCTGTTTCTCAATATCTCTTTATCTCTCTCTTCCTCTTCCACGATTTCTTTTAATATATCAGGATCTTTTATATAATCCTTCAATATCCTTAAAAAGTAACTGAATCCTATTTTCTTTATTTCATGAAAGAACTTCGGCAAATTTTGGGTTTTTCTATAATTTAAACAGGCTTCTGCAGCTAATTGGTATTGGAAGGCAGTCTCATAATATACCTGTGCCCACTCGGGGTGTGTTTTCCTTAGCATTGCATTCTTTAATTCGGAATTTTGAAGTTTAGTAAACTGTTTACCTAATTTGATTATTTCATTTTGCAAATCACTGTTCATAACTACCACTTATTTTTAATTTAACACTGTTCTTTATTAGTGGTGAATCTTCTATATAAGCTTAAGACTAGTTGTAAATGAATGTAGCTCGCTCAGATTCAGTCCTTTAAAATACCAGCTCCCCTCCAACTACTGTGGTGGTTAGGAAGGAGGTAGGAGGTGGAGCAAAAAGAGGCGGAGTTTATGAAACCAATCGGAATAGGGGGCGAACTTGGGCAGCCAATCAGAAACAAGGTCATTCTTGGCTGACCAATCAAAAAAGTGGTGGGGGGGTCAACTAGGAGCCCCCTATTCCCACTACTGTTTTATATTTTATTTTTTATAATCAGTTCGAAAAATTTTCGGGAGCAGTTGTTAATTTAATTTAGGGACTTGTGAATATGAGAACTTGATTTTGGGAAGCAATTTGTTTTTATATTGATATTATTACCATACCTAACAGCAAATTCTGAAAAATTGATAGATTTGTTATTTTTTCCTTCACTCACAGCAACGCCATAGACTTGAGAAAAGAATTTTTCTTCAAATTGAAAATATTGTGATAGATACAACTTAGCAGCATCTATAAAATCTTCTTTTGTTAACAATGTTATATCTTTTATTCATTGCCACTTATTCCCAATGGCTAAAACAATAGAAATATTTGTATATGTGACACTACATTGAAGGATACTAATATGTGGTTACGGGGAATTTTTTTTATAATTCACTTAAATTCCTGTAAAGAAATTAAATGCAACCCATTAAAAGAAATAAAAATTGTTTTTACTAATACGGTGAACAAAAGTCTAATTAATATATTAATTAAATTTTATATTTAAACTTCGCCCTATAGAATTAAACAATACATTTGTTTAAATGTTGTTTCTGGTCAGTGGGAGAGAGGTTTTTTTGATGTTTGACAAATATTTTTTCTTGCTTTCAGTTTTATTGCTTGTCGTGACTCCTTTCAGTGTTATAAATTACTACAAGTGCGAAGTTTGCAACTAATATCAATAGGATTTAAAACATATTTTTGTCGGGAAATATTGTTAGATTTAGATATTATATTGAAAATAACAATAATAAAAATGTAAACAACTACAAATTCATACTGTTACTTTATTCTAGAATTGACATAAGAATTAGCATGTTATAATCGTTTGAAAAAATGGAATTGGAATGGGATAGCATAAATTCGGTGTGTACTAAGAAATAAACGATCTTCTGTAAAGTATGCTATTTCTATGGAAGAATGTTCGAAGTATTTATGTAAGTTTAACAACTACAACAGTTCACAACATACAATTACAATAAATATAATCCAGGGAGAGACCAAAGATTTTAATGGTAGTCATAAAACAAGAAAAATAATCGTAGTCCAAAATTTCACAATAATGACACGACATTTTTCAGCATTTTTTGAATTTTTAAAAAATAATTAAAATTTCATTATTGCCAAAATTAGTTACGTCCTTCGAGCATATACTACTACAGACAGCATCAAGTGCCTTCTGCTTGTTACACTGCAGAAAAAGAGGCAGGGAGAATAGCATTATATGCCATCACTCTCGCTTCGGACATTTAGGTTATTTTCCCATACTTTCAAAGCGCGGAGCCTTGTGCATTGACCTATCCCCTATCGCGTTCCCCTTAGCAAACTTTATATAAACATATTGTAAACAATTAAAATGTAAAAATTGCGATTGATGGAAATTTCATCAGCTAAACATCGCAATGTTATTTCCAACCTAGTAATAGGGGTATAGCTCTATGCATTTTCTAATAATTGGAGCAACAAGACCGAAGAGCTCTTCAAATTCGTCGATAACAATATGAAAATATTTTTAAAGAAACAGAATCATTTTCTCGCATTTCTTGAATTAAATTATTATTATGTACAAGTCCTTCTCTAGTGTTTTCCTCAAATATAGACCAGACCTAGTAGCGACGACTTTTCTGTTTTTTTTTAATAAAGGATATATTAATAATCTTCTTACATTTTGTAACATTTTTTTCTTGATTACAACACTGCTGCAATTAATGTTTTATTTTGCTTCATTTTAATTTTTAGATAAAATATAACCAAAAATTCTGATAAAAATTAGATTAAGACAAAAAAAAACTATACCCCTTATGACTGCGGAATGAAATGGCCCGTGAGGACGAAACATTTTTAACTTAAAAGAACGTAATATGCTTACGCTCAAAGAACGAAAGAGATTTTTTCTGGTTGAAACTTCGAGCCTATACCACTGGAAAGAGTATTCAGAATTTCGTGGAATACATGATACAAAAAAATTCAAATAGCAGTACATGCTATGTTTGTTTGAAGGTTGTAGACAATGGCTGTATTCTTTTGAGTAAATTATTACTCAAAAGAATATACCTAAGGAGAGAATCAAAACTAAACTTTCGGAGTGAGAGAGATAGCATGTACTGCTATTCGCTTTCTCCCTCGTACTACTATTAATGCGCACAAAGCACGCAACATTAATTCCAGTAATATTTACTTAAAAACTTGGAAGAGATCAATCTCGATATTATTTTATGTTGATTAGACGATGTTTGATAAAATCATGAGAAAAAATTATCTTCAACTCACTTTGTATTTATATAGGATATGGGCAACCATATAAATTTTAGAAGTGTGTCCACCTATGCTACAATAACTAACTCTTCATTAAATTTCCAATCCCAAACAGCACAAATACGTCTTAAAGACGTCCATAAAACATTCAGGACGTCTTATAGATGTCCATTAAAGTCGAATGACGTCCATAAGACGTTGTATAGACGTCTTATATTACAAAAGGTAACGTCTTTAAGACATTTGCTTACAACGTCTTATGGACGTCCTTTCCCAACATATTCCACCATTAAAATTATATACATTAGAAAGGGTCTCTTTAGGCACATAGATAAATCAACTATTTTAATAAAATTCTTTCAAAAGCTAAATTTTCACAGTCGGCACCCCAACAACATTAAAAATGAATAACCACATGACGAAACACAAATACAAAACTGAAAAATGACAGTTGACAGAAACAAAAGGCGGGTTTTTTAAAGTTATAGTTTCGCTGCCATCATATTTATGTGTGTCATTGTTATCGGTACATCAAACAGTCTGTGACAAAAAGCACTAAAGTATTGATAAAAAAAAGATCATGCAAAAGTTCTATTAACCAAGATCGTAGTGAGGCCCCGGAATAAAAAAGGTTAGTTCAGGTTAGTGAGGCTACTAAAAATTTGTCGTTCAATCAAAAATTTTAACCTCAACTTGTATTCAGAAGAGCTCTGTGCGGCGTTGCAAACTTATTTATTACCCAACTACGACAAAATCCATAGGGAAGGAAATGCTTTTTAGTTTTTATCAACTAAATTATTCACAACTGTATTTATTTTCATATAAAATTTAGTATGTAGACTTTTAAAAGATATCTTAAAGACGTTGTATATAGACGTCTTATGGACGTCTTTAAAACAACGTCTATAAGACGCCTTATTTATGTCTTAAGACGTTCAGACATAATCTGGATATAAAAATGACGTCTATAAGACGTCTAGTGCTGTGTGGGAATACTGCTTTTACCGAATTTATTTCCGTTGACTGACTATCTATTGCTTTACTAACTAAATGCCTAGCATAATTTTGAAATAATTTCTTATTTAAAAAATTTCGTGAGAATCATTTGAAAAATTCAACAGGGTATAAGGATATTTTTTAAAATTTTGGTTATTTAGGCAATCAAGTTAACGTTAATGAAATTACCACTGCCATCTATACCAAAAAGGCCAAACTTTAAGTATCGAAAATCTGTTGCGCCACCTGTAATTTTTGTGTGGCAGTATTAAAACGAGCGAGATTCATAAAGAAGAACGAGAGAGTGAATCAAGAAGAAAAAAGCGAGATCTCACGATGTGTGGCAACGCTGCTCAACAACGAAAACCGACACATCTTCCGTGCAAAGAATAAATTCCGGCAACACTGTATAACTGTCAAATATCCAGAAATGGTGGGCGCAGCCACCGAAAAGCAAGCGACCAGTACTTCCACATATTCGTAGAACGTTTCACACCACAATATTTATTTCTTGGACATTTAATAAAATATTTTTTATTTGTTTGTTTTTCTTGGGATTGTGGTCCGTTAAAAATGAAATCAAAATGTAATGGTGGTGTTATACTTTCTATATTTTAAATTTTTTTAAAAATTAACGTGTCGGTAATTTTTTTACTTTCGTCAGAATATACAGTGTGTAGCTAAAAACAAAAAAGTATTTTGTTGATTTAACTATCAAATTATTTACATACGGTGCATTTACCTTGAACAATAATTCAGGAACAACACTGCACTCACGTATAAAAATTAATTTAAAATTATATTCTATTGAGAACTTAACTTTCGTAGATTCACAGAAGGCAAGATGACCACGTGTGTCATCTTGAAATTAAAGTGGTACTGAAAGAAACATGGGATTTTTTGTAAGTAATTAGGGTTGTTTTGGCTATTGGGGGTTTAAGGGGTCTAGTCCGAAAGTGCAATGCGTCTTTTTGTTTCCGAATTATACTTTTTAGTTGGTATTTTATAATGTGATATATTTTGCTAAGTTGCTTGGTATCTGCCTTAGCATTTACGGCATGTTTACTTTTTTGTGTAGCTATCGTTTCTAGAATTTCTCGTATTCGTCACAAAAACGTTAGACTTGGTGTTTTTAATATGCTTAACATATTGGAGAAAAAAAGAGTAAAAATATTATTTTATTATTTATTAGATTTGAATTTTGTTTAGTTTGGCCATAAATATTTTGTAATTCGTTAAAAAAACTATGAACCTAACTCCAGTAGCTTGTGAACCAATCTAATTTTTCATCTCTTCATTTTATGTATAAAATGTTTTTTACCCAAAAATAGCATCTAAAAATGATAACTGACAGCTGCTACGGCTTTATACACGAAATATTTGCTAGAAGGGTAAAGGGAAAGCAGATCTGACAAGCTCCGAGGCATAATGCACTACGTGAATAAAGGGAGCGTTTCTTGCACCTTAACAGCTCTGAGCTGCTCCGGCCAATGAATCGAGGGCAGTAATTATTGTGACTTAACCACAATCAGCAAGGACTACAGAGTCATGGAACCCTCAGTCAGGGGGGTTTAAGCCGTTAAGAATCCGGCACTACCTTCACATTTAATGAAGATGTCTATGCAAGATCTTCCCTCCTCAAAAAAAAAGTGCGAGCTGATCTGTTGGGAAAGCATTCAACTTTGTAATTTGGCGCTCGTGCTAGGTGCGGGTTTTCTCAACCACTCAGATTTCTTTTTCTTTTTTTTTTAAGTAATAAAATGTATTAAAGTGGTTCAAATTTGTAATGTTCCGAATGCAAAACCAAAAATGATGATCGTAGTGATTTAATTATTGGGAAAATATACCGATACCGCCAAGACTCATTTCAGGATAAGTATTGTCCAATCGTTCGTAGAAATTCCAAAGTGCCTAGTGGTCATATGCAGGCGCCGATCCAAGTGAAGGGACAGTGGGGGCGATCTGTCTCTTAAAAAGGAATGTGTATGATACTGACATCTGCCCCCTCCCCGTCGACAACTTGTTTTTTCTTGCGATCGCCCCCACCCCCAAGAACTTTGAGTTCAGGAAAATAGACCCGATTCTGCCTCTTATACCAGGAATGTGTATGCTGCTGGCATCTCCCCCTCAGTCGAAAGCTTGTTTTTTCTTGTGATCACCCCCCTTCAAGAATTTCGAATTCAGAAAAAAGATCCGACCTTACCTTTTACTTTAGAAATGGAAATGTTGTTGGCGTCTTCCCCCTGTCGACAACTTCCTTTCGTTTGCCATACTGTACTTTTGTCATATCCTCCCACCCCAAAGAGACAGGCTGGATCCGCCCCTAGTTATAAGATATAGCAATAATGGCATTATTCACAGAACTGAATTGATCAGACTTATAATAAAAAAAATCATGGCTATTGATTAAGAGCAAAAAAATAAACATGAAAAAGTTTCAGTATATTTAAAAGTGGCTTTATTTAAAAATCAGTTATATTAAATTATTAAAGTATTTAAAAATTAGTTCTGATATTATTATTTCAAAACTTTTTCTTATAGATTTAATATGTGTACTCTATTTAACTGCATAAGAAAAAAAAATCTAAACGGTGACTTGAACCTGCATCTACTGTAAATGCCTAATTAAATTTTATGATAATGTAATCTGTGATAATAAAGAGAATTTAAATTAATTAATTCCAAAGTCGAATGCCCTATCAACATAACCACTTATCTTGAACACGTTGTTTAAAACTTTTATTTAGGTTGAGAGGGGGCTTGTTTTACTTTGTGAATTACGTACGGTTAGCGAGAGATAGCCATCCACCTACTTATTTCACTCTCTCTCTCTCTCTCTTAAATTACTCACGGGTTTGCGCCCCTGAAGGCCAGCCCAGTAATATATATTAATGGTTATAATATGAACTAATAATTGCCTATCGTGATACCGTGAGAGATCATAAAACAAATGGAAGAGGACAACAAAAGTGAAAGACAGATTAACCACATCGCATCGCTGAAGCGAAGCTAGGCTGACTATATGGCAAGAGAACCGGTCCTATAGAGCAGTAAGCTGGAGACCGTGGCTAAATAGGCCCACCAAAAATGTAGTGAAGAAGCTAGGATTGAAGAATATTAGGGAGGCGTAACCCATTGCGCAGGTGTAGAAAATAGCTGAGGGAGAACCATACGAATTGAATACAAAACCTAATAATTACTCATTAATCATAATATTGTATAATTACACCTTATACATAAATCTAATTTGTTGGACAAAATTTGTTTATGTTAATTGGATAAAATAAATCTTTATTTGAGATATATGTAATTTTAGGAAAACCCCGGTATATAATCAGCTCTTTGTTGATCATTCTGTGGTTTCATGCGCAAAAAATAGGCGCTGTTTGGAACTTGGACTATTTTTAAACAGAAAAGAAACATGGCGGTCGCTCTGCAGTCCGCTTTTGATTTCTACGCGAAAACTCCATTTTTCCGCTAATATCGGACATAATGTGATGTGAAAAGCGCTTAAAAAGACTGCTTCAAACTCCAGAACAGTGTCTTGTATAGTTTAGTTATTTATTATAGTTTTTTAGTGCTTTTTTTTACAACTTACCCCTTTTGGGTAGACTCCTATTCCTCGCCTACTTGATTTAAATTCAGGTAAGCCAGTCATTTGTTTATATTTTTTTGTCCCCCATTTTAAAGGACAATGTTCAGAAATTGCTTACCTTATCAACAAAAGACTTGATACAGAACGTCAAAAAATCTATATTTAAAAATCCGAGTTTATAATTAGGTTAGGAGACGTTTTCGTTTCGATTGGTCAATTTAAGCTCTCGTTTTTATTGCATCAAACAATCCAGAATGCTGTGATTTCGCGAAATCACGCACGACGATCATTTGTTTTTTGCGATTTTCCTCATACTTTCATTTCATGATTTCCTGAGATATCTTACGCTATTTTCACAACTTAAAAAAATAGGTCTACGCCCACATAAAATTTATTGCACGTGGGTTTTTAGGGTTTTTAATCAAGTTGTGGGTATTGACTTCTAGCAAAATCGAATTATTCATTCATTGCACACACACAACTACCTTTTAAGGAAACTAGTCACTTATATATGCAAAGAAAATGAAAGTTTTTTGACTTACAAGCAAATCGATCAAAGGTTGCCCTAGATTTTCATTCGTTTTTGGCCTTCAATGTACCTGATGTTCAGTTTTTTTTATAGATATTTTTATTTATAATATTTTAGTTTTGTGGTAAAAAAGGTAAGTTAAAAAGCATCGCCCAATATAGGAAACAACCACAACAACAGTTTATCAAACCTATGTTTATAATAATATAAATAAATATCAATATTTAACGTTTTTCGTTTGATCTTTCTTACAAAGATATTTTTGACAATTTCACAACGCCGCAAATGATTCACAATCAAACTTCTGTGGTAACGAGCCGTGACCAAAATTTATTTTCATGGAAAAAATTTCACCTTTGGCCGTGTCCGATTTATGTAAAATATTTCTCGTAAATTTTTTGTGTTGCCAAACGGAGAATATCGCGAATTGTAACGGTGGAGATGTCCAGTTATTTAAAGTAGGCGTTTGTTATTGAAAAGAAAAAATGAAAAATAAGTATAATAAGCTCATAATGAAAAACTTAAAGTAGTTAACTTGGTAGCTTAAAGGAGCTACTCCGTAATTTTTACTTAAAATAACCGTGTTTCGCCTTTTTAAAACTTAATGATAGTAATTTAGGAAACGATGATTAAAATTTTTTGTTTTTTAAGTTTTCAAGAGTTTTTTAAAAAGTAGGCAATTCAAAGTAAACAAAAACGACCTCTTTGATTTTTGACAGTTTACGATTGACGTATCAGTTCCGAATTAAGTTTTTGTACTTTTCCAAACAGCAGGTGCAAGCATTAATACTAAGATCAAGATGATACAAATATTTTTTTTTAATGATTGATGATACAATGGAGTTTTTAATTTCCTGGTGGCTTTGCCAAGGTTATTTTTGTAAAAAAAAATATTTTAATATAACAAATGTTTCTAGTTATCATTTTGTGAAACATTTTACTGAAGTTAGAAAGAGGTACTTAAACTATTAATCTTATTTTGATAGATACCAAAGGTCTAATGTTTGTACAATTCCATAATTTTTAATCAAGGAACTGAAGTTATAATATATATTGTCATATATGTGTGTAATAAATACCCAAAAAAGTTGGGTTTTCGTACTCTTTAATCTCTTACGCTAAGTGTTTAATGTGGAATAGTTGTCTTAAAATTCATACCAATATGATACCAACTGATAAGAGATATAAACAAGAACTATTCAAGCTTGTCACTAATATCATATGTCATTTCTAAGTTTATTCAGTACTTCGATTATAGCTGCCACTGAGTGATGGTCCAAACATAAAAATAAATTATGTGTTAGACTACAATTTAAATTGTCTTTAAGTATTTTGGAGACCGTTATTTAAATTTCTTCTTCTACTTTTAGTAGGGTTCCTTACACATTAAGGCGCACTCCTTCAGTCAATCTGGAGCAATAACAGCACATTCCCGCTTGCTTTAGCGTCGTTTAAAGTATATCGCCTTATTAGTAAAATGGTCTTCAAATATCGCCACAATATCATTCTCCAACAATGCTATAGCCGTATAGTTGGTCTAGTGGTAGCTTCAAACAGTGCAAAATTGAAAAAATGGTGCAGTTGTGTAAAAGAGGGGACATTTCTAAAAACTCCATTCTTAAAACTATGCAAAAGTATTGTAATGGAGCTATTCTGTGATAAATATACAGGCTCATGCCTACATTCTTCGACGTCATATACACGATTAATGGTTTGCATAGTCAAAAGAATGCCATACATGTAGAGATTTTGCTTCTGGTCAAGCCGCCAAATGAATTTTTGATTGATTCCTTCTGCCTGTACAGTTCACTGAACAGTTCTATACCCATATAGGTTGACTGGACAGGGTTACCTCAACGTGTATAGTGTCCTTTACATTAAATATCTTGCAGGTTGGCACAAGATCATTTATGTATATAAAGTATATTCATCCGAGTAAAAAATTCATACTGGATATATAAATTAAAGTCTTTAACATATAAAATTGCAGTTTATATAAATGGGAAATTAAAAAAAGATAAATAAATAAGGTTGGATTACGCTCAAAATCAGTCTATGTTTCATAGTTTGAATTTTCTGAGCTAGGTAGACACTTTGTTTATCCATCTACCTTACTGTTAAATACAGTAATAAGAACAAGTCCTTTACAAGACATATAAAACCAGTGAAATTTCCCTTAGAATTAACATATCGTCACAACTAGGGCATGTGATGTATTTAAATTTGGCAAGGCAAAATAATCGATAATTAGTTGTGAAAGAAAAAATATTTCCCTTCCTACTTTTAAAATATTGCTTGTTTTGCTAGATAAAAAAAAAATAGCAAAATACTTAAAGCGATTGTTATTAAAAAATAATTTTTAACAACAATTAGCTCTCTAGGAATTTGCCTATAATTTGCTGCGACAAAATGGCAATGCGCGGAATTCAGTGGAGACTGATTTAGGCATGTATTTACGAAGCTTGATAAATATAGTGTATTTGGAAATTTCTTAAAATGGTTTAACAGGTCTTTGTCGGGCAGAAAGCAAAGGGTACAAAAAAGGGAAATATACTTCTGAAGAAGTTCTTATTTCTTCTGTGGTACTACAGGGGTCATATTTGGCCCCGTTTCTTTTTAATATATTCATTAACGAATTGTCTTCTGTACGCGGATGATTTGAAGATTTTTAAAATAAGTAAATCTGAAGACGACTGTATGAGACCTTAAGCAGATGTGAAAGGCTTGTGTGGATGGTGTAATTTGAATTAAAGTTTCATTGACCAAAAAAGTTGTTGAATTTAACTATTGCATAGGGAATGATATACTGAAAAATGAACAGGATCTCGGTGTGTATTTTGACCATAACTTAAATTTTAATTATCACGTTAATTATTTAATCAATAAAGCCTTAAAGCTATTGGGATTTATTAAAAGAACTCTGGAAGATTTTAATAATGTATTGTGCTGCAAAACTTTATTCTGTTCTTATGTAGGTCAGTTCTAGAATATGCTTGTTCGATATGGTCACCTTTCTATAGGCAATAAGTTGACCAAATTTAAAGAGTTCAGAAAATATTTGTTAGATTTATGGGATACAAATTAAGCATACCCAGGGATGACATATATGGCGAGGTACTTAGATGATTAACCTACCAATCCTCGAAAGTCAAAGGACTTTCATTGATTTATGCACTTTTTATAAGATTCTGAATGGATTTGCGGAATATTCTGAACTGTTATCACAAATAAAATTATTGACTCCGCAAAGATCGTTAAGAGAATTCAGTCTGTTTAGTGACCCGTATCACAGAACAAATTATGGCATTTTATCGTCCATCACACGCTGTTCCTCAGAAGCTCATCAACGTTATTTAAAACTAAGTTAAAGAATATTTTGTAAGCCTAGACCGGTTATTTTAATTTTTTAATTGTTTGTTAAGATATCCATTGATTTTTGTTTATACATATGTCATTTTATTTATTGAAACTGTTCCAAATAATTTATTGTTGCAAAGTTTTAGTGGTTATATTTTTATTTATATATGATTTTAAAAGTCTGTTGTATGTATACATATATTTGTAATTTTACAATTGAGTGTGTGCTTTACTTTTATTATATGCTGTATTTTTTCTTCATTGTAAATGGCTGGTCCGTAAATAAACATTTATTTATTTATTATTTTTGTTGAAAATCCTAAAAAGTTCCTATATTCATGAATAATTTCTAAAAAGCGAACACGAGAAATTTCCATGGCCAGAAACCAATTCCCGGAAACCCTTACATAGAACGGTGAATTCTTATAGGCTATTCGCGGGCGAGACATTGAATCCACCGTTTGTATGGGGGTGCGTTTGGCGAGAAATCTCGAAGAATAATTAAATCTTCGGGAATAATTAACACCAATTGCGGCATATTTAGACACGCAACAACTAATTTGCCTGGATAAACTGTGAATTTTCATGGCGATTACGAGTATAAGATATCAAATGTCACCCCTTGATAAGTGGTGTTGTGCTGAGATGAAGCGAAATGTGATATTCCGTGGATAATTCTCGTTGATTCCTCGAACCTCACAGCTAACGCCCGGGGCGAAAAGCAAATTCCCACCACTAATTCGCGCGCGATAAATTAAGTCTTGCCACCTTCAGGGGGTGTTTTGCTGATAATCCTCCAAAATCAATTTTTCGCTAATAAGTCGGGTAATTGTATCGCGGAAAATTAATTCGCCTGGAGCGAACAGCAATTTCCCATAACAGATTCGCACGCTATAAATAGTCTTATCCCTTTCTGGACGGTGTTTTGCTGCGAATACTCAAAAAATCACTTCTTACTCGAATAAGTCCACAACTAATTCACTCAACATAAACGGCTTCTTCTTCAAGTGCCTTCTCCATTGCGGAGGTTGGCAATCATAATAGCTATTTTAATTTTTGAGGCAGTTGCTCTAAATAGTTGTTTTGAACTGCATCCAAACCATTCCCTTAGGTTTTTTAGCCATGAAATTTGTCGTCGTCCCACGCCTCTTCTGCCACTTATTTTGCCCTGGATTATGAGCCATAAAATGCTGTACCTTTCTCCTCGCATAATGTGTCCGAAATATTGCAGTTTTCTCTGTTTTACTGTTATCTCGACTTCCTTTTCTTTCCCCATTCTTCTCAACACTTCGGCGTTCGTAACTCGATCCACCCACGGCTACTTTACATTTAAACTTTATGTGTAGACATTCTAATCTAACTCCAGTGAAAGGGGTGTTTAGTTGAAAGTCTCGAAAATGTCAGGTGTTCACGAAATTTTATATTACCATAAATTCTTAAGCACCACAAATAATTTCCTTAAATCAAGCGACGAATTCTCATTGGATTATCATTCAACAAACTGTATTAAAATTTTATACAACCGTTATTTGGCTGGATTTCCTAAAATAGTCGATCACACCCCGGAAGGGGATAAGAATTCACTTATCGCGCGCTACGGATGAAATAGTTGTGGACTTATTCGCGAAAGATGTGATTTTTGGGGGATTCGCAGCAAAACACCTCCTGGAATGGGTAAGACTTCATTTATCGCGCGCGAATTAGTCGTGGAAATTTGCCGTTCGTCCCGGGCTAATTAGTTGTGGACTTAGGGAATTTTCCGCGATAGAATTTCCTGACTTATTCGCGAAAGAAGTGATCTTATTTGGATTCGCAGCAAAATACCTCCAGGAAGGGGCTAAGACCTCATTTGTTGCGTGCGAATTTGTCGTGGGGAATTTGCCGTTTGCTCTGGGTGAGAAAATTGTGAGGCTCGAGGAAATACCAGGAATTACCCTCGGAATATCACATTTCCCTTTATTCTAACAAAACACCACCTATCGAGGTGTGGCATATGACATTTTGTACTCGTAATCGCCATGGAAATTCCCTGTTCGTCCAGACAAATCATTTGTTGTGTGTTTCCGAATATGTGCGCTTAGTTTTAGCTTATTATTCCCAAAGGTTTAATTATTCTTCAAGATTTATCGCTAAACAGCCCCCTACACAAACGGTGGATTCGATGTCTCGCCCGCGAATACACTATAAGAATTCACTATTCTATCGAAGGGCTTCCGGAAATTGGTTTATGGTCGTGGGAATTTGTCGTATTCGCTTTTCGGGAATTATTAGCAAATACAGGGATTTCTTAGGATTTTCAGCAAAAATAATAGCGAATACATGGTGAAATCAATCTCGACTGAATTCCGCGCATTGCCTATATGTCACTACTAATTGTTATTGAGAATTACTTTTTTATAACAGTCACCCTAGGTATTTCGCTAACTTTATATCAAGTTAGCAAAACATGAAATATTTTTTTAAAATAAGAAACGCCAAATTTTTTCTTTCACAACTAACTAGCGACTATTTTGCGGCAAATTATCATCCAGCATTTTTCGATTCAAACAATTTGTCTTGCTAATTTTACATACTTCCCGTTGTGTAACAGCTGAATAACGTAACAATATTTTTATTAATACTTGAAGAAGTGTTGGTAAATAGTGCGAGTTATTTTTTTCGTGGTGCCCAAACCGAATCGATACTATCGATATCAAATTACATTATTTAAACTAGTATAACATGCTAATCGGTATTTTAACTTGAGAATAATTCAACGGGGCAGTAAAGTAACAGTATGAATTTCTGGTTGCCTAAATTATTCTATTATGTTCAATAGATAAATAATATCTAAAAATATTTCGCATTTGTAGTCATTTTTAATACTTAAAAATATTCAAAGGGGGTCATAACAAGCAAAAAACTAAGAGCAAAATTAAATAAAAATATTTGTGTCTGTCAAACATCAACAAAACCGTTCCCATACCGACCCGTAAACAACAACCAAACAAATTTATTGTCGTAGCGATTTCGTGCAAAAATTTATTACAGGTATTTGAATATTTTAAGACCTAGGGGGGGTCTAGAAAAAGATAAAAACATAAAAAGATACAGCCAGATCGCCTCTGTTTTTTATAAACTATGTTCAAAGTAGAAAAATTCGATTTTTCGCCCTTAGAGTTTTCCGATTACATTTTAGAGAAAAGTTGTTTAGATAAAAATTGTAGATACTAGAAAGATTTTAATTTAGTTTTTTGAACGTCAAAATCGATAAACAATTTACCGAGATAATGGCAAAATACCCTTTGTACTATTTTATAAATGTTAATAACTTTTGCAATAATGGCCAAAAATGACTTATAGACCCTGGATGATGAACCCATCATAGGTCTTTATAATTCTGCGAAAGTTGGGCCAAATCGGTTTAATAGTTTATGAATAATGTCAATTGTTTATCCCAAACACCGAAAGTTAAAACAATTGTACAGAAGATAATGCCTCAACAGATATTTTGAAAATTTAAATGGATTCTTGAAAAGTCATACTACAAGGAAAGTTGAATAATGAATCCATTAAAATTGTTGTTAAAAAAGTCGTTTAAAAAATTGGTAATTTTTTTGCTTATAAACAATTAGAATAACTTTGTCATTTTTTAAGATACACTCATGTGAGTAGGTAAAGTGAAAAGCCGGTTGAAAAACCTACATTTTGAAAAAAATAAACCCTGCAGGACCAATAGGAGCCAAGATAAAGTAAAAAAAATCATATCTCTTTTGTTTATAAACATTGAGAATTAAAATTTTCAGATTTCAAATGAGGAGCTATATTTTGTTATACAATCGATAAAAATATTATTTATGCATTGTGCATAAATATATAGCCCTTCGAAGTGAGGATATTTACGCAAGTGTGTGGCAGCTGGAGGGGAAGTAACTTGCTAGCCCGTTTCCGCGCGACTCGATTCGGAGATCGAAACCTAAAATGGCGCGCGCTGAAAATTTTTTCAATCTCTCGGGTTTCAATCAACGTAGAACCTTCATTTTTTTTTGAACTGCATTAGCTCGTCAAAATATTAACAACTGGCTAATTTTTATAGCCCTGTAAAGTCGGGATATTCCGGAAAATTGACGTTTTACTAATCCAAATTTCTGTACAACGTTAATACTAACATTGTGCAATAAATCTTTACATCCACTTAAATTTTGTTGTAAATTATGATTATTCTTACAAATTAAATGTTTGAAAAATGAGTAACGTAGCCCATGCTTTGTACAATATATATTTATTTCACTACATTATTAAAACATAAAAATACACTAAGTTGTAAATATTAAAATGACAGTTGGTTATCGACATTCATTAATTAATACACTTTTTATTACTTACATTTATTCAATAATACACTTAATCATTAATACACAATTTAATATTAATTTAATTAAATGGTCTTTTCAGTATCTACAATTTTCATCTAAACAACTTTGAACATTGTTTATACAAAAACAGAGCCGATCTGGCTGTATCTTTTTATGTTTTTGTCTTTTTCTAGACCCCCTAAGTCTTAAAATATTCAAACATCTGTAATAAATTTTTGCACTTTTTTTTATCCAAATTTACCTATTGTTTAAATCTACTGGTATAATTGAAGAATAAAGCAAAGGCAAATTGACCTTTCTAAAGTATATGGATATAAAAAAGCGAGCCCTCTATTTTCAGAAGGCTAATATATAAATATAAGTTTGGCCTAATACTTTCTGGTCATTGTAGTTGGTTTCTAAAGTTGTTGGTTCTTAGTTTTTTAAGTTGTTTTGATCTGTGTTAACTTTCTTATACATCTCGTAGTTACTCTATCATAAGATTCAAGAAACATAAACGATTTTTGTCACACCGCCGTTCATGCGAAAAAAAAAAAGATTTCAAAGGCTAATGTCAGACAAACTATCTCGGTGCTATTTTTGGACGCTTTAACTTGTACTTGGGAATACTTCGGTTATTTTTATTTGACTCTAGATTAAAATTAAAGATTACTTTATTGTATTTTCTGAGTTTATTTATTGGTTTTCATCCGAATGTTATGATTTGTATTTTAAAATGTAATGTATGTTAAATGTAGAAAAAAACTTTTAACCAATAGATTATTTCACTAAAATGGCAAAATCATTTCAAAGTATTTATCTTCAAATTTTTTTCAAATCCATTTTAATATTTTCGTGTATAAAGCCGTAGTTAGAGTAAAAATAGTCGTTCTAATTTAAACTAAAAAAAATTCCACAGAAACAAACCTTTAAGTCACGTGATCATAACGACGCACGTTACGATGTTGTAAACAAACAGTGATCTAATGTTAGTTTCACCTATTTAGTTATTTTATTTAAATATATCGGTCAAAATGGATTTAAATATTGTGTAGTGCCATCGTGTAAGTATTTCTATTAACACTCCAGAAAAGGTATTTATAAATATTCTGTCCAACGAGGAAACAGGAGCCAAAAATACTTACAACTCGTTCGTAGTGACCATAAAAATTTTGCGGCTAAATCAAACGTTTTATTTTTGTGAAGATCATTTTCGTTAAATCGGTAAAGGCGGTAAAAAACAAACGTTAATTGTATGCCGATGTTATGGATAACAATAAGGCATAATGGCATGCTTCACATATTATATTTTACTTCTATATTGCCATTTTAGTGAATTTTTTACAAGTACATCTGAATAAACAATAATTTAATTCCTCTACTCTGCGGCATAAAAATTCGGAATAAATTTAACTGATTATTACTAATAAAACAGTTTAGTTAAGGGTCATCCTGAATTAGAAACTGAATTCAGTGTGGTGTAATAACATTTAGGACTAGGAACATAATTAGGACAGTCGAACGATGCCGATCTTCTTATCCAGTCAGGATTGTACTTAGGAAATTTAGTGTGATGTTTTATAATCGACTTGCGGCGAGCGACCTGGCTGACTCATTGGGCTGGTGCAGCGCGAAAATGGCAAATACATATATTAAAAGAAAGTTGTTCGTATGGTGCTGTTTTCCAGCACTTACTTTTTTTTTCGACCGCCCCTTTTCTGTATCAGTAATCGACTACCGAAAAACAGGCGATTTTTGCGGTCACTCTTTGCAAAACGAGGACAGGTTTCATAACTATGTTAATAAAGATGAATGGGATTTCATGTAGAGTCAAATTTACAGCATGCTTATTATTAAATGACTGACTGACTCAATTACAAATCTCGATAAGTCTGTCCATCTTAACTATTAATGCCGATGATCGTTGATTTTTTAACTTGTTTTTAATCTTCAATAATGGAAATAAAAACGTAGCAGTAATGATTTTGCATGTGCTTTTTCAGAATTTTGAATTTAAGTTACGAAAAAACTCACCGTTAAACTTTAACAATTTTGCCCACTAACTGTTGCGCGGATTCTCAATTTTCTTACATTTTCAATAAAAATCGACAAGTTTGAAAATGCTCTATTTTTTTTTTTAATTTTTATGTTGGAAAGCATATTTTTTCGATAGGAAAATCGTAATTTAAATTCAAAATTCCGAGAAAGCACGCTCAAAAATACTCAGAAATTTTACTGATATGTTTTTATTTCTATTTATTCAATATTCAAATAAGGAATAAAAAAAAGTTAAAAAAGCAATATTTTTCGGAGTTAATGGGTTAAGTAAAATAATTAAATGACTTCATGTTACGCTGGACAAGAATGTGACGACTAATAATTATATTCAAAGACGTAACGGTTAAGTCACTTCACGTTTTAAGGAGTAGTATTATAAATATTATAGGCTTAGTTCAACATACTACGGTTACATCTTTCAATATAACTAGTAGCTGTCATTCTGGTTCTGATGAGTGGATAACTTTTCCAACTATATCCTCCTGTATCATCCACCAATAGCTTTAAGTCTAGCAGTAAGAGCAACTGACTCATTAAATTAAGCTATGAAAGATTCCCATAAGCGGCAAGACAGAAATATTATGTGAACTATAGTCTAGTAACAAGATAAGCTAACGACAGATTAAAATGAGTCATATTACAGTCGTATAGTTTCAAAGACAAGCGTTATATAATGTAGAGTTTGTAACACATGGCACAGTGCTTTCTTGGCCTCCACTAAATTAGTTAAATGACATAAATGGACTAACAAAAATTATATATAAATATATAGGACCCTATAAATGTTCCTGACCTCTCCGCTTCTCTGATATTTTCTTTTAAATATTAAATATTCAGCAATATGCTTTAAATTAATTCGATGTGGATGGCCTTTAAAATTCACTTTTAGTAACAAAATTATGCTATTACCGAAATGCATGGAGATCAGTATTTTACTATTCGATGTGTAGGGAATGTGTAATATTCCAAATGAAAATTACATATATGGTTTTTTATGGAAAAAAAAATCTTATATAATAAGTCACATGTTCTAATGTTGCAGAAGAACTGCATAATTTAGATGACTTACAAATCGGCTGAAATGAGAATGTGGCTTGCTCTCATTCGACATTATGGTCTACATAGAAATATTAGATTATCTTAGAACCATGTTAGTTTTCTCAAAAATATTAATTTACAGCTCTTTGCTGACAAACTTGTGAGTGACACATTTTTTCTTTTCTTCGAAACTATAAATGCCAGGCACATGCTATCAGCATTAATTAAAGGGGGACAGAAATGGACTTCTTTTGTTTATTTTTGCTTATAAATAAAAAAATGAAAAAAAAAACAGTTTAAGAATGCGTTTAAAGACAGCTTTCATATGACTCGTCATAAAAATGTTATCGACCCACATTTGTAACCTCATGGTTATCCAGATTCAAAAATTAGATTAGCCACACTAAAGTCGACTTAAATGCAATAATTCACAAGGGGGACTAATTAAAACGCCCTACGTTACGGGAAAATACAATTAGTCCAAGCCATAGTAAAAAATTATTGCTGTGTTTGACGTAAATTCCGAGATGAATGAGACCTGTCCAGGGGAGTTTGTACTAGATAGGGGCAGCAAGTTTTGTAACTGCACCAAATTTCAATTCGATATCGTGGATAATTATAGAGAAAAACGACTATGACGACTTTGCCAGACGGTCCGCTTCCTCATTCCCGTATATACCCGCATGACCTGAGGTCCACACCACATTAGTCTGATTATGCAGCCGTTCCTCGTCAGACAGTTCAGTACATCTTTGCAAACACCAATCGCGAAGTTACGACACTATCGTAGGCCTACTATTTGAACATATGTTTATTATCCTATCCATATCCTATATCCAATGCAGAATAGTATAAATTTCTGCTGTAATGATCATCGCACTTGTCCGAGAGAATAGAACTTTTTGGCTACCGTGCTCTTACTGAACACTACAGCTTCAGCTTTTTCATCTTCTCGAGATCCAACTGTAAACCACCAGGATTCATTTCGCGGAAGATTTTGCTGCCACTCCCAAACCTTTCTACTTGGCAAAAGTATCTCAAAAGTGACGCCGTACAATCTGTTTGCACGGGGAGTGATGAACATCTCTCCACTACGCTTTCCCAGAGACCTGGGTAGCCGTCCGTTTCAGTTCCGAGATGGCTTAAACAGCTGAAATCAGTGGAGAGGAGAAAGGCTCACTAGAACCTCCAGAGCCCGAGCGGGGGCAGACTTCATTTTCATACAAGCGGTTCTTTTAACTTCATTAAGTTGTTTGCACTTTGTTGTACTATGCCACCATACAATAGCAGCGTACATGATCTTGGGGCAGATCACTATAGTGTATATCCAAAATAGCGGCCCTAATGTACACCCAAAGCCCAGAAAGCTCATATGGTCTTTGTTCCAGCCTTAATATGATCATTCCAACTCAGTCGTGAGTCCAAAATTATTCCCAGCCATTTAAGGGTCCTTCGCATCAATGTAATTGTGAGAAGTCTTCTAGTTTTTTCTTTTTTAAAAAGAATACCACCTCAGCCTTGTCGACCAAGTCGTCGGAGTAGGCCTGTGTATACAAACCAGCCTCATTTCATCAAGTTGTCCTCCACAAGGCTCCACTCCACACTGTGAAAGGTCATTTTTTTAGGAAGGCAACAAATAACTGAAATTTTATCTTAATTTTATTATTAATGCTCGCTTGGTAAGAAAATGTGATGTGCTATAAATAAACAGCATTTCTTTTCAAATTTAACTGCCAACCGTATATAAAATTTACTTACAATTATTTAAAGATTTTTCCATCGTGGTACTGATAAAATTTGCTCATTGTCTATTACCTCATTTATGCTTTAGCATTCATACGAGTTTAACACGGTTGTGTGTAATCCAAAAATAACTTGACTATTATACTTTAATTAAGATCTAATGATAAAGGTCAATACATATAAGTTACAAGTTGTAGTCCAGGCGTGAGGTAACAATTTTTTGGAATTCTGTTTCTAATGTAGGAACGTCATAGGACTACTTTGCTACCTGGAGGCCGTTTATCATGTCCAAATATTTCTGTATTTATTTAACTTACGGATATAATTTAATGAATAAAGACTGCTATGCTTGTTGCCATGAAGACCTACGCTCATGCTAGTAGATTTAAACAGTCTGAGGTTTCTGAGGGAAATAGAACTGAAGGACCTGTTTTAGTCGGCAAGGCATCCCTAACGCAAAAGGGGAACACAAAAGATCTACTAGGTCGCAGTGTGTAAATCCCCAATTTGACGCCCATACACATACATAGTACATAGTAGATTTAAGGCACTTACGCTTCAGATAAAGTATTGACCTCTCACCAAAAACAGTCTATAAAAATTAGCCATTTTTTTTAGTTTATTCAGCTACTAAAATAATTGATATTGATAATTCAGTCCTACTTTGTTGAAATATGTGGAACAGCACTACGTTGCAACCTTTACTTGAATCGGTCCGAGCACTTTTGAGCACCCCATATCTACACTGAATATATATACGTAGGTAGGTCGCAATTGTGAGATTCACCCACTGACCGATCATCAGAAATCGAAGGTAATTTTCGCAAAAAATTAAATTTTAGTGCTTAGTGCACAAATAAAGAAAAAATCGAAAAAGTATGGTATATCTGCCCTTCTTGACCAATTAATGAGGAGATAAGTGTATAGATACGCTTGTTCCATTTATTATTATGCAATTTAAAAAAAAGTTAATGAGATTAAAATTAATGGCAATATATATTAAGAAGCAAAAAAAATAGGGAATATGAAAAAAGCATAAAAATTCATAATAAAAAAATGACCTCCCTGAGAGTTGAATCCAGTGACTCTGAACGTAATTTGTGCACAATTTCTGAGTCATGCATCATTTGGCCTTATAATTGAGTGTCAAAAATATAGAAGGGTACCAAACCAGCGTTTCTTCCTGTTGTCACAACGTGACTCGTGACGCAGTACTATTCGTAATAAATTATTGAGTATGTGATAAAAAAAAGTCATCTTATTTTCAGTCACTATGGTTTGATGTTATTATAGTATTATAACGAAGGACTAGGAAAGTTTTGTTGGGGACTCATAATAATATTATTTTGATGAGTCCTAGAAATATTATATCAATGAGTCATTATTGTTTCTTGTAATTTCTAGATTTGTATTCTCGTATATTTTATAGGTATATAAATAGGGATATGATATAAATAGTTACTTTAGTTTGTATTCGAATGTGAAAAGGTTTAGTAGTTCTAAAGGGTTGTTATTTATTAGTAGAAAGGGTTATGTTTTATTAGGAATCAGTGAGCGGTTTAAAGATAGAAAATGGTAACAACTGGTGTCGGAAATGAGGATTATCACCGGGTATTTGGGAATTAGAAGAGATATCGAAAAAATGAATTTTCGACATTGTTCTAGAACATTCTATTCGGAAACTAGACGAGACAACGAATAACTGGCTTCACCATCAAATTTGTCATTAAGAAACGCGTTTTCAACTACATTCTAGAAGTTTCTATGGTAAATACTAGACAACAAGCAGCCGGAATGGAGCAAATAAAAACAATATGTTATCTGAAATCCATAAAGAACTAGACACACGTTATAGAAAAAACCAGATCGAGTGCAACAGATGTGGACGAACTGGACACATGGACTATCGGGTACCATTAAGGTCTTGTTCACCATCCAGAGATTGCACAGAAGAGACACAGGAAAAACTGCAGTACAATTTTAACATCAAATATAAACCAGGAAGACTGCATAACAACGCATATACCTTGTCAAGAAGACCATGTGAGAAAGAAAGCAAGGACTGTAACAAAACAGAACAAAGAGAAGGGTAGGGAGAATAACTTTTGACGTTGATTCAGAGTGGAGTACAGCTCAGATGAAACAAGACCAGCTAGAAGACAATGAACTGGCGCCATTTCTTCAAGTTAGAGGAAAAGTTATTGCTACATCTATTACCATAACTGCGACACTGATGCTGCAGTATCATTGATAAAATCAAGCCTTGTTGGCAAATTTAAAATCCTACCATTTTCCAGTAAGTAACGTTAAGAACTGTAACTGGAGAAGCAATTGATGTGATTGGACAAATGCAAGTGAAGATTCAACTTGAAAGGCTAAAATTAAACCCTTTGGTGATAGTTGCCAACATAGATGATTTATTTTGAATATGGACTTGATTCGTCAACATGGATTTTTCTTCGACAACAAGCTTAATATTTTAAAGTTTGGCACCGAAAATTTATTCTGTCAAAAAAAAACATAATACCGAACCAATCAGAGTCATTGCCGAACAAACAACCAGAATAATGAAGAGCGCGGAGAAAATCATTTACGGAAGATTGGACGAAAGTTCTGAAAGTAACGTCGAATTAGTTCAACACTCCAACAAACTCTGTGAAAGGAATCAATGACGTTTATAGGATCCAACGAAGTCCCAAGGTCAAAATGAAAGTAGTACATCTTCGCAGATTGAAGGCATTCCACGGAAGAATCGAAGTTGATCGGGACGATCAGAATTAGGAGGAGGCAGTGTAACGGAGGACTAGGAGAGTTTTGATGCATCTTCGTAGAAATATTATTTTGATGAATCCTTATAAAGATATATCGATGAGTCATCATTTTTTCTTGTAATTTCTAGATTTGTATTCTAGTATATTTTAGTAGATTCCATAGATATATAAATAGGGATAGGATATGAGTAGTTAGTTTAGTTTGAATGTGAAACTGTTAAGTAGTTATTAAAGAGTTGTTATTTATTAGTGGAAAGTGTTGTATTTTATTTGGACCCAGTGAGAGATTTAAAGACAGAAAATCGTAACAGTATGTATCTACTCTTGATTAAAAAAGGAAGACTACATTTTTAAAATAAAAATGTATGTAAAAACTAGATCAAGTTTGATAACTGTTAAGCCCTTACCGTTCCATTTACAAATCTATAAGTTTATACATCTTAAATTACGTAACATTAAGTTACTTGGTAGTAACACAGAGCCGCAATGTGACAGCAACCGCTTACATTCAACCACGTAACGCTAATTTAGATTAAGTTATAATAAATAGTATTGCATTTTTGACACATAATGCTAAGGCGAGGTGACGTATGATGTAGAAAACCTCAGTCTCACTGGATTGGATTTCTCGAGAAGGACATTTTTTATTACTTTTTATGCTATTAATTTTCATTTTTTACGTATTCCCTAATTTTTTACTTTGTAAATCGATTATTTTTATCTCAATAAATTTTTTAATAGCTTAGTGATAAAGAAAATAGGCATATCTATACATTTAACCCCCATTAATTGTTGATGATGGACAGATATAGTCCCATTTTTAAAATTTTTCACTTTTTTTGTGCACTAATCACAATTTCTCTTGGTAATAAATATTATAAACTTCTGTCCAATATACATAATTATATATCATCTTATTTATTTTTTGATATAGAGACTTACAGATATTTGTAAATGAAAGTGTTAGACTTAAAAATAAAGCTGCTATAGACTTGGCTTCATATAAGATATCACTAATTTTTATGGCCAGCAGTCACGGGCGTTATTTTTTACAGGTATGTTCTTGATAGGAGAAAATTTCCCGAGTACACTGACTAATAATTTATACAGAAGCTCTAAACTTTTTATGTATATGTAGTTTTCTCAAATTATACTATTTGTACGTTATGTAAGTAACATTTATATGATAAAATTTTTAAAAAAATCAATTTTAGTTCTATATTTTCACCAGAATAATTTGGTAAAATACCATCTTAGGTATTTTAACAATAACAATAAAATTGCGTAGTAATAAAAAGCGGATTTATTCAGTTTTTTGTTAATCAAATAATTAAAATAAGATAAGATAATACGAAGTTACTAAAATTCCATCGATTTATAGGCGATAATTAGTTGCAAGAAATATTTTATGCAGATTTAAAAAAATGATCGGATCGCCGGATTTTTGGAGTATTTATTCTCAGTCAAATAGGAAAAAAACTGAAAATAAACTGAAAAAAATATTAAGTAAAATTAAGATGTGTCAATCGGATATTTTTCGGTAAGTTTTTAATTAAAATATTAGGTCTATCGTTGTATCGACATTTTTTTATGCTCTATATGTAAATGTCGTTTAAATTTGTGACCTGTCAATATTAACATTGATGTCGATCAAATATTTTGGATCTCTGATCATCAGAAGAGTAGTGAAATCTCTTGTCTGGTTCACTGCTATCAAACTGATGATGCTGATGATACCGTAAGGCAGTCGAAACGCATCTATGGGATAAATATGGATGAGGACGTTTCTTATTGCTGCTAATAAAGTATTTATAACATTTTCATGTTCTTAAATTTAAAAACCTGTCTTCACTCGATACATCTATACTTTCAACCATAACCCTCCTTTCCAACAATATAGATATTTCATTAAAAAATTTACCACTTTTTAATTCTTTCTCACCCCCGTGTAAGAAACTCGAAAAAAGTCTATTTATCGGTTATCAAGAAAGTATATGTCAACTGTCAAGTCACCAATTTGAGCAATTTATGCGATTAAAAAAAAATAAACACCCTTTTTATCTCCCTGTGGTATAATTTTTAAAATGCTACAACACTTGTTTATTTGTAATTAAGACTATACATTTTCCATCAACCTTGGGTGCTTTGAAGACACAAAACCCCTATTTAAAAAAATTGAACTCACTTCTCACTTTCTTAGGGGCGACAATTTAAATAACCCTTTTTATTGGGCAAGTAGGTGATAAAAGCAAAAGACTTTATAAATTTGAATTGGAATTTTTAATGGCTAAACAGTCAAAACTTATTCTTTATAAATTACAGCATCTTAATTCATCTATTTTTTCTAGATTTTTATCTGTTCGGACTAGATACTCCGAAAACAATAAAAGGAAAGATCCTTCTTAAAAAAATTAACAAATTCCTTAAATAGTACGAATTCAGAAAATATAACGAAACAATCTTATTTAAACTAAGAATTATAAAAGCTGCTGTCATGACACGAACTACCTAATTATTAAACTAAACATTTCTGTTTAAACAATGAATTTTAAAAGAGGAGACAAATTTATATGAACAAAGTCATCAACTATCATTGACTGGCAAAGCTCTCTCTATTGTTTTCGCTCGCGCCGCTGTTGCTTCGCAAGTATGTTATTATATTGCAATTGCCAAAAATTACATACAGTCAGTCACAAAAATCTATATAAATCATACTAATAAAAAATAGTAAGTGAGGAGATCTAATTAAAATATAATTTTATTTAGTAAAGTTGGTACAATAATATCAAAAATTTGATACTTTCGTAGTAATATTACATTTTGTATTAAAAAAACAGAGATATTCTATTCAAATTCAATTCGGATAACTGAAGAGGAGAATGCAGTTGCTGAGACATATTATAGAGGACCCATTCTAGCACAATCCGTGCATCGGCAGCGTAACCACCTTTTAGTAATACATCGATCGAATTAAACACCGGTGCTGTTCAATCGAGTGTGGTCGATCTCGGCGAAGGACAGACGATACTTTCATAATTCACACAAGAAAAGAACCACTATTAAAATAAATCACTACAAAAACTAACGGAATTAAGGAATTAGAAACCACTTTAGAAAACTTTACGATTGAAAAGGAACAATTTCAGCAAATAGCCAATAAAAACGAAATCCTGAGAAGCATAGCGCAACCACGGCAAGTCAATAAATAGTGGGCGATAAATCTGAATCTTCGGGTAAAGAAGACGGCGTTAAAGTCTCTTAAGACTCCCAAAAACGCCGAAGTAGAAAAAGAAGAGCAGAAAAACCAGAAACCCCAATAAAACCTCTGCAAACCAAGGCCAACATAGCCAAACAAAGGGAACGCGAAACGCTAATTTTATCAATTAAAATAAATAAAAAAAATAGCGCTCAACAAGGAGAATATCCTCATGCCCCGACCAAAACGCAAAAGGAGGCAAAACAAAAAGAAGCCCGTCCCCAAGCATACCAGTAGGGCAAGAATGTAGTACCAACCCACTAAGTGGCACCCAACAAGAGGCCTATCCCCTTAAAAAATAAAGGCTCCTCTAGTTACAACGTGCCCCATAAAGGAAAGTAACGACTTCGGTAATGCTATTACCGTTATCGATGACGATACAAGGATAATAAAACTCCTAGACAACAGAAAAATACCATACTTATCCACTGCATCTCTGAAGAACAGATAAAGAAAGTCTATGAATACAAGAGCATAAGATGGCATTACAGAAACCGTAGTCCCTTGTCGATGATCTTGGTCCTCGTAACTAGACAAGGGAAACATGTTATATATCAAATAAAGTAAATAAAACCAACTAAAGTGGAGAGAACCAAAACTAGATCGATCCAATGACACAATTGCCAGCCGTTCGGATATCCAGCGTAAAATGCAGAGCCCAATCAAACTTCGTCAAGTGAGCAACATCACTGATTGGTTGCAGTGCTGCAACTGCGGAGAACATCTCTCATCGTTTGGAGGATGTCCAAAGCTCTCAAAGTCAAAACAGGAGAAATAACCAATAGCAAAAAACACCTCCCAGTGAGGCTTCCAGCTCCCTGGGAAACATGTTATATACCAAATAAAGTAAGTAAAACCAACTAAAGTGGAGAGAACCAAAACTAGATCGATCCAATGCCACAATTGCCAGCCGTTCGGATATCCAGCATAAAATGCAGAGCCCAATCAAACTGCGCCAAGTGAGCAACATCACTGATTGGTTGCAGTGCTGCAACTGCGGAGAACATCTCTCATCATTTGGAGGATGTTCAAAGCTCTCGAAGTCAAAACAGGAGAAATAACCAATCCCAAAAAACACCTACCAGTGAGGCTTCCAGCTCCCTATGAGACCCACCAACGAGACAACAACACCACAAGGAATAGCTCAGATTACAGTCCTAACCACAGTTTGAGATCAAACAATAAACGCTATAGCCAAGGCCATGCAAACATGACTAGTGGCATGATGCAGCACTCTGCTGCCGCTACTGACCAAAGGCGACAAACAGCAGTTCTGAACTAGTACCATGCTCAGATATAAAAAATAACCGCAGCATCTCTTTTCATCCTAAGAGAAGACGCATAAAATAAAAAAAAAAAAGAATACATGCCATATAAAAGTAGTAAAAGGGCCACCCTGACTAAAAAGAAACTATAATCCATGCAGTGTGTTTCGCATCGTTACATTGTTAGAACATCTAGCACTCGCTGAGCCATAATTCTTTAACTGACGCAAATAAATTGTTTGCTTTACAAATACTGTCGATGATCCATTCTACTCTCATTAAAAATTAGGTTTCCTATTCCAGCCAACGAACTGTGAACTAAATCGTGATTTTTAGTCCAAAAATCGTATAGTGACCCGGAAAACGAGATAGCGAGATTTTTTTTTGAAAAATAAAAGTAAATATCGAGAATACTTAGTAAACATTCCTAACCCAAAAAAATTCTGATTAATCACTTTTTGCTCTTAGGAAATCTTTGTTATATTTAACATGACATTTCTTGAAGGTATTTGCGATTTATTTTCAGAATCTGTCGTGTGGAAGTGCGCAGCAAAGAGTTTTCTCTGCAGCTCTAGCAAAAATCGCATAAAAAGGGTTGCATGGTATAAAGGAAAGTTTTCTTTATCTTTTTCTCGATAACACTGTTACCCTTTTGACCGATTTTGTAGGTTAGGAAGCGTTACTCAGTATTCTTGACATTTCTCCTCAATTCTAAGAACCATTACCTAAGTCTTTCATAATCTTCAGTGATTTGTTGTTGTAATGTTGTCAGGAAAATATATAGAAAATTTTGTCCTTTGCAGCTGTTAATTACTTGTTTGACTAAAGGGTAATGACTTTGCTATAAGGCAGTTTGCCAGCTCGTCCCACGCCCAGTCTTTGTGAGAGCCAGAACCACCCTTCTGGGTAAGTTACACAGACTCCAAGGGGATTTCGTATTGTCAGGTTTGTATCCCCGAAAATCAACGACTTTTACGAATTCTTGTTACTTGTGTGACTAGCACTGTTCAGGGCATGGAAACTGCCGTATGTAGAGTTAACCGTCGGCCACAGGTATTTGAATTCACTTTCACTACACATGGGACCAATTTGTTGGGTGAAAATCACCCCCTCTCTTTAAAGCACCCAGCCACACACAATCCTTCCCCTATGCATTTTGGGCTCACCCCGCAACGAGCATTTCCCTGTTACAGCGTACATTCAACTCGGACTTCCGTGTTCATCTCCAAACCACGTTTTATTTGTTACTTTTTGCAAGAGTTCGCTGGCACACGTGTTGTCTATTCAATAGCCACACCGGAAGTGTATTTGTTAATTAATCTTAAATTTGATTTTTTTTTTTTGGTTAGGGTGCTGCAGAACATATTTTCACCTTCTTTTTGCTTTAAGAAACAAGTCAAGTTGTTGATTTAATGACAAGTATTTCCAATCCTTCTCTGATCGATTTTCGCTAAAGTGCTATAGAGTACACTCTTTGCTGAGTGTATAGTATGATTTACATTTATTTTCTGCACTTTCACATCACAGATTTTGAAAATAAATGGTAAATATCTTCAAGTAATCTCATAATGTATATAACAAAGGTTTCCTAAGAGCAGTAAGTCATTAATTATAATTTGGAAGAAAAGGCTCTATATTCTCGACATTTTTTCTCCATTCTACAAACAATAAGCTTTATTCTCCAAAAATAATTATCAGCCAAGAACAAAGTTTAAGATCATACTAGATATAAATGCTATCTCTTTCGCACGCTACCCCCGCCACAAGTATCTCTCTTCCACATTTCCTCCCCGCCACAAGTTCCCCTTCTAGATGATCAAGTGAAAGAAATATTACTACCTTACTCCAATGTATTCGTAGCCGAGTGTCGGCCGCTTTAATAAACATTTTGCCATTGTATATGGCATAGATGCGAATCCCATCTCATACATTTTTTTATATAGAAAAATTTTAATAGCATATTTTTATAGAATATTAAAAATAATCTGTATGTATCACATTCGAACCTACACTCATAAAATGCAAAATATAATTTTCCACAGTCTTGACCTCTCGGCCACAAATAGATAGTTCATTTCTCACATTAGATCATCTGGGAGAGGGGGACTTGAAAAAAGGTGTCTGCGCCATTTGCTTTGTAGGTACCAGGTCTAATCTTTGTAAACATTGATACCCACGACTGACGGCGCTTTCTAACCAAGAACGGTGCTTTTATATGGACTCTATATTCGTTGTTAGTGATATGAAGAACGAATTATTAACAAGTTATGCATGTATCTATAGTAACAAGAAATTTACTGGGCGTAAATAGTCTTTTGTGACTGAATTGTATTTATATTACACATTTTAAAAGCTATAAGTGATTCTTTTAACTCCCAAAACCACATCTAAGATTGCAAGTTAAAAATTTCGTATTTTACTTTACTACGCGCATAGTCTATAATAAACATAGCTGGAAGTCCAGAAGTACGGAAATTCATTTCCAGCCTCTTTCACCTCACGCCATTTTTATGATATCGGAAAAAAGTAGCCCGTGTTTAAACGGAGATTATTTCTAATACTAAAAGAATTGTTAATATCGGTTTAGTAGTTCCGAAGATTACCTCAAGCAAACAATTAAACTATACTTCTTTAATGTGTCCTATTTTAAAAGCTACAGCTGAATCATTTGTTACCGAAACTTTAAAAATTATTGGAATAAAAGTTGACGATGAAAAGGTTATTTCAAGACAAGCACTTTTTTGGTAACAATAATCCTCCTTTTCTTGCACAAATGGAAAGTAGGAAAAATTTTCACCCATATAAACGACTTACAGGTTTTTATTTCATTTAGAGGTCATTTGAAGGTCAAATAAGTTAAATCTTAGTATTCCAGTAAGCAGGCTTGAACATCAAAATTATCTAAATGATTGTTGATGATTATTGAGTGTCTGACCAAATTACGTCCTTCGATTTTCAATGTGATTTTGCCGTCTAGATTGTTTTATGAATAGAATCACTGAATTTCATACCAAAAATAACAGAGGTTAGCATCAAGGGAAGGTTGAAATGGTGGTAATTTTAATCTTTACATTTAAAGTCGTAAGTGAAAATTACCTCCCCAGGTATTTAATTAATAGGTCGAATTATTCATATGGAATCTTATTCCTCATATAGGGATTTCTCTTCATACGACTGAAAGAGTATGAAATTCGTCTTTTTGATTATTTCGGGTATCAGGATTCACTTGGTTATCAAGCAGCTATTCACACCAATACCTAGATTTAATCATAAATGCAAGACCATAAATAACCCGGCCAAAGAAGGCAAGATTCAGATAAAAAACAAAAACTTATTCATACAGGTAATTTTTACTTGCGACGTAAATACATTTCTAAAAGTGACATTTCACGAACTCTTAAGTCTTTCGATTTAAAAGTAAATGTTATCATGATTAGCACAATGTATCCTTCAAATGACTTTGAATGTGAAGGTCAAGGTTACTGGCATTTAAACCCTGCAGCACTCTTATTTCTACTATGCAAGAAAGATCATTCATAAAACAAAATTACCTTGAAAAATTGAATGCCAAGTTTGGTCAGACATTCGATAATCATCAACCTTTAAATGGATTAATGTAGCATTCAAACCTGCTTACTTGAGCAGAAAGTCATTTATATAGTTCGGTGCACAATTTTTCCTACGTCTTTCTGCAATAAAAAAGGAGGTTCTCATTAAAAAAAAACTTGCTCTTAAAATAACCTTTAGGGCCACTCTCAAGGTTCAATTCAATGACACCCTGTATTAGTATAGATTTAGTCACCATTCATCAGTCGCTTTTCTCTAAACGAGGGTAGTATAGATTGCAAAATTTTGACCTATTTTCATGTGACTTTTTTTGAAAAAGGAAATCTACAATCTGTTGCATATGTATCTGTTCCTGCTTACATATAGCATCCATAAGATATAATTCCCTTGTAGAATTGACAAATTGTCAAAACTAGGGCCTTTTGTGTGGATGCTGAACAACGTGATAATATTTTTGTTTATATTTGGACAAGTGATGATAAATAGTGTAAGTTCTTTTATTTCTTGGTACACACACCGATTCTGTGCTATTATTTTCTAATTGCATTGGTTAAAATAGATAGCATGCTAATAAGTACTTCAGTTCAGGAATAAAGTAGCCGACAATAAAATAAAAGTATAAGTTTCTGGTTGCCGAAGTTATATTATTTTTAATATGTGAATAATCTAACAATATTTACGGATAAAAATAAGCTTTTGTTGATATTAATTATAAACTTCGCGTTTCTAGTAATTTTTAATACTGTAATGCATACACAAAAATTTGTATAAAAAAGATAAGCTGATTTAATTTATATATAAAAAAACCCTCCCATACCGATTCGTTATGCGTGACTCCAAAAAACCCCCATAACAATTTTGGAGAAAATCGAACAAAATCAATTTTTTTGCCTGACATGTTATAAGCGCCATCTTGTATTTTAAGGAACCAATTTCGGCCAGAATGATATAGAACCACCACAGCAACTTCGTGAACATAAAGCAAAAAAAATCCCATTCCATTCGGTACCACCGTTCCGGAGTAATTTGCGTACATACATTAAAAAATACATAGCGGTCGAATTTAGAATTTCCGTCTTTTAGAAGTGGGTTAAAAATACACGGAGGAGTTACGACAGGCAAAAAAACTGAAAACAGAATTAAATAAAAAGTATTTCTAATTATATAGGGCAGGTATCTTGAAAACAGTTTCAACCCAAATTTATTTTCTTTTAAATGAACACCATGTATTTTGTATCATTTTTTAATGTTGTTTTTATGACATGGGTGCCTATAAATGCTAGTTATCGCATTTTTAGCTTCTAAACGATACATCATACAGCAAAACGGCTTACATGTCAGAAGATTTTCACTGGCAAAATTTAAACTTATTTTATAAAAATAAGTAACTTGCCCACTAATACATTTTTATTTTTTTAGAAGGACAAGAATAATAAAAATGGGTGTCGAAGAAGCGGCCGTAAATAGCATCATGAGCGGGATAGAAAATGCAGGAGGAGTAAAACAACACAATCACAAAAAAAAACTTAGGCAGCGGTAAGTTTCAAAAAATATTTTTTGTTTTAAAATAATTTCTAACGTTGATTTTTTTACTCTTTCTCTGTCTAATATAGACAGAGATGTGACTTATTTGAAATGAAACTATTTTCATTCTGTATTTTAAATAATTCACCCTAAAATATAACCGAAGACATGTTAAGTGGCTTACCGACATGTAACAACACCGTATTATCACCCCGCCGCAAATATTGTTAAGCGAAGATTATGTGTGATTAAGTTCGACATAAACCAAAACTTCGTTGGTTATTATCAGCACGCAACTTTATCCCGTCTTATCAGTTCGTGCCCGTGAGGGGTTGCTGGTTCCCCATCGGGCGCCTCCCCGAGTGGCGGATAGGGGGAATGACTCCCAGATATGGGTGGTACCAGGGAAATTAAATACCTGGAGCGGACCAAAACTAGCATAGCAACGTCTGACCCAGAGTGGGTGGTTGCAAACAACGTCGGACCCAGAATGGGCGGCTAAAACCAACACTCACCAACACGTCTAGCCAGCGCGGTGTTTTAAAGGCTAAATACCCCTTATGAAAATGTCAGTTGAAAACACACAAGTACCCCAGGCAAGTAGGAAATCATCCCCAAAATCTTGCTCTGATAACCTACCAGTCTGTCCCACGGATTCTGGGGGGGGACAAAAAACTGACAAAGACAGTAAGCCACCCGAATAAGATGACACTTTTTATTGGAACATACAACGCACATTCCCTATTGTTAAATGAAAGAATTACTGAACTTGAGTGCGGACTAGAAAACATTAAAAAAAATAATAAATTAACAACTGCCTTACTAGAAAGTCTGAACAAATTTTGCCCTAAAACCCAAAAAAGAAGAGAAGCTCAGTCAAAATACCAGACAACTAATGCAGAAAAGAAGAGGAATGAGAAGCGAAACGGACACTAAAGCTGACGAACTACAAAAAATAAATAAAGAAATATCCAAAGCTGTTAGACAAGACACTCGAAAATACAATCAAGAACAGATCGAACATAACATTGAGAACAATAAAAGTATGAAAGTATTGAGAAGAAAACTAAAAACGGGAACAAGATAAATAATCAAAGTGAAAGATAAGAATGGTCAGTTTTCAACAGGCAGAGAGGAAATCCTTAAAGAGGTCGAAAATTTTTACAAATTACTATACAGAAGTCAAAATAAAGAGCAAAGATCAAGTGCCAGAAATATTGACAAGGAAAAAGGGCATTGTCAACCAAGGATCAGAACAAATGCCGGAAATCACAATAGACGAAATAGAACTAGCCCTAAGAAAAACTAAGAATAACAAATCTCCAGGCGAAGATGGTGTAGTTACTGATGCAATCAAAATCGGAGGTGTTTGTCTACTTAAAAAAATAAAAGACCTTTTTAATATGTGTCTTTTGGACAGTACAATACCCGACAAGTGGCACAATGCTGAGGTAATTTTGATTTACAAAAAAGGAGATGCACATGATTTGGAAAACTACAGACCAATAAGCCTTCTTAGTCACCTATATAAATTCCTAACAAGAATAGTAACGAATCGACTTGACAAAAAACTTGATTGTTACCAACAAATAGAGCAACCGGGATTTCGTACTGGGTTTGGAACAAACGATCACCTACAGAGCATCAAAACGGTAATAGAAAAAACTATCGAATACAATCGACCACTCGTTCTAACTTTTGTGGATTTCCATAAGGCCTCTGATACGGTAGAGCTTGACAAAATTATGGAAGCATTACAAGCATGCCGCATTGACTATCGATATACAAATTTAATTTACAATAAATACAGGAATGCAACTATGTCGGTGAAACTACACAGAAACACGGATTATATCCCAATTGGCAGAGGAGTCCGACAGGGTGATACCTTATCACCTAAACTGTTTACTGCAGTACTAGAATACGCCTCTAAAAAAATTAACTGGGAAAAAAGAGGCCTGAATATAGACGGCCAAAGATTAATAAATTTGAGGTTCGCGGGCGACATAGTTTTGTTTTCCGATAATCTCAAGGAGATATGTACAATGTTACATGAACTTCAACAAGTATGCGCCAATGTGGGTCTTAAAATAAACATAACAAAAACAAAATTTATGACCAATCTGGTACCTAGTGGAAATATCAATATTGGAGACAACGAAGTGGAGCTTGCGGAAAAATACATATACCTTGGACACGAAATAAAGATCACAAGAGATAATCAAACATGCGGGCTACGGAGAAGAGTAAATCTCGCATGGGCAGCCTATGGAAAACTTAAAGACATCTTTAAAAGCGATATACCAATTTCTTTAAAACGTAAAGCGTTTGGTCAATGTGTGTTACCGGTTATGACCTACGGTGCCGAAACTTTGACATTGACAACAGCAACTTGTAAATAGCTCAGGGAAAGATGGAAAGGTCAATGATAGGTATATCGCTGCGTGACCAAGTTAGAAATGAAAACCTGAAACGAAAGACAGGAGTTACCGACGTAATTTTTCGAATTGCCATACTCAAATGGAACTGGGCCGGACATGTCGCCCGAATCAGTGATGGAAGGTGGACGAAGAGATTACTCGAGTGGAGGCCGAGATTAGACAAAAGAAGTAGAGGAAGATCTCCTACTCGTTGGACTGACGATCTCAAGAGAATTGCAGCAAATTGAATGCAAATCGTTCAAGATAGAGCACAATGGAATGAGGGAGGCCTAGCAGTGGACGCAAAGGGCTGGATAATGAAGAAGAAGAAGATCAGTTTGTGCATTCTTCCAAGTAAGAGGAACGTGGTGAGCCGCCGTCCAGACATTTAGTGTAACATTTCTTTAAGGCGACGGCGAATGGGACGCTGTGATGTTCCTATGTTCTGTTGTGGAGTAACGTCCAGTGATGAAGTTCCATCACGCTTTTCTATTCCCGTTTGTTTGCACCTTTAGCAATGTCTTCTAGTGTCACTTTCGATTTTGCATCATCGAAAAGTAGGAAATCTAAAGATATTTTTCATTATAATCCATTAGCATTTTGGGCTGCAAATATAATTTATTACAAGCTTATTTAACTTCAATTTTACGCCTGTCTGACGGTTTGTTGAAATTTGGTAACATATATATTATACATTTACATACCTCCAATTAAGCTGAAATGTTGCATCTACATGTAGTGCCAATAACAATACAATATTATGACACTTCACATAGTTGCCTATCTAGTGCAATTTTGTAATAATGCCTCACACATTTCCGTACGTCCAATTCAATTAAAATTTTGCATATGAATACAGCCCCGATGACAATACAATGTTATGGTATCATCAAACTGATCCAATTATGGAGTCGAAAGGTGGTCAACGGAACTCCTCAAAGGCTAAACAAAGACGATGGTGTTTGAACTCGTTTATCTTGTCTCAAAGAGATTTTTGATGTAAGATTATGTTAAGGGTCAGGTGATGACGTTGGAAGAGAATTAGTGGAAGTGGTCGCTGAAAGAGTCAGTACGGATTTGAGTTAGATCTTTAGAAGGCTTTCAAATTCAAGCAGTTGATTGAACTGCTGTAGTAGTACTGAAAATCAAGGATAACATCATACACATTGAAAATGTGATGCATAATGAATTTAAAGATCCTCTAGATACTTGTGTGACCTATGTTTGATGAACCGTACGACAAAAATAAATTAGGTAGAAAATATAAAAAAACAAACTTTTATTTCACATTATATTAGTACTAATATATACTCATATTTCAAATGAAATATGTAAGAACGAGAAGAAATTCACGACAACGACACAGCAAAAAAGGGATTTGAATCCTCGAACTTCAGAGTACCAATCGAGTATTCTATCCACAAACATACTAAAATCAGTATACAAATTGAGTGAGTACCTCTCTAGTGACTTGGGTTTAAATTTGTTAATTTGTTTAGTTCTGCATCAGTAATAGAAAGATTTTTCGACTTGTTTACCTAGCAATATATTAAAATAACTTTTTCATTTATCACTACACAATTTTCAAAGAAAAATATTTTCCAATAGAAGGATTTTTACATGGGTTTTTTGTAAAAGTATTTTTGTATCTACTAAGAGAGATAGTGGTAATTCTGTATATTCACCACTAGACTAGATAAGTTGTTCTTTTATTTATGACTCATGCGATATTATTGCAAGTTTTTGAATTCAAGTACGCCATTTTTGCGCCTTTATCACCAAGACATTGCCGTTGCGTTATCTTGTTATTCTGTTATCTGTAATTGTACTAAACCAAACCGGCTGAATATACTAGCCAAAAGACCCATTAAAAAAACAATAAAAGTGTGGGGAGTACGACAATTCACACTGCCCACAGCACTAGTATGACTCTCGCTTGTATTATTCCAATCGGTTTTCTGACAAGTCTGTTGCGTTGGTTTATATTATAGTGTAATAATGATAGGTAAAGCAAACTTGAAATTATATATTATCTCTGAAAAAGTTACTTTAGCTGAATTATTATATATTTATTAGTATTATAATATTACGTTGGTTTTTTGAAAAACATTTTTTTTACTTAATTTCCTTATACGAGATGTCCAAAAAGTCTGGAAACAGCTAAATAATTTCCCAGATAAAATATTTTTCAAAAACACTAAGTTCATTCTCGTAGTAACTTTTAATGAGAAATTCAACGATGACCTTGATTTTGACCTTGAAGGTTATTTCAAGGTCATATATTTTTTTTAAATGAAACACTGTTAACGGCAATCGAAAGAGCGGTAAATTTTACGTTCAAAAATTTACTTAAGTCATAGGTCAGACCTTGATGGCCACTCAGATTATTTCAACTTTAACAAGGTCCGAATACCTTTTGAGAAGCGCAGCTGCAGAAAATCACTAACACTTACCTTACTTACTTACTTTAACAAAGCGCATTGAGTAGTGACCTTAGGTTCGACCATGCCAATGCTCTGCAAGTTCGTTTCAAGGTTAACTTTTTTTTTACTGGAAACTCCCAGCAATCGAGAGAGCAGGAAATTTTACGTGTAAGAATGTTCTCAGGTCACAGCCCGGGTTTTTTTTTGTAATCGCGAAAAAACCTAGTAGTCACTGGGCCACCTTAGCTGGGAGAAAAATTTCTATATTGGGAAAGGTATTCTATATTCGAAATATAATACAAAATTAAAACTTTCAGGGGTTTTCGTCATTGTGCTGAAGAAATATATTAGAAATTATAATAATTAAGCCCAAATACTTATAGAATTTCAACATTTAGTTCACAGGTGTGACCTCGATGCACAGACAAGGGTTATTTTACATAAACAAAATCTGATCATTTCTGAGAATTGCAAATTTTATAAAAAAATTTATAATGACTTGATTTTTTTTGTTTTAATAATTCAGTAGTGATCTTAAGCATGATCCTCCGTTAACCTTCAAGTTCATTTTTTGTTGGAATACTGGATTAACTTTTACTGTTACTCAGGAACGACATGGACGTAATAATTTCTGTTCTCTGTGGGGTGCTTGATTAGTTTGAGTCCCCTTGCCTCTCATGTTTCAGGGTGCTTGATTATTGTGAGTCCCCTTGCCTCTCACTTTTGGAGCGCTTGTTTATTGTGAATCACTTGCTTCTCACGTTTGGGGTGCTTGATTATCGTAAGTCCCTTGTCTCTCTCGTTTAGTGATAGGCATTGATATGCACAGTATCTTTAACGTAAGTGCTCGAAATGTTCTCCGTTTACTTCTTGACAGTTAGCTAACCAATGATAGAAAGCACCAACAGCATTTTCGATGATTTTATTGGGAATGAGAGCTAATTTATCTATGATCCTTTGCTGTAATTCGGCTAAATTTTGGAGTTTCGTTTTGTATACGCAATCTGTTAAATAACCCCAACAAAAATAATCTAGATGTATCAAATCAGGTGATCTAGCTGGTCATTCAGTTTTGCCTCTCTGCCCTATCCACCGATTAACAAACACTGGATTTAAGTTAGCGCGAACGTCTCGTCCATACTGAGGTGCTGTGCCGTTCTGTTGAAACGATGTGCCCTCAAAGTTGTCTCCAGCTATTTCTCTTACTGCAGGGACTATTTGATTTTGTAACATAGCTTCATAGTTTTCAGCATTTATCATCAATGAATAACGGTCCTATAATTCTGTTGTTGACTATTCCAGCCCAAACGTTTAATTTCTGTGGATATTGTGATTTGTCTTCTCGTGTCCAATGAGGGTTTGCATCTGCCCAATATCTACAATTATGCCTATTTACAGTTCCGTCAAGTTGAAATGTTTGCCTCATCTGAAAATATTATATTTGATGGAAAGTTGGGATTTTGAACTATGCGTGGCATCATATCATCACAAAACTCAACGCGACGATCGAAATTATCTTCATTTAACTCTCTGTAGTATGTTATGAACAGACGATTTACTTATTTCATAGGTACATTGTTACGACCCTGGTAATAGTGCGAGGAACACTACACATCTCGACTATAACCTAGTCCAAATAATATATGCATGTCCCGATGAGTTAAAAAGTAAAAATCGACAGATGAAATTTCAAAAAAAAATTAACCGCCTTCTAGAAACGTACTAAAAATCAACCTTGAAAATTTGTTTCATTACATTTAGATAATATTATTTGATTATTTTAGGTAATCTCTTGATTGCAAGCGCCATTTTGAATCAGCTATTTTGAATTTTAAACAACGCCACAAAGATTTTTAAAGCTTATTGCATCAATTTTTGGACAGAGGGAATGTCCAGTTGACATGGAATGCCACATATTATATTTTTCTCTCTCTAATATTTCTGTACAGACTGTGGTGATGTATAGTACGAAACCCTTCGCTTATTCGTCACACACGTATATGTAGTGATCCCCTTGTATATCCATCCTACAGATATGCGGTCCCACTTAGATCGCCAATTAACCAATCTTGATAAAGAAGATGATAATATGATTCGACGGGATCGGTTTCAATTGAGCTGTATTTGGCCAGCGTTCACCTAAAAATGATTCCCTAGTTAATGAAAGAGGCACAGTCGCATAGGACATGTCTACCGATTTGGTCTAGTTTAGAGTCTCTGTAGCTTTAAAATGTAAAGGTGTCTCGCTAATTGTCAATATTCAGTTTCGATATCCCCAGATACGTCATTGGTGTCTTGTTGTCGGGGTAGCTTAACAGTTCCTTGTCAAGTTCGTCGTTTCATCCCACAAGTGCTAAATTTATATGAAGTGATTTCTTTTCTCGTTTGTGTCATTGCTGAAATTAGCAGATTTGAGGGACCAGATCCTAGAATTCTGGAGCCTTTCAGCCAATTTATCAGATTCTTTGTTGCTTGGCAGTGCAAGTGTTCTTTAACTCAGCAAACAGCAACGCTGCTTGATTTGGCGACGGTTCTATTTTATTCATAAGCCTAAGAATTTTCTCATTATAAACCAGTATTATTATTATGATCAAAATTTTTCGTTTTTTTCGGTCTTTGTCTTTTTGTAAATTCAACCACCCACAATACTTGAAAAAAGCTCTGCTTTCCTTGTATCTACACACTCGTTTATCTCTATAAAAACTATCTATTGAAATGGAGGAATTTTTGATCTACCTGTACATGATAATAAAAATACTGTTACGTAAGAAGTGAAATATTTTTTGGGTGGATGACCCACATGGCATTAACAACAGTGAAAAAACTCTAACGCCTCGTTACATTAAATAAATATCGACTTCTGGAGTTCGGCCAATCGCCGGTTTATGTCAAAGACTGGTGCCAAAGTATTTAAAAATCTCGTCTTTTTTGTTGTCATACGCAATTATATCGTACGATGTTCGCCGTATTATAGATAGCGAGATTTTTATTGGATTTAACGATAATAAATATATCCCGTAGATTTATCAAATTTGTATAAGTAGTTTTTTTAAAGGACTTCTCATAAAACCCATGATATAAAAACTGATTAATAAAAAAAGACGACTGCTTTAATTTTCATGTAACTGAAAAGATAAAAACAAGTTCATAACATAATATGCAATATATATTATATATAGGGTGACGGAAAAGTAACGGGGCGGCTAGATATTTCCTCAGATAAGATTTTAAAAAAGTCCAAGGTTATTATTTAAGTAAGTTTCAATGAGGAATCTAATGGTGACCTCAGATTTTACCTTCAAGGTTATTTGGAGGTCAACTTTAGTTTTTTTTCATGAAAGCCTTTTCTTTTGACATTGGCAACCGACAAAGCGGGAAATTTTACGTTCAAATATCTACTCAGGTTATAGGTCGGATATGACCTCAGGGGTCACTTTAAGGTTATTTAAGTTTAAACAAGATTTGGGTGCCTCTGAGAATAAAAGCTATTCCGAAAATTAGGCATCAACAAAAGTCATTTATTTTTACCAGGCGCATTGGGTAGTGATGTTAGCCACGACCATGACATTCAGGTTAATTTGAAAGTATTTTTTTTTAAATAGGTATGTATTTTTAAGTTCAGAAATCAACAGAATAAAACATCAAAATCGAACGACTTTTCTAAAAGAAAATTGATTTACTTTCAGCATTACCCAGGAACAACGACATGTACATAATTAATTCAATTGTTCTCTTTGGGGTGCTTGATTAGCGTGAGTCCCCTTGCATCTCATATTTCCCCCTAGCCTCTCACGTTCTCCCCTCAAGGCTACTTTAGCATTTTTCCTTTGTCTTGCCTTGCTGTAACTTAACTGATCAAGTCGAATTCAGTTTAAATGTTCACACTGGAAACCTGGAACTCCTTGACAAAAAGCTATGCGATTGTAAAAATGAGACCGTCGTATTACCAATCATATCTCTATCAATCAAAGCAGCTTCTTGCGGAATCCGATTTCGCAGTTTAGCTAAGTTTTGTTGTTGAGTTACCTACATTTTACTCTTTAAGTAACTTCAAAGAACGTCCCTACCATAGTGAGGGACAACTCCGTCTTGTTGGAACCATGTATTAACAAAATTATTACCAGCTACCTCTCTTGTTCTTGGTGAGTAAATAGTCATATCTTGCGGCAGCCTAAACATTTACCTTTTATGGATATTGGGTGTGGCTCTCCAGCATCGAAGCAGGATTTGTGTCGGACTAATATCTACCATTGTGTCTGTTAAAATGAAAGTAACTTCATCACAAAAAAAAGTATAGTACAAAAAGAGAGAATCTCCATCGATTGTGTTCATCGTCATTTCATAAAATTAATTTTGACGATCAGGATCATCCTCATTAAGCGCCTGTAACAAATGGATCTTGTAGGGATGAAATTTTATGCCTTTCAAAACTCTTCACGCTGTATTATGAGCAACATCATGCTCATCACCTACTATATGTAAACTAAGATACAAATTCTCAACAAATACTTGAGCAAGTTTTAATTACTTCTGCTCAGTTGCTACAGCATTTGGCCGATCAGATTTTTTAAGATCCTTGATGGTTCCATGAACCACAATGCGCAGTATACTGCTTTCAACTGTACATTTTTAAATAGGACTTGATGCTTCTCCACTACGGAAAGTGCGATTAAATAGCAGTCGAACTCGATCAAAAGACCGTTCTCGATCTCCCCAACCACGAATCATTAATAATGGTTGGTTCATAGTTCCAAAAACTATCAACGACCACTAAAAATTTCCACTAAACACTTACACTTGGTTGGTATTTGTTGGTGGTTCTTACTTCAAAATTTAACAGTTAGTGAAAATAAAGGATAAGTAATCAAAATTGTCATGAATATTCTAACCTAAAAGTAAACCGTAAATTTTTTGCTTTTCAATTGTGGTTATTAAACTAATTTTATTCTAAAGTGTTTCGACTATTTTGTGACACATTTTTACTAAGTTTTGTTTATTTATGATGTTATTTTTTATATTTTTATGTATTTATCAAATTTTTCTTCAGCCAATAACATCCGAAAGCGTACACAAATGATGCCGACTTTTTAAAAAGTTAAAAGATGACCAGCGTCTTAGATGATAATTGATAGTTGTTAATTTTTAGTTGGAACTATGAACATATGAAAGTAAAGTGTGTCATTTAACTTGCAAATGAAAGTTGATAGTGGAAATTCTTAGTGGTAGTTGATAATTTTTTGAAGTATGAACCGACCATAAAGATAGCCCCTTCCGCTCCGTAAGTTTAACATACATAATCTTTTAGCGAGATTTGGAGAGTAAAAAAATCGTGATACTTAAATGTAGTTATAATAGGTAGTGTCGGTATGAAGATAAAAGGTTAGTGACGGGGACTCTTCCAAATGTGATGGAATGAAAATTGTCAGTGGACTTATATTAATAGCAAAATGTACAGAAAAATCAGGATTAAATTGAATTACTTTGAGTTAATAGCAGAAACGCTTCCAAATTTATTGGCACATATTAATAAACGCAATTCCAAATAAGAATGATTTTTTTTTAATGTTGATGAAATTTCAGAATTTGACATCATAATTGGCCTCATTGATTTTCAAAAAACCTTCTACCAGACAGGAACAAGATGCGGACCGGGGGATAATCGCCCCCCTCCCTCCAAAAGTTTAGAATTAAGAACAATAGGCTCGCCTGTCTGTTGCATTAGGAACTTGGATATCTCTGACACTTCCCCCCCCCCCTCCCCGACAACACGTTTTCTTTTGTCATACAGTATTGTCTTGTAGGAGCTATTTCGATCTTTTCTGTGTTCTTATAATATTTCTCTCTCCCCCCCTTCACAAAAAAAAAAGAAAAGAAAATGAGACTGGAGTCTTCAAATTCAAATCAAATGACCTTGAAAGTCATACTCGAAGTTAAAATTAAGGTCACTAGACAAAGTGCCTTGTTATAATAAGTACCTTTTATCGATACATAATTTTCTGAATAGCTTTTATTCTCAGAGGCACCCACATCTTGTTTAAACTTAACCTTTTCGATTACCAATATCAAAAGAGGGATTTCCTTTTAAAAAAATAAAGTTGACCTCCAGATACTCTTTAAGACCATTGTCAAGGTCAAATTTAATATCGCTATTAGATTCTTCATTGAAAATTATTTAAGGTAAGTACCAAAAGTTAAAGATTCTCAGGCCTAAAGAATTTTGTTTTTGTACGAACTGTACAGAACACACGTTAACTTTCAATATACAGACACATTCTTATACAGTAATAACTTTAAATATAATAAATCTGGCAGCGCCGTAAATGTCTTTATTGAATGATCTATAGAGTAAACGTGTGTATAGTAGTGTTCATATAGTGCGAGTCTCATATGTATACAGTTTGTTATGTTAACATCCCAACACATTGAGAAAATAAATAAAAATATCGAGAAATATATTTAAAAAATGTCACATTCTGAAGACCTAACCTAACTAACTTAGGTTTGAATTATCGCGCGTTACCCAGTCGTGATCACTGTACCCCACAACGCGTCAGATGTTTTCAAATTATTTTTATTTAAAAATTTGTATTTTCTAAACAAAACGGTCAAGAAATTCCGTTTTTTTTCCTAAAAAATTCATAATTTTTGGACCTACGTTGCATTAGTTTTTAAAAAATATGGTAAAAACCGTTTTTGAGATATTCCAAATTGTATTGGCATTTTGTTATATGTAGTGACCTCCAGCATGTTAATTATGCATATTTTAATTGTTAATATTTCGTCTCACAGACGATTAAAAAATTTCGTTTTTTTTTTAATTAAATAAAAGACACTTTTGTAAACTATATATTCAAATTCGATCACATTCCTAAGAAAAGCCGTTTCATGAGTGAACTACCTTAAGCAATGACCTTGATCTTTTTGAAAAATATCTTACCTGAAGGAATATATATATATATATATATATATATATATATATATATATATATATATATATATATATATATATATATATATAAATATAAATTTTTACTCATGTTTTTCGACATAACTGAAAAGGTTAATAGACATATCTCATCTCGAAATATAATACTTAAATGCATAGTATACACGGTCGTGAATATGTAGTATGCTAGACACCCATTTAATACTGATAGAAATTGAGTTAGCTACATTATTCTCTCGTGCGAAGCTGAAACGGGGGATGCTAACATTTTAAAAAATCGTTATTGTAATAATTATTCTGGTACTATTTCTAACTGAACTAACCTGAACTACTATATTAATTCAGTGAATTCAGTGTAAACATTTCACTAATTAACTCTACTCCAATCTTCGCAGTAGATCTTAAAATTTTGTTCTGTTAAAGCTAAGTAATTACAGATTTATTTTTTCAATAATTTTTCAATGAAAGCCATAGCCAAAATACTTCTAAAAATAGTAAAAAAAATAGAGTTGATACGAGAAAACAGCAGAATCTACAATGTGACCATTCTAAGAACGTAAATGAATAAACATCTCCAACTTTATAGAAAATAAAAAAGCCATTGAACAAAAAATGTAGAGAAATCCGGTACAAGTATAATATAAATACATTTTCACTCATACAGAGTTGCTCTAAAAGAAATGTGTTAAATTCAAAATCCCAGTTTGTTTTGCTAACTTACGTATTTCCAGTGACGATACAATATTCGATTGGAACTATTCACCCACCTATTCCAGTCCATGGGATAAATTAATTTCTATAATTAATAGTATTACTTGTCATGTAGTGTTAATACCAAGGTTAATACTAACAATTTTTTAGGGCATCTAAATCTAAAAACTTGGACATCGACATTTTTTATAATAATACTTCACCTAGATTTTAGTATTTATTTTCAGATATTTAGCTAATTTTAGTTTTTGGGCTCGCCTAATGACGCACATAGTAAACTATTGTTTGTACAGAGTAGACCAAATTAAAATATACGTGTATAGGTACAATTGCCAAGTACCTATGACAGTTATGTTATCGATAATATGCAGTATTAATTATGACCCTTCTACAATTATATACCGGGTGTCAACGAATCTATTAGACAAGTCATAATTTCTAGAGTATTATGTGTATCAAAATGAGAATTGGTACAGGTAAATGTTATGTGAAGAGGAGAGTTTTCGCATATTTTCCACTTTCCGGCCACTTCCGGTTTCATCGGAAATGGTCCCGGTTTTGAATTTTTAAATGGAACACCCTGTATATTTTAACATCTTTGGATTTCTCAGACAATTCTAGATCAGAATGTGATATTTTAAAAACTTTTTACGTCTACTTCATTTTTTTAGAGCCACTTTTAAAATTGCATCTAGGTGGCCATGATCGGACGCAAACTAATCTAAGGGGCTTAGGTGATGTCAAAAAAATACAATCGCAAAGTTTTAGTTACTAGTATGAAAGACAGGAATAAGACAAGTTGACAAAATTACATTTTCATTTCTAACTATTAATTTTCAAATGGCGACCCCTTTTTGACAACTACTTTTCGAAAAAAGCATTCTTTGACGAATCTAACGGTACTAATTTATTTGCGATTGGATTAGACATAAGAACAGAAATTAAATATTATTAAGCAAAATACTGGATAATTTATTTACTTATGACAAGTGCGCCATGGACAGCCATGATGCATAATAATTTGTAACTGTTTTTATCAAGTCTTCTTTGGAAAACAAAGCACTCACTTAAGTAGATAATGACAGTAACATACGAACAGACGTAAAAGTTTCTTAATTTTCGTTAAGTTTAGTTTAAATTTTTGTTAAAATAATGTATACTCAAAGTGAAAAAGTGGATATGTTATTAATATTTGGAGAGTGTCATAGAAATTCAAGGAATGCTGCCGAGTTGTATGCTCATAGATATCCGAATCGGCAACATCCAGCCCATCCGTATGTCGAGACTCGCTTAAGGCAAATAGGAAATCAAGAGGCGGAACAGAGGTTTATCATAAATGAAGAGACTGAGATTAACGTACTTACTATGGTTGAGGTTGATATAACAGTTTCGTTAAGAAACATTAGTCAAGAACTGCAGATAAGTTATGAATCAGCAAGAAAAATACTGAAAAAGTATGGATATCGAGCATTTAAATATCAGTTACATCAACATTTGTATACTGAGGATGGCGATAGACGGGTAGTGTTTTGTGATTGGCTGCTTCAAAATCATAGAGTTAACCCAAATTTTACAAATAATGGTATGTTCAATAAGCAAAATACTCGGTACTGGGCCCAACAAAATCAACATGAAATGAGAGAGGGCAATTTTCAAGAAAGATTTGGCGTCAATGTCTGGGCTGGTATCGTTGGAAACAGAATAATTGGGCCAATATTGTTTCAAGGTCAGTTAACAGGGGTTAGATACTTAGGTTTTCTTCAAAATGAAATCGAAAATCATCTCAATGATATACTTTTAGCAGTTTTACGGCGAATTTACTTTCAACAAGATGGAGTACTGCCTCACAATACTAGAGAAGTTCTTAATTATTTAATAGAGCATTTTAATAATCGAATTATTGCAACCAATGGTCCGGTACGGTGGCCAGCCCGCTCACCGGATCTTACTGTGCTCGATTTCTTTGTCTGGGGATATGTTAAAGAAAGGGTTTACTATGGAGCAGCCCCAGCTACTCTTGAAATATTAGAAGAAAGAATTTTACGGGCATTTAGAAGTATAACGCCCCAAATGCTACAAAACGTGTTGAGAGAAACAATTGAACGAGCTGAAATGAGTCGTGAAAAAGAAGGAATGCACTTTGAATATTTACTACACTAAACTTTTTAACAAATTCAGCTACTGTACTTTCAAATATTTTAAGTGCGTCGTCTAAGTTATTAGTTTATTTTGTTAGTTTTTTGTTAATTTTGTTAAATTTTTAATCCAATTCCTGTCTTTCATACTAGTCACTAAAACTTTGCGATTGTATTTTTTTGACATCACCTAAGGCCGTTAGATTAGTTTGCGTCCAATCATGGCCACCGAGATGCAATTTTAAAAGTGGCTCTAAAAAATGAAGTAGACGTAAAAAGTTTTTAAAATGTCACATTCTGATCTAGAATTGTCTCAGAAATCCAAAGATGTTAAAATATACAGGGTGTTCTATTTAAGAATTCAAAACCGGGGCCATTTCCGGTGAAACCGGAAGTGACCGGAAGGTGGAAAATATGCGAAAACTCTCCTCTTCACATAACATTTACCTGTACCAATTCTCATTTTGATACACATAATACTCTAGAAATTATGACTTGTCTAATAGATTCGTTGACACCCAGTATAATTAAGATTAAAAAAAATAATTGGTTAAATTAATTTTAATTTTTAACATATGTTTTAAAATCGATCACATAATTGAACTTCAAATTTTTAATCGAATATGGTCTTTGAAAGCCTCTTTAAAAAATACAAGACAGTTTTTTTTTCCTTTCTTTTATTTTTTATCTTATTGTTATATCCAAAATATTATTTCCACGCGATTTTTTTTTATTATTTTTTTCAACGGAAGTCTTATTGAAATATCGAAGATTATCCACTCAAATAAACGTTCAACTTCGGAAAAATTCGAATAGAACTAGAAGTTGGTACAGATCTTAAAAACATTACATATGAAATGTCAAAAGTTCCCATCGATCCCACTTCTGCTAAACATTTTATTCAAAACCAAAGGTAAAAAAAATCGTCTTTCCTTAGATATCTTACACCATAAGTGCTATGGTAAAAATAGTTTTAACGAAGTTTGTAGATTATGCGATTCTCTACAAAAACAGTCTTTATACTTGTTTCCTATGAATTATCGTGATAGTCGTATTCTGCATAATTAGCGCTCTTTTTCACAACAGCTTTGTAGAGAAAATTTGGTGCATTTTTTACGTGGTTTCCCCTGTACGCATAATCTACGATCTGTTCTTATCAAACAAGAACAAATTTCTACTGAGAAAAAAATAATACTGTAGTTAATTATCAACCATAGTTCATTATTATTGATTTTAAAAAAATTGTGTTATGATTAATTTCTAATTCTACTTTAACAGTCACATTCTTCTCTTTTTCCTCTTCTTCCTTTTGTTGCTGGATTTCTGTAGATTGCTCGAAAAAACATGATGGATCAGATATATCTTCATTAATATCATAAACATCATCATATGTTGTATTTGATTTGACTTTGGAGCAACACTGGCCTTAGCAGTTAGTACATACTTTGAAACAACATAATTCGACTTTTTTACAGCTACAATAATAATTGCAACCTTTCTTGCAATTACAAACGATTTTATGTACTGAGAAGTTTTTCCGGATTGGGCGGGAGTAGAATTTGCATCGTCTCCAAACCGTTATTGTTTAATACCTAGCTCCAATCTTCAAGGTCCAGTTCGTTACCTAGCCATACTTGGACTTGATAGTAGACACGATATAAATATTGATAGGTGTCAGAGGAAGATAGAATAACTATATACTTTTAATCTTCCGGGGACTTTTTACCAATCCGTCTATAGAATGGATTTTTGTTGGAGCTGCATACATATCAAGATGAAAACGAATTGCATTAGTGTGGATGATGTCTGGAGAAAAGTCGATATCTCGTAAGTACCTCAACGCAATGCATTAAATCTTAATAATTTAACTACTTCTGTTTTACCTCTTTTGAATAGTAAAGAAAGAAATCCTCTATCGATATTATAGGTAGGATTTGAACATTTACACATTGAAAGTAATCGTAAATTGCTGATTTCTGTATTTTTCGTATTCCAACTACATCGACGATTGATAATGGATAATGAGCTAATTCATTTTCCAAAAGTTTTTCAAAAGTTTTAGTAATAATAAAGGATTTACAGGTACTTTCTCACCATGAACTTTTATAACGCCGATGACAGTTAAAAGAGGTTGTATTTTATCTTCACGTTTCAATTTAATATTATTAAACGTTTTGCCAATCATTTAGTTACAGGCCCTATTCGAATGTCGTGAGCAGTGTGACATTTTATTTTGTCACCACCACCACTCCACTTGCTATGGTCATTTTTTGTACTTCAGGTAGGGGATTATGAAAATCACTCGCGAAGTCTTTCAACGTCTTTAATATTTCTTTTTACACGTGAATCGCTTGTCTACATACTAATCTGTGGTATCCATTTTAACATTGGATAGATCTTCCAGTCTATCACAAGGTGGACTAATCAAAGTTGTACTGGCTTCTTCCATTTTTTGTTCTTTTAATTGCAACAATACTTTTCCTAGTGTTATAGATGATTTGTCTTGTATCAGATAAACTATTTATTTTGTTCAATTACAACGATTTCACCTCCAGCCAACAAGGATACTGCAATCAGTGCTGATATGGCAGATTACCAGGCAGATGTTTACCAATGGTATATCGCGAATGAAATTAAAGACATACAGCAACTTTGAGAATCATATAATTTGTATGTATTTTATGGCATAAGTCATACACAAACCAATATCTCGAGATTTGTACTTATATTAGATGTCTGATGACGTATACAGGCCGAGTATGACGGGATATTTCCAATTTTAGAAATAGCGATAATTCCTAGGAAACAAAATATAATTATGTACCTTTTTTGTAGTGAATCGCGTATTTTACCAACTAAACAATAATTAATTTTACAAAATGAGACCAGTTTTGAGGAATTTGCATAAAATCGATTTTTGACCTGTGACCTGGAATAAAATTTTTAGTTTAAGTAAAATTCGATGGGGACTTTTAAAATTTCCACCGAATGTTGTTTTTAAGATTTTTACCAATTTCGAGTTCTATGCGATTTTTTCGAAGGTTGGACTTTTTTGTCTATTAGCTAGGAAATCGCTAAAGACGTTCAACTGCTGAGATATAAACAGTAAAAAAAGTTATAAATGAGTCAGTTTAAAATAAATCAATCGACAATTAACCATTAATTGTAGTTTTCCACATCCAATGATATATATCACGATATAGGTTTTAATATCAAAGTTCCCTGAATATCAATTGGCATAGAACTTGTTACTGACACGAATGCTCTGGGTTGATTCCTGGTCAATATGAATAGTTTTTTTTTTTTTAATTTCAGATTGCTTAAGAGTTCTTAGTTATTAAGTATACTTTAGGTTCTTAAAATTTTGGAAAAATGTCACACATATATATATATATATATATATATATATATATATATATATATATATATATATATATATATATATATATTATATATTTATTTGTTTATTTATTTATTTATTTATTTATTTATTTTTTCAGGTTTGACATAATTAAGAAACTAGGGCAAGGAACATTTGGTAAGGTGCAGCTAGGTATTAACAAAGAGACTGGACAAGAGGTAAGCTTCTTACAAGTTTTTTTTTAATCTCTAATAAGCATAAAAATTACACAAAAAACAATTTGTGAAAGGACCTCAGATACGTTGAGGCCAACCTCTCCGGCCATCTGGTACAAATTGTGCATGCCGGCCGTAATGCAAAAGCGATAATATTAAACTGCGCAGGTAAAGTACAGTAATATTTTGACGCACATGCCTCCGGTCAGCTTGCACAGATAAACCTTGAGTAGAGGTTGAGGGCCAAAAGTCATTTGTCGACCTTACAGGACGCCTCGGCCGCCTGCAGAATCCTTAACCCGCCGAAATAGAAACTCCCATTTTCGTATTTTTTTCTTGATTAACGATCCTACTAAAAAAGAAGTTTGAAATAGTTATCTTCATCCATAAGTAAATAATTATGCCAGTCTTCATTCGATAAATGACCATAGAAATAATTTAAAGCAACCACTAGACCAACTTTTGCCACAAATTATTTCAATATTCAATATATTCAAAGATAGTTTTATTACTATAATATATGCTTTGGACTGAAGAACGCTGAAGGCGGTCGTGCATGTTTATTATGACGTTCCGTTGTAAGGGCCCTTAATAATAATATCCATTTTAATATATTCAGTTCTGTATTTGGATGTAAAATGTTGAAACTACGCAATTCGTATCTTTAACTGTTTAGCTCTATAATAAAGTCAAGGTCATATTTCACTTTTATTAATCGAGGTATTATTATTTTAGGTAGCTATTAAGACAATAAAGAAATCAAAAATTGAGTCTGATGCAGATCTTATTAGGATTAGGAGAGAAATTCAAATCATGTCTTCGGTACAACATCCCAATATCATTCACATATACGAAGGTAACAAAAATACTTTATGAAGGGAAAAGAAGGAATATCGGTTTCCTAAAAAAATCGACCCTAATTTATCAAATCTGTGATATAGATAAATAAATACTTTATTAGTTCCTGTACGTACAATAACAAAACAAGGTATGGAAATAGCTTAACATACAAATTACACTTTATAATTGAATATATATATATATATATATATATATATATATATATATATATATATATATATTATTACTTTAGGACGTTTCGATTCTTTCGAATCTTTTTCAGCTGAGTATGTCGGAGGCTTCTATAAAAATATACATGTTATATATGGAATAACAGGTTAAAAACTTACCAATAAGAACGGGGATTTTTGTTTTAAGAAAAGATTAACAAAAATCCCGGTTCTTAATGGTAAGTTTGTAACCTGTTATTCTATATATAACAACATTATTCCCGTGTCAAAACAATGGAGAAGCTCCGAATCCGAGAAATGACGATAGCGCTGTTTCGTCCCGGTGTGGAACTCATCAGGCCATTGCGTTCGATACAAACCATCATACGACCTCTATCCTACGATGACAGATGAACCGAAAGGGCGATGACATTACCAAGGTGGAATCTGGGCAATTAATACGTGACTCGAGTTCTACGGTGGATGGCAAAGACACTACACCATGAAATTAAGAGCTCGTGTAGATGTCCTTCCTCTATATCGACGCAATTAACAACCTCTGATCATACGTCTGTGTGAAAAGTGTCGAAGAGAAGAGGTCGTATAATTTCATCTCGAGTAATTATGTATATATATATATATATATATATATATATATATATATATATATATATATATATATATATATATATATATGCATGTAGGGTATAAGATTTAATAGTTATACAACGGCGTTCTAAAATTATTACTCGACAAGTGAGCAACCTTATCATGTTCACATGTATTTCAAATATAAACACAAAAATTAGAAATATTATCAGAGTAATCGAAATATATCAACATCAACCTATTTTTGACAAAATCTTACGATATTACTAATAAAAAAAAAAGGAAAACGACCCTAACGCAATATAAAATTATTGACACATTTTTAATTTGCCATATCAGTTCATTAAACCGAAATATTTTATTATTATTCATTAAAAGTAAAGTAAAAGTAAATTAGAGTTTATTAATTTCAATTTTAATAAGCCTAGTATAAATTATTAACATTTATTATTTATTAACATAAATGTTTAATGAAAATTATTTAGTCGGCTACAGAAATTAGAATATATACCTGCAAAATACAGGCCTTACAGAACACTAATTATGAAAATCAGCCCCGATTACCCTTAAAGTGATTTAATTGATTAAGTTCTATTAGATGTACAAGATAAAAGGTTTCTTAACGGACAAACAATTGTTTTACCTTAATATTTTTAAGCACAGCAAACTATTGCCGAATTAACCATTCGGCAAACTAAGCCGCGATGGATTGCGCTTAAGCGGACGGCAGATTTGGCTGGCGACATGACTGCTAATCGGTCACCTAAGCTTAAGGAAATATCTATACACAATGAGCATCTATAATGAAGAATCAACTATGTGACGAAGAGAACGAAACAGCCCTAAATATAATCTTCTAACCTACTGGCGATACCTTCAAAGATCGATTAATCCTGTAGATCTATACCCAGAGGACAAACTAGTGAACAAGCTCCTAAACCTGATTAAGGTAACCAACTTGTTCATATATAACAGGCAATACACTAAGTCTGCAGGTTGCAATGTAAGGGCATATATATATATATATATATATATATATATATATATATATATATATATATATATATATATATATATATATATATATATATAAAGTATATTTGCAATGTTTGGCAAGTTAATTTTTTCTCCTCCTGAGAAGTAGAAGAGTCAACATTGTGATTTATTATTTTTAAAGTATTACTGTATTTGGCAATGTTCTTACAAAAATGATCCACATTCTCTTACCAATAAAGTAACTGATCAATATGAACACCAAGAAATATACATTTTCCAAAGACACAAGTTTCATATTATATTTGAAGTTAAATGGGGTGTTTAATCGGTTGCTAACAAATAATATTTGTGTTTTGGAACCGTTCAACAACAGGAAATCGTTGGCCTGAAAGAAATCTTCCAAAGCCTCCAGTGTATCAGTTGCATGATTCTAAAGCATACCAATGCCTTTTTTAATAGATATTTTATTGGTATTACCAGTATACAAATGATTTGCGGTAACATGTGAAGGCTCTCCCGGTTCAGATCCTTGCACTTCCTTGCAAAGGTTAGTATAGGTTTACTTTTATTTTTCGAAAATACTCAAAATATCTACAAGGTTCCTTAATAGACAGAGTTTTTTTTTATTTAATATTTTAATAGAAAAAAAAAAATCATGAAGAAGAACTGCGTCGCATATTGAGCCTGGACACCACTTCGCAACACAACATGGTAACATCACAGCATTCCCATCTTTTGTCGGTCTTGGGCCGTCACATCGAAAAAGTGTTACGCGTCCACGTTACGTCTGGACACCGGTCCGCAACGTCTCCCTTACTTGAAAGAATGCATGAACTGATGAGATGAAATAATATTACTCGCTGATGAGACGCAGTTATGTTCGGTTTCACCATGAACCTAATCACTCCGTATCTGTAGGCAGCTTTAAACATAATATATATATATATATATATATATATATATATATATATATATATATATATATATATATATATATATATATATATATATATATATATAAAATACTGTGCCAACTGTGAAAAATGTTGTTTGCTTCTGTTTTTTCAGATTCAAGATATTTTGTTGTTATAAAAATATTAATTTTGATTGATCGATATAGCAGGCTAGGCTTGAGAAGCCCTTCCATTGCAACCTGAAGACTTATTGTATTGCCTATTATATATGAACAGGTTGATTGCCTTAATCAGGTTTATTAGCCTGTTCACTAGTTTGTCCTCTGGGTATAGACCTTCAGGATTGATCGATCTTTGAAGATGTCGCCAATAGGTTAGAAGATTATGTGTAAGTAAGACTGTTTCGTTCTCTTCGTCACATAGTTGATTCTTCATTATAGATGCTCACTGTGTATAGATGTTTCTTTAGGCTTAAGTGTCCGGTTATCAGTCATATCACCAGCCAAATCTGCCGTCTGCTTAACCGCAATTCATCGCGGCTAAGTTTGCCGGATGGTTAACTCGGCAATAGTTTACTATGCTTAAAAATATTAAAGTAAAACAATTATTTGCCCGTTAAAAAACCTTGTATCTTGTACATTCAATAGAACCCAAAAGGCCAATTATATATCACTTTAAGGTTAATTGGGGCCGATTTCCATAATTAATGTTCTGTAAGGCCTGTACTTTGTAGTTATATATTCTAATTTCTGTAGCCAATTAAGTCATTTTTATTAATTCCATTATAAAAAGCCCTTGACTACAATAGTAGATTTTATTAAACATTTATGTTAATAAATAATAAATGTTAATAATTTATACTTTTATAGGCTTATTAAAATTGAAATAAAAAACTTTTATTTACTTTTACTTTCCTTTTAATAAATAATAATGAAATATTTCGGTTTAATGAACTGATATGATAAATTAAAAATATATCAATAATTTTATGTTGCGCTAGGGTCGTTATCCCTTTTTTTATTAGCAATATCGTAAGATTTTGTCAAAAATAGATTGATGTTGATATATTTCGATTGCTCTGATAATATTTCCAATTTTTGTGTTTATATGTGAAATACATGTGAGCATGATACGGTTGCTCACTTGCCGAGTAATAATTTTAGAACGCTGTTGTATAATCAACTATTGAAAAGTGCCCCGCCAAGTCGTGCAATCACTGCGTAGCAACCTTAACTGGAACTATCTTAGCGTATTTTTAAACATCCTGTATTTTTGCACTGAAAATGCGTAAAAGCTTCAAGCTTCTGTTATAAAGAGTACTTGTCAAACTGGAGGTTACTTAGGCGTATCAATATTTATAACATTAATAAAAATGTTGATGCCATTATAAGCCTCAGATACGGGTTTCTCATTTAATTGCTACTAATACGGATGTTTTTTTTGACTGGTCTAATTAAAGCATATAGTTATTCCTGAAAAAAGAAAAGGATAGAAAAACAAGTGAGATTACAAGTCTCTGTAAGTCATATACTAAGCTAAATAACATTAGGACTTGGCATACAGGACAAGAATATGACAGCTACTACTTTTTGTTAGAATCAATACACATAACGGTGACAGCTACCCATTATAATTAAAAGACGTTTTAATGGTATATCTACTCTACAATATTTATCTCCATTATTTTATACCATACTATTTCTTAGAACTTAATGTGGCTAACTGTACGTGTAAGGAATAGCTGTCCCTTATTTGACGTAACTACCAACTCACTAAATGTTATTTAACTTAAAATGTAGAGACTTAACAGAGATTTGTAAAAGTGTCAGGGTTAAGAATATAGATGCTATAAATGTGGCTCTCAAAAGTTTTTTACATATATGTTTTTGATGGAATATTCACGAACTTTAACAAGAAGTGAGTTCAGAGAACTAACAGAATACAGTGTGTAGGACAATATATATTTTTAATATATCTGAACGACCCCAAATAGTAAAATTCTGCCGTCTAAATTAAATTAAATTTTAAAGAACAAAGTATTAACAATGATTATTATCTTATATAATTTTAAAATTTTAGTATTCGAAAACAGAGAAAAAATGGTTCTAGTCATGGAATATGCCGCTGGCGGCGAATTGTACGATTATCTCTCTGAAAGGAAAGTACTACCAGAAGACGAAGCCCGTAGAATATTCCGACAGATCGCTACGGCGTGTTACTATTGTCATAAGCACAAAATTTGCCACAGAGATTTGAAATTAGAAAATATTTTGCTGGATGAAAATAATAATGCAAAGGTAATAAGATAATTTACTTTTCTTGTATTTTAATAAGTTTTATTTATCCTAGAAGTTTGTTATGCTATTTTTTTTTACACTCTATACAGACAGACAGATGGAAAAATTTCGATCCTTAGAAACGGTAGGAAACTGACTTTATGGGATACTTCTCAAAATATTTTTTTGTTAAAAGTTTATACGCTAAACTTATTTTGGTGATATCAAATATTGTTTAAATTTTACAGGGTTGCTTAAAATAAAAAACATTTCAATAAGACTTAATAAAAGTGGATGTAACTCTATCTGTAATGAGATATTTCCGCTCACCATTACCTTAACCTAGCCTAGAAATAAATTTCGTATGTTTTAGATTGCGGATTTCGGACTTTCAAACGTTTTTGACGATACAAGGTTGCTCAATACTTTCTGTGGCTCACCTCTATATGCTTCACCAGAAATTGTTAAAGGTATATTTAAGATTTCTGAAATGTTCCCCTTAAATACGCCCACTTTGTTTTATACATGATAATCAAAAAGTTTGAAAAAAGTTCTAACAAAAATCTTAATCTTGGTAATCATAGATATAATTAATTACCCTGGGAAATCATTTACATGGAACATTTCTGGTATTTATGTCCAGGTACACCATATCAAGGTCCCGAAGTTGATTGTTGGTCCCTAGGAGTCCTATTGTACACTTTAGTGTATGGTGCTATGCCCTTTGATGGAAGCAATTTTAAGAGATTAGTCAAACAAATATCTCAAGGGGATTATTATGAACCTGCAAAGCCTAGCCGTAAGTAGATTTTTAAATAGCTTTTGTAATTGTGTGATCCTGTGTGTTAAATATTAATCCATTATTTGGTTTTCCTCAGAGTGTAAAAATTGGTATCTTAGTAATAATATTTTGACTGAAATAATATCTCGAGATTTTGCTTATATTACCTTTTTGCAGCATTTCGTTCCATATTTTTAGAACATAATATTTTTTAAATGAGAAAAAATTACGAAATTTCTAGATTTTTTTGCTTCTCCAAGATTTAAAGAGTCTTGAAGATATCTATCTAAAAGTTAAAAACACGACTTTAAAATCATCTCACACTAGTTTCATATAAACCGTTTTTACCACCTTACTTTTGGTACTTTTTGCCTACTGTTTATATGCTTTTAAAAACCACGAACCCTCCTTCAGTATATATTTTTTTGTTTTTAATTATAGCTGCTTCTCCTTTGATACGTGATATGTTAACTGTGAATCCTAAAAAGAGAGCCACCATAGAGCAGATTTGTTCCCATTGGTGGGTAAATGAAACTTACGATGAATGTTGTCTGGATATCAGTGAAGAACTGGCCAATCAGACTCCAGTGAGTAGATAGGTCGTTTTTAATTACTTTTTGTTTATTTGTAAGATTTATACCAAAAATATATTTCTGATTTTCCGTAGGCCTTGTTGTGTAATTGGTAAGCATCTTATAGGAAAAGTGGCAAACGGATAATTAATATAAAATTATTGATTTTTTTAAATTATTGCTTCCTAATGACTTGTTTGTGTTTTAGGTGAGGTTAGATGTTCTGTTATCTTTAGCTCCTCCAGCTCCACAATTAGAAAGTGCGAACTTAGTTGTAAATGTATCAGAAGAAGTCAATCCTGAAGCAGTTGCACCTACGAGATCTCAGAGTGTTGGTAGTCTAATGGAGTTCACATCACCAGAAAAGTAAGAAAAAATATTTTGGTATTCTGTTTATCCAACAAACGTTATACAACATAATATGGCCCTTTAATTTATTAAATATTAACTATATTGTTAGGTTTACAGAATTTACACTTTTTATATAAATAATTAATTCCTGTTAATCATATGTGATATATATTACAATAAACAATTTCACGGTCTAAGTATTTGGAAAAATTATTTTATCCTTCTTACGACCGTTAAGAAAGGGAACAGATAGTATATTCTCTGCGAATTTCACTCTGGTTCTCTCTTCATACTAGTTTCGACCAGCTGTGACGAACCGAGAGCAAAATGCACAGAAAACAACTGTCTACTTATAATCCCCATATCGCAAAATATCGGCAGGATATTACCCGCAAAACTTGATGCCGGACTGTTATCTTAAACAGTACAAACGACCATCTGAATATACCCCGGAGCGATAGGAAATTTGTTACAAATAAACAATTTCACGGTCTATGTATTTGGAAAAGTTATTTTATTCTCCTTACGACCGTTAAGAAAGGGGACAGACGGCATATTCTCTGCGAATTTCACTCTGGTTCTCTCTCCATACTAGTTTCGACCACCTAATGGTCTCATCAGTGGAGCTGTAACGAACTGAGAGCAAAATGCACAAAAAACAACTGTTTACTTAAAATCTCCATATCGCAAAATATCGGCAAGATATAAATTTACCGCTCCGGAGTATATTCAGATGTTCGTTTGTACTGTTTAAAATAACAGTCCGGCATCCAGTACTGGGGGTAATATCCTGCCGATATTTTGCGATATGGGGATTTTAAGTAGACTGTTGTTTTTTGTGCATTTCGCTCTCGGTTCGTTACAGCTCCACTGATGAGACCATTAGGCGGTCGAAACTAGTATGGAGAGAGAACCAGAGTGAAATTCGCAGAGAATATACTGTCTGTCTTAATATATATATATATATATATATATATATATATATATATATATATATATATATATATATATATATATATATGAAATTTCAATTATCTATTTTGACTGTTATTTTATTACTTTACTGGATATTTTTTTAAAGTTACATCTCATTTCCTTAAATAAAATTAAAGTTAATAACAAACAAACTGACTACATTTCACTACCAATTATCAATTTAGTCAATATTAGCAACGACACATAGGAAATCTATGAAGTTCAAAGTTTACCTTTGCAAGAATACTAATTGCTAAATTTTTAATTTAATATAATTTTTAAGAAAATTTTGTTTTAGGAGGATAATAGACCTAATAAATGAGGAGAAATTTGGGCCTAAGAGGAAACTAGAATCCACCGTAAGCACTGATAGAGCCAACATAGATAAACGTAGAGAAAAGATCATTAAAGAAAATACTGTAGCAGATATCACGGTAAGTAGTCATATATACAGTAGTTGAGAGATTGTAACTGAAAAATTTTGTTAAAGCCAAGAGTTTTTTATAGGTTCATGGAGCTATTCAAGAAGATGTGTCCCAGGAAGACGAAAATATGGCTGAAGCTCCTCCCCTTAATAAATCTTTGACACAAACTATTTCTAAAGAAAAAGAAATGAACATCGAAGGTAAGAAAAAATTTATTTTGTTATATTTGATACTTTGAAATATATGATAATTTAAAGTCGCTCATCTTCTAAACAATATAGTAGAAACTGGATTATATGGACTCATGGTTATTAAAGGTCATTCGATAATCAAGAATCTGGATAATCAGATTCATAGAAGGAAACAAAATATAAAAACACACACACACACACATATATATATATATATGTTATCTTGATTAATTCACTTAAAACTTTTTAAAAACTTTTTATTTTACTTTTACATTTTTTTCTCTCAAAATACAATTCTTGTTTCAACTAACATTACGACGACTTACAACTCGAATTATAAGTGTCGTTCTACAAAAAATAATAACTATTTATACTTAAAAATAAAGCAGCGTCTGCATGTTGCATCATGTTGCGTCATGTTGCATCATCCTAGTCACGTAAACCGTGCTACAATGTTGCTTTTGCTGATACTGCTTTAGTTGGCGGATTTGTTAATGCGACACAAGATATCTAATTCAAGGAATAAACTATTAATAATTATTAATTATAATATTATTGTAGAATCGCATATAACAACTCCCCCTTTTAGAAAAAAGTTAATGCCATGCATTAATTTTTTAAGAGCTCTCCCTGAGCTCGAAGATTTCATTTTCTGGGACTTCTTGGGGACGAATAGAGGGTCTTCTTCTTCCTAGCGTGCTGAGGATTCGTAGCCTAGGTTTCCGTGGTGCTGGTCCAGGTGGGTAGGATTGGTCTTCATTTGCTGTAAGCCTGGGCAATCTCTTCTTACGACATTTGCAGAAAATGTAAGTAAGTAATAGAGCAGATACTAACACAATGGTGAAGATTGTAAACCACGACAAATGTTTGTGTATAAATGGCTGGTTCATTAATTGGTCGAGTTCTTCGGAGTATTGGTTCAATCTTTGTTGGGCCACATTAAGATCTTCCATATCGATCTTATTGAGCTTGAGAGGCTTGAGGTCAGGAATATGATCTCTTGACGAAATTTTTTCGCAGCAAACGAATGGAATTTTTATTTGATGATTTTTATATGTGATGTTTTGATATCTTTCTACAAGATATTTTGACTGGACTCTAGTGCTTCCTATAAAGGCATTACATCCTGGCTGGAGTTTTAGCAGTGAGTTTTTGTTTATTATTTTGGTTTTCATTTCTTTACCTTCGCATTTCACTGTTACTGGTAACGGGTCGGAAACTGTGATTAACCAAAAATTTTGGTCGATTTCTTTGACATTGTATTCTTTAGCAGAGAGGATTATAACTTGGCAGGTCTTCGGAAGATAGGTTTTGGGTTTCAGAAGTTGGGCTTCACACATGGCTTCACTGTCAATGGGATATGGTAAGATTTCGGAGCATATCTTCTTGTTTTGTTTCAGAGACTTGCATTTCTCCAAGTTTTGAAAAGATACATATAGCATTGAATCGTCATCTCTCGCGATATATTTATGAGAAACAGGAATAATATGATAGAGACCTGTTCGATTATCGAGTACTGGTATAGGGTACAAGTGATAAAGAGTATAAGATTCGGGTTCGACTAATGGTATTTTAAGAACAAAAACTACCTTCGAATCAGATTGATATGCATCTAATTCAATTATGTTAATGTATTCTGCTAGACTGGAAGAAAAAACAGGCAAGGGAAGATTGTTTTTCTTTAATGATTGAGAAATTTGTTGTAGAGACGAGACCAAATCTATCGGGGTAATTATTGAGCTGTGCAAGATGTTAAGTCGCGCAAAAGAAATAGCATTTAGAGCGTCATTGAGAAAGTTCTCAATGAAGGTATAGCTTTCCATTAGTGATTCACAGTATTCTAAAGTTCTTACTTGGGCGTGGTAGAAAGCTAGGTCATCTGATAGATTTAGGATAGATTGATTAATTTCGTTTAGATCTCTATTAAAGGTTTCCTCGTCTATCTGTAACTTTTGTATCGTAGTATTAAAATTTCTAATTACCGATGTCGTTACCGAAATTTGACTTTTCAAAAGACTTTCTATCTGTCGCTCATCTTGTGATACCCTGTTGATGCATTCATTAAAATATTCTCCGTCTGAAGCATCAAGATTTCCCGTGATTGATTTCCAAACGGTGCCTATTCCGTTAAAAACTCCTCGTTTTTCCCTATAAATATAATTTTGCGTATCTGCAAATATTTCCTTATATTTTAGATTTACGGATTCAGAAATCTGATTAAGGAGGCTGATATGAGTTTGTACGTCCTTTTTGAAAGCTATTATTCGGGGTGTTTCCGCGTGTATGAAGGCATCTAAAAGTTGGTCTAAAATTTTATCGTTATTAATAATACTTTCTTTAATGTGTGCGAGGTCTTTGTATACGAGAAGTGTCCATTTATCATTTGATATTTTCAAGTTTCCAGCTTCATGGAAGAAGATTCCTATGGTGTTTTCAATAGGTGTGAGAGTGAATTGGGCGAGGGCAACCGAGGATAGCCCGCAATATCTGTAAATAAGAAAAGAACGCTAGTCATAATAGGGCTTTAACCTATCGAAATTGACTTTTGTATTTTGTTTGGTTCGGGGGTTAAAGAGAAGGGCTGAATTTTGGAAGATTTCTTTTATTTCAAAGGGTCCATTAAATTTATTTTTGTCTTTTGTTTTGATTTGAGATTCTTTAAGATAAACTTTGTCGCCAATTTTATAATCGTGAATATGAGGGGTTGTCTTTTGGTCAAATCTAGCTTTGGCTTTTTCTTTTTGGGTTTGCGTTCTCTCTCTGGCGAGTTTGTAATAATGTTCCATGCGGTTATTTAAATCTCTCACGTATTTTGAAATCAGTTTTTGTTGGTTGTATAAAGTTTCCGGGGGTCTACCAGACGTATGTCCGAAAAGAAGTTCATAGGGTGTAAATCCATGGGTCTTATTTTGTGTATTATTATAACATATAAAGGGTTTTCCAATAAGAGGTGTTATTTTGATATTCAAAGAAAAATGCCATTTTTTAAGATAAATGATCGGATATTTATTACATTATAAAGAGGAAGGTATGCCGTTAATGATGGAAAATAACATCAGCCAAATGACCACCACGACCATGCCTACAGGACCATATCTTTTTCATGAAATTTTCCATAACCAAATCGCAAAGTGGCTGCCCTATGTCCTCGATAGCCTCACGAATTCCATCTTTGAGGTCTTGAATCGACGCTGGGCTGTTGGCGTAGACCTTGTCTTTCACGTGGCCCCAAAGGAAGAAATCGCAAAGTGTCACATCACAAGATCTCGGTGGCCAATTGTGATCACCTCTTCGAGAGATAACACGGCCCGGAAACTTTTCCCGTAAAAGATCAATGGTTTCGTTGCTTGTGTGGCACGTAGCGCCGTCTTGTTGAAAGTAAACGTGGTCCAGATAAATACCATCCAATTCCGGCCATAAAAAATCATTAATCATCTCTCGATAGCGCAATCCATTCACCGTAACTGTTGCTCCAGCCTCATTTTCGAAAGAGTAAGGTCCAATGACCCCGTCGGACCATAAACCGCACCAAACAGTCACACGTTCAGGATAGAGAGGCTTTTCAACAATAACTCTTGGGTTTTCCGAGCCCCAGATGCGACAATTTTGTTTGTTGACGAAGCCACTGAGGTGGAAATGGGCCTCATCACTGAAGATGATTTTTCGATGGAATTCCGGATCATTTTCATGCATTTCAAGAACCCAATCAGCAAAGGCACGACGTTGTTGATGATCGGCCGGCTTGAGTGCTTGCGTTAACTGAACTTTATAAGCCTTAAGACCCAAATCTTTATGCAAAATACGGTGTAATGACGTTTGTGGAATCCCTAATTCCAAAGAACGACGAGGAATCGACAAACCTGGGTTTTCTTCAACACTTTCGGCTACAGCAGCAATATTCTCGGCTGTTCTTGAGCGACGTGCACGGGTTTTCTTCTTCACATAACTAACTTGTCCCAACAGCTCGAATTTTTTCACCAATTTCTTTATTGCGCTCCGACAAGGTGCTTCATGACGACCCAAAAATGTTCGAGTTTTACGAACCGTCTCTGCCAAATTTTCACCATTTTTATAGTGAATTTTAATAATTTCAATGCGTTGTTGAAGCGTGTATCGTTCCATCTTTATTTATGGCGTAGTTTCTACTTGTCAAACGTCAAAAACTTACAGCTTCAAAAGTGACATCTACCGAAATAGCGGGCTTTTCAAAATGACACCTCTTATTGGAAAACCCTTTAGTAGCATAGGGTAATACATTGAAGGGGTGTTCATGAGGGTTTTCTGTCATGTTAGCTCTGATCATTTCAGAAAGGGTTGCGTGAAATCGTTCAACTGAACCGTTTGACTGTGGATGGCCTACGCTTGAAAATGTTATTTTAATATCGAAAAGTTCGCATAGGTCTTTCATGAGGGTGTTATCGAACTCACGACCATAGTCACAATGAATCCTTTGTGGAGTTCCATAGTGTTGAAAGAATACTAATAGGGTATTTACAATAGTATTTGCTTTTTTGTCTTTTAAGGGATAGGCCTGAGTGAATTTTGTAAGTTCGTCTCGTATAGTAAGGGCATAATTTCTTTCGGGGTATTCGTAAATGTCGATGTTAATTCTTTCAAAAGGGGTCTTTGGTGTTTCTGTTATGACAAGAGGGGTACTTAGATTTTTCCTACAAACTTTTACTTTTTGGCATATTTCGCACTTTTTTATAAATTTTTCAACATCTTTGGCTAAGTTTGGCCAGTTGTACTTTTCTTTTATTCGCCTAACGGTTTCATTTATACCACGGTGTAAATTATTTTTACCTGAATGGTAATGGTCTAAAATTTGAGGTATTTCATCATCTTCCGGGGTTTTGACAATATTTTGGCAAATTTTTAATTTTATGTCTTTATCTGCGAAAATAAATGAAAAAATCTCGAGGATGGGTAATTCTACGTTATTTTCCACACAATAAGTTTTTTCAGGTTGAAATTCATTTTGGTTCTTGAATAGGATATAGAATAAGTGTTCTATTACAGATTCAGGGTCGAAGGGTAGAGGGATAATGAAATATTTACGGTCTTTAACTGTTTTACTGGAAGTTATATTGACTTTATTATGGTCGAGTTTGAGGTTTTCCTCGAAAATGTCATCAATTACTTTATGGTGAATATCTCCCAATTTGTTTTGCCAAAGGAAAGTTACTATATTTTTGTTAGATTTGTCTAGAAGTTGGGAATTTATTATTTCGATTTTAGAATAGTCTATTAGAGACTTAGTATTATATAGTTCGACAAATCTATTATATTCCGTAGTAAGGGTTTCGTCGTCTATTTCAGGATTTTCTATATCTTCGGTTTCGGATTCATTTTCTTCGTTCGCGGCATAAACTGACATTTTTGATTGGAATTGAAATTCGCACTTGTCGGGCTGGATTTTTAACTCTTTTTCTTCCGAATTCAAGTCTTCGGTTCTTAATTGATCTCTAATAGTTTGATTTCTGTCAGTTTGAATAGGATTAAGTTCATTTCCGAAATTAAAATTGAGTAATGTTTCGCTAGGGGTAAACGGTTCGATAGAAATATCCGAGAAATCAATATTTTTGGGAATTACATTAGCATTTATGATAGTTGTTAAGAACTCACCGTTTTCATTAACATGTACAAGGGCGTTTGGTAACCTAACCTTTTCTTTTTCTTGAGAATGAAGGACTGCGTCCGTATTTTTTAAATTGCATGTTAATTTAAAAATTTTCTCAGTGCGACCTTCTATAGAGATATTATTTTTATTTTGTTGTGACTTAGAAGGGGTCGTATTTGAAGTATGCACCTTATGTAGGGGTACGGTTTTAAAATTTGTAATAAGATTTTTTGATTTTAAATCTATAATGCATTCGTAGTGTTCTAAGAAATCGAGACCAAGGATGCCATCGAAATCAATGTCTAAGTCGTAAATAAACACCTTGTGGGGATCGCCAATGTTAAAGGGTATAAGGGTGGATTGTGAGACGTGAAGTTTTTGATTTGTTATCCCTTGTATTGTTAAATTTTCAGGACAACGATTAGGAAAATTTTTTACTGTATTTTCTTTAAAGATAGAAATTCCAGCACCGGTATCAATAAGTAATTTGAAAGTATTAGTAGAGTCGTAAATGTAGTACAGATTTTTCGGATTTACTGTAAGTAAGGGATTTAAATGAAGATTTGTTCCGGGAAGTTCAGGTTTGGGTTCATGTCGTCCAAATTCAGGGTTTGAATTTGTTCTTGAAGTGCTGTAACCTGATCTGTCTGTTCGTCGGGCGGTTGGTCTGGTTGCGGAAGTAAATGAAAATTTTGGTAATCATAAGAGTCGATTACTGGGTCACAATTTTCATCAATATTTTGAAAATTTGGGTCATAGTCAGGATAATCATAACTGTCTTCTGCGTAATATCTGCAGTAGTCAAAACTTTCGTCGTAGTTTGGATAGTCCAAGTTAACATGGTGTGTCCTTTGTTGATTAGAGGGGTGGTATGGGTTTCTTTGAATTATGCTAGGACGAGCTTGGGTATTAGTTGGTTGTATTACAGAGGGCCTGTTTTGATTTGGAATCATACTGGGTCTCTGCTGTTGTTGAGGGGGTTGATTTTGCATAGGGGCTTGCCTTTGAAAATTTGTATTATAATTTTGGAAATTATTAGGACGTGATTGCATTTGGGAACGGCAATCAGCGGCTAAATGTCCCATACGTCCACAATTAAAACAACGGCTAATTTGCACCGGGGGTTTCCTTATATATTGAGGTGGTTTTTGAACTATGGGTTTAGAAGACTTTTGGTTTTCAAAATAGGATAGCTGCAGTTCTCGTCTAATGCGAGATTGAGCTTCAAGGAGATCCTTAGGATTTCCTGCACGAATTATTTGTCCTAGTCTTGGTTCAAGTCCTGTCAGGAGGGTATTTAGAGACATCGTATCAATTAAGGTAGATTGAGCTGCCTTTTGTTCGTTTGTCAGGGCTGACTTTTGCACATTCGCCAACATTTTGGCGTTCAGGGTTTGTAACCGATTTACGAAAGTTAATGGTGACTCATTGGAAAGTTGCCTTAATCGTTGCAGATCTTGAATAAGGGACGAAAGATCTCTAGAATCACCGAAGTGGAGATTTAAAAGTTGTTTTATTTCACTATAGTTAGACGGGTTTCGAGAGTTTATCAGCTGTGCTGCGCGGCCTTTTAATTTATTCTTAATATGAATCACTAACAGAATTCTCTGGTCTTCTGTTGCCATTTTGTATCCGCAATCACAAGCATTTAAAAACGTACCGAGAGAGATTTGGTCTCCCTCGAATTCTGGAATAATTGAGAAAATTTCGGAAAGCTTATAAGGCTCAATATCCGTATTTGTTCTTTGGGATCTTGTTTCCGGCATGATTTTTGTTTTTTTAATGATTATAATTACTTAAATTTACTTAACTTATTTAAAATGACTAGTTTTTTCGTTTAAGAAAAAGTATAAAGTACCTTTTTCGAAAATCGAACAGTAATGTAAATTAAAATCGTGACAAATTTTCAAAAATCGTGACGATCAATGTTACTTACATTACTAGAAGAAGCTGCATCGGCTCTTGTTCTCTCCGTCTGTTGTCAGGGGCTTCACCAGGTGTTCCTAATCCACAACTTCCGGGAGTGAGGACGCCGTTGAGGTTCTTTTCTCTGTTGAGGGATTAGAATCCGCCGCCAACAATTAGAATTCTCGTGTTTTGCTGACGTTGACAGATCCTACCACGACTGCGCCAATTTGTTATCTTGATTAATTCACTTAAAACTTTTTAAAAACTTTTTATTTTACTTTTACATTTTTTTCTCTCAAAATACAATTCTTGTTTCAACTAACATTACGACGACTTACAACTCGAATTATAAGTGTCGTTCTACAAAAAATAATAACTATTTATACTTAAAAATAAAGCAGCGTCTGCATGTTGCATCATGTTGCGTCATGTTGCATCATCCTAGTCACGTAAACCGTGCTACAATGTTGCTTTTGCTGATACTGCTTTAGTTGGCGGATTTGTTAATGCGACACAAGATATCTAATTCAAGGAATAAACTATTAATAATTATTAATTATAATATTATTGTAGAATCGCATATAACATATATATATATATATATATATATATATATATATATATATATATATATATATATATATATATATATATATATATATATATATTCTTTTTATTTTGTCTTTTCTTGGGTTTAGGTTTTTTATTTAACAAAAAATCCAAAACAATTTGACGTTTCGCCCTTTATTTAAGGCATCTTCAAAATTTTTTTTTTTTTTTTGATCTTTCTAAAAATATTTTTTATATAATTAAAAACATTCATACACAAACATATTTACAATTTTAAAAAACAAACAAACATTTTAAAAACTATTCAAATTTATAAAAAAAGTATTTAATTTTACCGGTACATATCTTGACATTTTGTTTATTTATTAATAATGAAATGAAATTTTTACATCGTCTATGTAGGTACTTAGGATACATGGAATGCGAGTGTGTTTTATTTTTTATATTTTACAATGGACAAAAAAAACCGAAAGAACGCATACATTTTATTTTATGTTTAAGAGGATATCCAATTTTTGATGTTTATTAACGGGATCGAATATTTAATATTTTTCTTTAAATTAGGCTGGTGTAAATGTGGCTCAAATTTTCTATATCCGTTCTATCGTTAACAGTGTTTTTATCTTTTTTAATTTCTGTCATTTCCTTTATCTGCAATTTTTGATAATTCATATCTTTGTTTTTAATTATGGTACTGTTATAATCGAAGGTATGTTTTTCATCCTGTGTGTGTTTGTTTAACGCTGTTAAGGCCTTTTTCGTATATTTATGGCCATTCAATCTGTTCTTTAGCAATTGGCTTGTCATGCCTATATATTTTTTGGGACAATTTGAGCTATATAAAATATACTACATTTGACTTATTCATGAGACGAGTTTTACTTTTTAATTAGTAAATAGATATTTAATTTATTATGAGACCTGTGACATACGAGAATATCATGCATTTGTAAAATGTGTTTTATTTTTTCTGACAGTTCACTAGTGTAAGGTACTGCTACATATTTTTGCTGTTTATTTTCTGTCTCTTGTTATTAGGTTATTATAAAATTTATATGTTCGTTTATTACGATCGGCATAATCATGTATCTATATATGTGAAACATAGTATAACCATAATAACTAGTAAGCTACCTCCACAAAAAATCATTAGGTCTTCTGTGACCTCGACTGGATTGGTGATAGATGAATTTCAATAATACTTACTATTAAACCATAGGCTTGCAACTTTGAGTTCTTACAGGGATCCTGACGGGGCATTGCCACCTGAAGGGACACCTCAAGAAACTCGGGTTGACAAAAAGAGAAGAATGCAAATTTTGCGAGGAAGAGGCCGAAACCTCTGTTCACTGCCCATTGCTTTAGAAAACCCTAGAATGCTGTTCTTGATAGCAAACCAAATAGAAGGAGGGTAATTACCCACTTTAAAGCCGTCCAACATTCTAAGGTCCCTAAAGGAAACATGATTGGAGGACCTGCTCTGGTCGGCAAGGTATCCCTAACGACTTGGCAGCAGAAGGAGAACACAATAGATCTATTAGGTCGCGATATACTGATCCCTAATTCCACACACATACACATACATAGGCTTGCGTTTTTTGTTAAATCTTGTTGGATAATATTAACATTATTATGTGGAATATTTTTATTTCTTTTAAAAACAATTTTTTCAGAATAAATACATTTTAGAGCATAGATTTTCAAAATAGAAACCAAACTTCGTAATAACGTTTTTGAGATATTCCTTCTTAAAATAACCATAGACGTAAAAGAAATTAATATTACTTAGTAGCAAATCCTATAGAAGAAAGTTGGTTCACGTTTAAAAAGACTTAAAGCGTTTAGTAGTACCTCTCTTTCTAATTACGGTCAGATGACAGGGATATCCAGTAATGTTTGGAGGCCATTAGAAAGAGAGATACTACTCATCGAACATGCTTTATCTCTTTTTTAAGCGTGAGCTGACTTCTATAGAATCCGCAGTAAATAATACTAATTTCTCTTACTTCTATAAAAATAGCATACTGCGGAGGTTAGTCAATTTTTTGATTAATTTTTTTACTAAAATCTTAAAAATCACTCAACTGCCATTTTTAAAACATTAAATCTGTTTAAAAATTAATTGAATTTTTATACAGTTATTAGTGCCATTTTATTTATATTTAAATTCAACTGTTCCTATACTTCAATAATTAAAATTTCGCTTTAAAAACTATTGAATCAAATTTAAAGGAAATGGTGTTAAAAAGAGTCATACCGATTTCCGATTGATTTACTAACATAGTCTAAGTTTAAAACTGTGCGAAATTGATAATAAAAGGTTTAATTGGCACAATAAATGAATCAAGTCTTGAACCTTTAAAGTACAAGGATAAAAAAATTATTTTTGTTTAATATTGGACCAGCAAAAACGGATAATTTTATTTATTTTCAGGAGATACTGTTCCTCTTGCCGAGTAAAAGGCATTATCTCTAAGTATTTATTGTTAATTTTAATATATAAAGTTTTTTGGTTGATATATTTAAGCAATAAAAATTTTAACATTGTCATTAATACAACAAAACTGGCTAAATAGAATATCTAACTAATAAGGTAACTAGATCGGGTCCAAGTCTTAATAAACATTTGAATGAATCTAGGTGTAAATATTTCTGCAAAATGTCATCCTTTTTCTTAATCTACACCTGAAATACATCTATTTTGAAAAATGGTTAATTTGGCTGTAGTGTAATATAGCTAAATACATATAAAATAATGTTAAAACAAATTTTAAAGGTTATGTAAAATTTTGTCTGCTTTCTTTCCCTATTTAAAATACAAAGCGATCAATAAAACAGAACTCTAACTTATTGCCGCTGCTTCTGCTACAAGTCGCCGAAAACTACGGTGGGCACAAGGCTTAGCGTCCTTACTAGTTATTTTAGTTCTGCTTTGATTAAAGTTCAGATAATTGAATTCCCACTATACCTATTTAATATGTTGAATCAATAATTAGACAATGAATAACCTAGGTGTAATAAGGATATTTATTTTTTCTTATAATTAAAGGAGCTGCATGTCAAGAAATAATGGAAGAAGTAAAAGAAAAGGAAAATGCTGCAGCTAAAAAACAACCTGTATCATCTAAAATTAAGAGAACCCAGTCGAATACAGCAGGCAAAATTTTAGAAGGTATATATTTTTTATTTCAAATAAATTTTACGTTTTTCCTATAATATTTTCATATATTCATAAAATTTTTATTGATAGGTATAAATGAAATTCCAAGTCAAGAAAACAACTTGGATAAAGAAAATAAGTCTCAAACTACACAAGAACCGGAAACAGTGAAGAAAACAGAAGAAAAACCGACAGTCAAGAAAAAGGTACTTAAAAAGAAAGTATTGACAGACAAGAACGAGAATGAAAAAGGTGTTACACCTGAGGAAGGTGAAAAAGTAACTGTTAATAAAGAGGCTGTAAAAGAAAAGGAGAATGTAAAGCAACAGGTACTAATAATCTTATATTGTAAGAAATAAGTTTAGCATTTGTTTTGTTTGTGTAAGAGGTGGCTTTGAAAAAAAGATGAAGCCAATATTATTATCAAAATTAAAAATAATTAATGTCACTGTCTTTAGTTTCCCAATACATTTTATATGTAAATGATTTTTTCAATCTTTGAAATAAAACATTTTTTTAATTAATGTGAAGCTAATGGTTCATTAAATTTTTCACCATTATTTCTGTTCCTATCTATATAATACATATTCATATGCATAAAATTATCTATGTTTCACAAATATTGTAATTCTAGGTAAAAGAAAACGGTACGGCTGCTCAAAAACAAGAAAAACCGTCTCCAAAGCAAGAAGAAGCTTCATCCAAACCAGTAGAAAGAAGAAAATCAAGAATCTTCGAGGCAGCGGAAAAATTCCAAAGCATGATCAGTCCTACCGAAACAAAGTCCACCCCGGTAGAAAAACCAAAGAAAATTTTAATACCAGGTAAAAATCTTTTTTCACTTAAATTATACAGAAAGCATAATTTTTTTCAGGGTAGCCCTACTTCATTTAAAAATGTCAGTCACATTTTAAGTGTCAACCTATATTGAAAACTTCCATGGTGTACTTTGATTATAAAAGAATACACTTCTTAGCTATTAACTTTTTTAATTAAATCCTATTTTTATTTACTCTGAATTAACATGTTTAAAATGTTCCCAACTATTATTTGACCATTTATTTTTTTATTTTATAGACAGCATGGTTACACAACAAGGTATGTGACAAAAATGATGTTTGTGCTTCATACATTCGCTTTTTTAACGTTCATGCATTTTTAAACTTTTTTTTGGCAATTTTGAATCATTTAACTAGAAATTCATTCATTTTGCAAGTATTAGTTTTGATTTCATTTTTTATTTTTATAGTAGCTACTAAGCTTCATTGGTAAGATGTAGGAAGGAAAATTTAGTAAGATTATTTGCGTCATTATTTTGGTTTTACCTCTATTAGCCAACCAAATAATGACTTTCAAAATAAGGACTCTCCATTGTAGTGGTTGTAACCAAAGATCTCGCAACATTAGATGAATAACATCCTATTTAATAAGCCTATTAAAACAACTTGTCAAAATAGGTATCCAAAGAAGGCGAAACGGCAGACAAAGTTAGAAAAAATAAACTAATATAAATATTTCTCTACCTGAGTCTACTTTAATATGTCATTTATTTCTAATCGTCTAGTGGAAATTTTCCTTGATTTTTACAGACATCAGCATTGCATATCAACATAGATAATGAATATAATTAGTTTAAATGGCGTTTAGAATTTTCTCTATTATAAGGAAAACACGATTTTCGGTTTTTTTAGGTAAAATTTAACAATGTATATTATTGCATTGTTTAGGTTTAACATGAAAAAATTTTAATTTATTAAAGTATACATAAAAGTAAGAAAGGAAATAGTTGTGATAATTATTGGCAATGCAATGCATTATTGAATAAGGGTAAAATATACTAAGTATATCCATAACTGATTAATTAATTGATTGATTAAATGATATAGTTGGCTATGGTTGAGAAGCTTTTACACTGCAGCATAGTGACTTTTTGTGTAGCCTGTTATATATGTTCTATATGAACAGGTTGGTTGCCTTAATTAGATTTAGCAGCCTTTTTACTAGTTTGTCCTCTGGGTATAAGCCTTTCAGATTGATCGATCCTTGAAGGTGTCTCCAGTAGGTTAGAGCTTCACATTTGAAGATGATGTGTGAGGTTGTTTCGTTCTCTTCGTCACATAGTCTACATGTTCTTCATTAGAGATGCCCATTATTAGTAGATGTTTCTTTAGGCTGCAATGGATAAGGCCTGCGAGAAGGAAAACGAAACCTATATTCACACCCTTTCAGAGTGTAGCGCTTTAGAAAATCCTAAAATGCGGTTCTTGGAAGCACACCAAATAGAAGAAGGGGATTTACCCACTCGGAAGCAGTCCAGCATTCTAAAGTTCCCGAGGGAAATAGGACTAGAGGGCCTGTTGTAGTGAAAAGGGAAGGTATCCCTAACGACTTAGCAGTAGAATAGGAATACAATAGATCTTTTGGGTTGCAGTGTACCAATTCCCAATTTTACACACATACAATCTAAACGAGGTTTCCTGGCAGACTGAGTGATCAATCAGATCCTACCTTTCAGTCAGCTTTAATGGTGTAGGGCTTGTCAAAGTTATAGGCAGTTGACATGGTGTCACTGCCGATTTCCAACAATGAGTTCGCCAGATTTTGGCACATGCGAGGACAGGTCCAGTACCGGCTGCCCAAAATGTTTGGAGAGGTGTAAATAGCAAATAAAAAATATATACTTTGATTTCGGCTTCAATTTCTAATTTAAGCGACATCTGTTATTGCCGGATCTTTGGTCTTAACAATACTAGACTATATATTTTTCATAAATTCAAAATTAACATATCTATTAATATTTTTTTTTGTAAATTTGGGTAGATTTTTTGTTTGTGTATACAGTTCAACCGTTAAATAACGTCCAATATTTTCTATACTACAGGAAGCAAAAAAACATTTTTTATTTCATTTACAATACTTTACCAGAACTCGAAAGTTTTTACAATATGGACATCTGAAAAATGATTTTTTTACAGTTTGAGAGATCTTGTAAAATAGCTTGCACATTTCTATTTTATTTTTTCGTTCTCTATTTTTTATTATTTCCTTTGAGAAAGAGGATTTTGGACTTTATTGCACTAATGTGACACCCTGTATTGATATTACATTTGCTAAAATTTAATATTAATCTTTTTTGTTATCAATTTAAATTTATTTCTAGGTGTATCCGTGGACGGTTTTAAGAAAGAATTTGAAAGAAAAGCTAGCCTTACCTCTACCACTCCTGTCAAACCAAAATCCAATGTTGCTCCTAAGAAAACGCTAATTGATAAGCAGCAGAAATCTGAAGAAGAAAAAGTAGAAGCTTCTGTAGAAAAAGAAGTTAGTAAGGTTGTGAATAATGCTCAAGAAAATAAGAAACCAGAAGTCAAAAGTAAGAGTCTTCTTTTTTGTGTATACGTTTGTAAGTTTTTAGTTATGCGACTTCTCACAAATCTTATACATTTCTATAAAGGCAGTTTTTGTTTCTCTTCCATAAAACTAATTATATCTTTTGTTTTTCTTTAGAACCATTTGCCAAACCCGAGCCAGAAGTGCCTAAGCAAGAAACTCCAAAGACTGATGATAGAAAAGAGAAAGTTAAAAATGCGGTTAGTATTATTTCAAGTGCGTTAGACAAAGAAGGGACGAGAAAGAGCAAGTCCAGACCTAGTATAATAAGAAAGCCTCCGGTACCATTCGGGGTAAGCCCGTTGTTCTAATTTGATAGGATTTAAAATGAGGGTTATAAAGTTAAACGTAAAATTTGTTTGGTAGAATTTTAGACACTGTTATCACGTTTAGTGTCGCAATAAAACCTGATAATATTTGTTTCTAGCTAGTATTATAATTTTCTAGGTCAGTGGAAGGTCAGCTTCAGGAAATATAGGATCAATTGGCCCTCTGAGCCCACCAATTCAAAATGTTAGTCCCAAACCATTCGTCAGGCCTTGTTATGAAAACAAATTGTTGAGTACTGAAGCTAAACAGGTATGAGACATTTTAAATTTAAGAACTTTTACAAAATTATTCATAATTTTATAATTATTTTAGGTAAAGGATGAAGAAATTCCGCCACCTGTAGATGAACCAAAAACTAGTAGTGCTGAGATAACTTTAAAGAGTGCAACTTTGCCAAGAAGGTTAGTTCAGAGATAATTTACCAAGCGCCCCCTTTTATTAATCTAATTCAACAATCATAAAAAACTATTTTTCCAACACAAGTATGGCTTTTCCCTAAAAACTGAATTCATTCTTTCTATTTTTCTTTTTATATTTACACTTAATGTTTTGATTAGAAAAACTACTAAAGCTCAAATTCAATTGAACTATCCCTCACCTCCCCCACCTAAACCAGCTCAAATGGAGTTCCGTACAGAGGCAGCTCATAATGTGGAGGCCCCGCCACAGGTTAGAAGTGAGGTTGTAGTTCCTGTAGGAAGTCCGGCCACACCTACAATTGACTTTAGGTATGAAGATATTCTTTTTGGTGTAAAAATATGAGCCTACAACAAATGAGATTTTTTTTTTAAATTAAATGATCATGCAAAAAATTTCACTTTTTTAAATGTTTCTAAAAAACCCACTTCAAAAGATGTTAATAAGTTTTCTTACAAACTGTTTTCAATATCAAGGGGGTATTCTAGTGTGATAGGTACTTTTTTGTAATACTTTTTCGAATTTTTTTAGAGAAAGTAAAAAGGCAATATCGTTAACAAAATTTTTTATTTATATTATCAAGCATCTAAATTAACAAAAAAAAAATTATAAATATCACGGAAACTTCAACGCCACAGCTGAGGCCTTGATGGTAAATATGGTATAGGCTCTCCAGGTAGTCTGAAAGAAAATAATTCAAAAATGCTTAAACGATATGAATATGGTTATTATTCGGAGGTTTAAGTAAAAGTACAAGATATTTTTGAAACGACTGGTATTTGAAAATAACTTTTTATTTTTTTAATAATTATTTGAATGTAGTTCTGCGTGTAAAATGACAATTGAATTGCTAATTAATTTTTGACATATCATGTTCACAAACTTTGAAAACATGTTTTTGGGAAAAACGCAATTTTAAGTTTTAAAAATGTTTTATGTTAAAATTATTATATTTAACATTAGTCTGCTATGTCTGGTTCACACAGAACACCTTCCTCTACTTCAAATAAATCTTGATGGGCTGACTAATCCTCCCTCCGTGCAATCGTCGACTCTTTTGCTTCATTAGACACGCGAAGCTCCGGTCGGCTGATCGCTCCCAAGCTTTCTTCTACTAAATATTCATCAGTTAGCTTAATTACATGCAGAATCGCTTAGATAAAAGTTACTAGAGTAACTGTAGTGTTCGGCACAGCTTAGAAAAAGCATACGGCGCTCTACGCCCTACCGACATAATGACTAGGTAACCAGAACCCATAAATGCTTTTACACACTTATTCTAGACATCAAAAATGCAAAAAATTCTTTGACCTTTCGCACTAAAATTTCCTCTTAGTGAATATTTTAAATCTTTAGGGCTACAGATATTCAAGACAGATCGTCAAAAGAACGGATCATACCAATCGCTTTTGAAAAAATTGAAAACGGTAGAGAAACTGTCCAATCACCACCTGCGAAACCTCCCATGCCAAGACCGTTCCAGACGCAGAAATCTAATATTTCACAAAGGTATGACTAACAGAAATTTTTAAAAAAGAAGAGTATGTTTTTTTCTATTTTTATGTACTAATTAATATATAGCGTTTAATTCATTACGACTTATCAGCAAAGATATTGACAGTTAAAAAATGTAACGGCATTAAGGAAATGGATCACTGGAATTAAATATTATTACTTAAAGGAACATTAGTTAGGTACACTTGTATAATTTAATGTCTTTACATATTTGGCTCACGTTTTAGATCAGGAAGTCTCTCAAGACAATCCACCCAAGATTCTGACTCTGAAACGACAACATCTGGAGAACCTATTAAGAAATCTCCAAGAGAGTATATTATACCCATTGCAGTTGAAGGAGGAGGTAATATTTTTACAATGTACGGATAAGAGAGATCATGTAGTTGATTTGTAATCATTTACAGGTTATGTTACTCCAAGAGCTGGTAGCTTAGAGCCTAGTGATACTGCTAGTAACGCTAGTACTATGACAAATAGAAGTAAATCTAAATTTGGACGAGGCGCCAGAAGGTTAAAGTAAGTTTAAAATAATGTAAGAAAAAGAAACTTTTGAATATTTTTCTTAATAAATACCTGTTAATATTATGTTTGAACTTTTTTGTTTGTTATGCTTTTAGTTCACTGCTCAGTGACAGAGACTCTGAAGATGAATCACCATTCTCAACTCTCCATAGGCACAGTTCCTTCGGCAAAGACAGTGATACTGAAGATTCTAAGAAGGATAACTTCCATCACATGCATAGGCTGAGGTAAAAATTGTATATTTCTTCTTAGGCACTGTTAGTGTCAAATTGTCTTTAACAAGCATATCACCTTCAATTGCATAAGGCATGTTTAACATAAAATTGAGCATTTTATTCCTATTTCACGAGATTTTGTATTTAAATAAAATATTCTATTTAGACACGATCTAACCTAATAATTTTTATCTTAACCAAAGCCTTAATTTCTTTTTTTAGGAGAATAAGACCTAAAAAATCAGCTTTAGAACATGCTGATTCACTGAGTTCTGGAGAAGAAGATGATGATGACGGATTTGAAATTCTAACCGCGGAGAACTTGTTCTCCACTTTGTTATCTAGAGTAAGTACGTTGTTGGCTTTCACTTTTGAATAAGACCCTAGTAATTACACCATATACATTCACATATTTTAGTATTTTCAAACTGTCCAGAGGCCTAAAAAAATAGTGCTTTTAAACTTCTGCGACTAGTGTTTCTATCAGTGTATACAAATTTAATTTCATGATTTGTAACAATATACAATCATAATATCGTTATTTACTGATGTATAATAATTATGTTAATGAATATTTGGCAAAATACCCTGATCATAATTAGTGAGTAATATTTCAAAATAATACCAAATCTTAAGATAAACTAAATTTAACTATCCGAATGAGTGTCACATTTTCAATTTAGTCTAACTCTAATTTGACATTTAAGGATATGAATATAAATATCTATTGTAACAGGTTAGAGACCTAACTCAAAGACTTAACGTCGACGATGGAGTAAGACCTGGCTTCCCTACTTCCAGATTATTGAGTCATTTTGATCATGGTACCAATTTCTGGAATAGGATGGACAATCCCTTAACTAGGTAAGGAAATTATAAAATAATTCAAATGTTAGCTAAAATGTATATCCTTCAAAACTATTTTTTTGTTTATAGTTTTCCGCTATGTTTATATTGATTTCACATTATATGTATTTTTTATTTTCTGCATTATTTTTACTAGAAAACATTATTTTAACTTATGCTGAGTAAACTTATACTTATTGATTTTTGTACATTATTTCAAGCACACAATGTACGATAATATATAGAAGAAGCGTAGAAAAAGTGACGTAAGTGAGTCATTGTTAGAGAAGTAGCATTTAGGGTAGGTTTACAAATAAATCTTTAAAATTTATTTTATAGAGAGTAATGTGTAACTTAACTTTCCATCTGACAAAAACTGTTAAACAAAAAAATAAGTGTCATTATATAACAAACTGAAAACGGCTTATCATTTATGTTTGTACATATATTGGTAGATGGATGTTTACAAATTTAAGGAATTAATAGGTTTAATGGTCCTAATAAAGTTTTTAAAACCTTTTCCAAAAAAGAGAAAGAGGGTATTTGAAATAATATACTTAACTAAATAGGCAGAAATGCATTTCTAGTCGCTGTGTCATAGAATAAAATCTTAGCAAAAAATTTTCCCTGTAGATGGTACTAATATTCAAGAAAGTTATTCTAATTATTCTATAACTGTGGCAACTAATTAAAGAGGTGGTTAAATTCAAACACCACAGAAATTCAGAATCCTTAATTTCCATTCAAAATACAAATGTTTAAAACTGTGTTAAAAATTAAGAGGTGATACTTCTCTTCATGGTAAGGAAATAAATTGTAACCAATATAAAATTATATATTTTGGATTAGTGAGTTCTTCCATAAAGTAATTTGTTCTTGAAAAGTATCTTAATTACGATGATGACATATTTTTATAGGACCTTTTTCTTAATTCAATATCTGTAATTTTTGTAACAATTATTTTACTCTACAGTTTTACATCAACTGTATTAAGACATACAGTGGCAAAGATGTATTCTGGAAAGAAAGAAATAGCTTTATAAAAATAATATTCCCAGCTCTAACAATTACCGCAAGCAGCTCTTCATTTTTTGGAGATGTGATTTAGTTCCACTAAAAATAGGGAGATAGGTTTTCCGTATAACACGTTATTCTGTTGTAAAGTTTTTAATTAAATTCTGAAATAATATTAATTACTATATTTTTTATAATAATTTTATTCTACAAAGATAAAATTATATAGATTTTAATATTAACCATTCGGAGGCAAATCATTTTCTCTGTTATAGACACTCTTCACTAAGTAGAACTTTTGGTCGCCCTTCTGCCGGTAGCACCCAAACCAACAGCACTTTTAGCGTTCCTTGGCGTAGAAGCGTTAGCAAAGATCTAGCTTCAGATATACAAAGTGTGTTCAACGACCAGAACAGTGGGACTTTAACTGCTCGAGTGCCTAGAGGAGGTAATATACTACTAAATCTATTTTTCTTTAGTTACCTCTGTTAGTTAGTGCCCTATTTTTACTAGAATAATTTTTTCCCCATATTAATGCCCTCGTTACTTTTTTAATACAAGTAGATTTTGTGTTGTGTATGGACAATATGTTATGTATGTATTTTTTCTTGGAAATGCAGACTTGAGAGAATTTTTTATGCTTTACTAAGAAATGCCAACTGCTGAAAATACCGGGACTGACGGGAAGTCCAAAATTTAATTTGTTTTAGATTTTTTGCCATTCTCGGTTGAAGTGGATGTTGACATTGTTGGATAAGACGTCCAAGATTTTTTCTTCGAGTAACAGAAATTAATATTCCTTAAATAATTTTAATTTCGACATTTTAACACAAGATAGAATACATCGAAAGTCATTTCGAGGTAATAATTTTTTGAGAAAATTTTATTATTAATAGCAGCTATAGGAATATTATTACGAAAAAAAAATACCTTAAGATTTTTAAGTGGAATTTTGTATATTTGTCATATGCATTACACTCTAATCAAACATTTTAAAAAATATTGGTATTTTCAAAATAACGTTTTTAACTTTACATCTGGAGTAACAATTTCTCCTTGAACTAACATTTGTACTCTTATTTTTGGACAATCTTTGATTTTCCCCCATCAACTTCTTCCACCCCTTTAACCTTATTCTTTGTTTATGTTTCTTTTTCTTTTTTCTTGGACTATAATTTTGCAATTTATTTATTGAGTTTTTTTAATATATTTTCCTCTTGTTAATTTCTTACTTTACTCTCCTATATTCTTCCTGACTTATATCTTAGAATTGCAAAACGTACTTATTGAATTCTCCCCCAAAAAACTAAACAGTTCTCATCGCTGATGCCTTAAATATCCGACTTCACGAAAATGAAAAAAGACACACTTTGCTAACCCAATAAACAACAGTTCATATGTGCAAACGATGAATATTTTTAAATTTTTGGTTTATTATTCTATTAAATTTTTAGTAATAATGTTTATCTGAAACAACATCGAAAAGTTATATTTTGATAAACTTAATTTAATAAAATTTGTCCGATAAATAAAATTTGTTTATACCTGGAAACAGTTATGATTTTTTTGTAGTACTGGGTTTTGCTATGATTTAATAGTAATCTAATCAGTAACTTTAGTTTTACTATATGACTGTTGTTATAGTAAAGATGTATTTTATTTATTATTTTTTATGTTTATTTCCTGGGGTGAAGATCAAATAGTTACTTTTCACTATAATAACTCGGTTAAATTTATTTTGATAGCATCAAATTTTATGTGAATATACAAGCAAGCTTAAAAGTAAAGAAATTTCCCTTATGGGAATGTATTATTATTATTTTGGGACATAAGCTGCTTAAGGAAGAAATCAGTTTGGTATCATTTTATTTTTATTCTAAGAAATTACCAAATTTATTATCTCGCCGAAAGAAAACAAAATCGGACACAATTTTCTTAAAAATATGTATATATTTTTAGTGGTTTCAAATATACCTTGTTTGCCCCTTTTAACACTAATATTCAAAAAACAGTAACAAGGACTATACCAGAACAAAGTCTGATGATCTCATTCCCACACATCATCCATGACACAGTTTTTACTATTTTCTCTAGACAGTTATTAAAAATAAAAATATTTACTTTTAAATCTAAACAATTTAGTGAACTATCAGATCTGCATTTTCTCATAATGACCATTTTTTTTAATAACAACTGTGTCCCTAGATTTTTTACATAGTTATTTTTAATATTCGCTCGTTGTAGAGTTTTGAACAATGTACAATAGTGTTTTGTGATTTTTACACAGTTTGTTAAGATTTTTGTTTTGTTATATACAGTTTATTTCAATGACTTTTTGAAGTAGATTTTTTACTTGTATGGGCAAAATTTTCTGGTAGTTTTTATGTATGTAGATTTTGATAGAAACAGTGATGTATATAAAATACGTGGACAAGAATGTTTTTAATTATTAAAGTAGTTCCAAAAACTATCAGATAATTGATTAATATGGAATTTAATTACTTTTTGATGTATATTTCTTATTTTGGACCATTATATGGTTTACAAGTTAGTATACTTATAAAAAAATTTTTTCGGATACATACATCAAAAGGTATTTAAAATACGCGATTTTTTTGCTACACAGTTTTTTTTAGACAGTCTTACCATATAGTTTTGTTGTCATATATTTTACTTAAAAGATTCTGTTAAAATCGATAGAAATAGCCCATGTTAACAGATGGCTTATATGAATACAATGTAAAACTTGATTGTTTCTGGATATCAATCCATACGTTTATCCGCTAAATAAACTAAATCAAAAATAAACGACTCGAAAGTATGTATATATGATCGCAGAATAAAAGACACAGAACTTCTCAAAATGTCTAAATTTATGTGTTTACTCTTATATTCTGAACGTATTCATATTTGGTAAGATTTGAAATATACCAGATGACCCTGTGCATAACCCTCAGTTAAAAATCTCATGACAATATTTTTTTTTGTTTTTCGAAAAAATGTATAACGTAATAAACCTGTAAAGACTGGAATTATTTAAAAAAAAAACTGTGTAGTTCCGTTCCAAGAGGCATAAACTGAATAGGAACGCTCGAATGACAAAATTAGCCACAGGGATAAAATGTGTTTTTATGCTGAATAAAACCCTGAGACGTCACAGCGTGAACTAATGAGTTGGCAAGAGTCTTGCGTTTTCAATAAACGGTATTTACCAGTCCTATTCCGTTTATTTTTCTTGGTTGCGTCCCAACTCTCTTGTGGCATGTGGTGTTGACTGGTGACCGTGGTGTTGCGTGTTGCAGCGCGCGTGCGCGTCACAGTGCATGTGCCCTGCGGACCGGCTGCCCCCCAGCGGACCGGCACGAACTAACCCCCAGCCAACCGCTGCCCGCCTGCAACCACCGACACTCAAAACTACTACTCAAGACTACTCGGTAGGCCTGACCATTGATCTGATCTCTCTGTGCATGCGAGCCACATCATCATGCCACTCTGTGCAGTCTCGAGTTTTGGCGCTTATGCTTTGTCATTCAGGATACTTTACTTTGACACGTTATATTTTTTTCTAAAGAATAAGTTCGTTTTGTGTCGGAATAGTTTTCAGTTCCTTGATTTGTGTCTGAAGGCCAAGGCTAATTTTTCGAATAAAATATAGCTAAAATGCTATATTTATTGAACATTCTAAACCAGGCATCTAGATATGTTCAAATATTGAAGCAGATTTAATTTTTAAGTGAATTTAAAGGAAGAAGAATGATGAAGATTGGGCTACACTTACTGATTAAACTAACATTAAAAATTATTTACATTAAAGATGAAAATGCGTCTACAATTATTTTAAACCTAAAAACGTTTAAAATCACTGATTTAGGCTTATTTCTGTAAATTAAATTTAAACTCACGATTGGAGATTATAACCTGGGACGTGACCAGTGGAAAGCTGCAATTTGCATTTAAATGCAATCTCAAGTGGTAAAAGTAACTCTAATCGTTTAACCGTAAATTCTCAGTTTCATTACCAATTCTGTAATGCATACTGCGATGGAGGAATATCTTAAGTTTTTGGTATACAAAGTGTAGAGAAGATAGCTGATAGAATAAATAGTACCGTCCATACTAGTTTTTGGCATAAAATTAAAGTGGGCTGTGTTATAGGTGGCGCTGTGATGCCTTATTTCAAACAAAAATTATTTCTCTGTTATCCGAGTGACCTCACTTTTTTAAATATTTTAATATATCATTTTATACACGTAATATTTGTGAAATCGCATTCTTAACATTTGATATCACACAGGCTCTGCTAGCGTAAACTATATTGACCTAAACTCATTGATTTCGATTTATTAACATTGGATATATTGATAGATTAAATTCCACCGTGTACTTCGGAGTTACATATAAACCATTAAGTTTGTTGTAAAATAATAAACATACTTTGAGTTTATTAGGATTTTTTAAGTTTACAGTAGTCCCAATGCCACCTATATTACGAGATGTGTATTTAAATAATGATATTGGCAACACTTGGAACGTGGGACTTGGAGGTGCGATAGGGGAACAAGTGATACGCCTTCAGTACGAGTTTGATCTCGCTAGGGTCACTTGGCTATCCGTAGCAATTTTTTTCGTGAAAAATTTTTTCTAGACCAGTCTAAAAATGAATGACATTAATTTCAGGTTTTACTTCACACTTCTTAAGGACAATACAACGGAAATTTTTACAAAACTTCAGCAGGTCTACGGAAACTCTTGTTTTGTCAAGGGCCCAAGTTTTTCGGTAGTTTAAGGCATTTTCAGAAGAAAAAGAGTAGATTGATGATGAACCGAGCAGCGGAAGGTCTTCATCTTCAAGAACCGATGAAAATATCGAAGAATCCGAGATCTGGTGCCTTCAGATCGTCGATTGACAGTAAGAATCATCGGGCACGAGTTGAATTTGACTCACATCACCATTCATCAGATTTTGACCAATGAATTTGAGATGGGAAAAATCTGCTCTCAAAAACGGTTCCAAGAAACCTTTCACAGGACCAAAAGGACATCAGGAGGGAAAGGTGCCTTGACTTTTTGGAATCAATTGAAAATGAATTTCAGTTTTGTAAAAGTTTCCCTTTCACTGTGTTCAAGTCGGAATCAAAACCTGATAGCACCACGTTGCTCGAAATTGATGTCACTCATTTTTAAATCGCTCTAGTAAAAACTGTTTCATGAAAAAAATCGCTACGGACTACCAAGTGACTCTAACGAATTCAAACTCGTACTGAAGGTGTGTTTCACATGTTCACCTGGCGCCCCTCCTAGTCCCGCGTCTCAAATGTTGCCAGATCAAATGTTACGTTGTCACTCTTATTATTTACACATCTCGAATATTCCGATTTTATGTCAAATGATCTGAATACACAGCCCGAATTCGACTATCTTACCTAGTTCACTTTAGTGGACAATGTATGTCCTCTCAGTAGGTACCCTAGTGTTGGGATAATGGTATTTTTATAAATGATTTAAAATGTATGTATTATTCAGTATATTTTTATAACAAATTACACGTTACACATCTTACTTGCATCATTTTTCGTCATCAATCATCATCATTATCATTATCGTCATTATTATTTATTTTAGTTTTTTTTTCAATCTTAGTTGTTAAATAGGTTATATAGTTATAAAAACACTAATGTTTTTGTCAATGGGGGACGGAATATGTGGGCTTCCATAAAACATTTATTTTTTCACAATGCAGGCTAGTTCAAATATAGATGGAATTGATTAGCATAATAACGTTTTTAGCATACCTTTTTTTTTATCAAAGTATAATGCTTTTTTTATTGTCAGCGGCAACAAAAATAAAAAGGCATATTCATTTTTCAGTTCATATTGACCCAGCCTTAAATACAGACGGGCAGAGATTCTACAAAAAATTCAGGGAAGGGGGCTGTCGTAATATGATTTTTTTGTTTATGTTGCTTTTGTTGTAATGCATACAAGATTTTAAAAATAAAACAAGAAATTATTTCTAATTTTATGTTTTTGGAAAATGTTAGAAATATAGAATCAAAATAAATCAGTGGCAAGCAAAATTTTCCTAAGCTTACTATGGGGACTTCTTTGTAACTCAAAAACTGAATGAAAAACATTTATATTCTTGATAATTAAAACAGTAATAACCATAGATAGAGTTTTACCATTTCATCCATTGCACGCTCAGCTAACCGAGCCTTTCGTGTGTGGCAGTTTCGTCAGCTATTATTTTTTATATATATTATTTTTTTATATTTTTACTAATTTTTCCTTATTTTTTTTTTGTGTTTTTCCATGCCGCAGCCGATGTTTTGTGCCAAAAATTCACACACTAACACCGTTTTAAGGTAGGTGCGTATTTTATTTTTGTTATTTAGTGTTATTTTCCTTTCCATGTTTAAAATAATAACACTTAATCCGCATGGTTTTTGAATATTATTAAATATAAGCAAATATACACGGGAATAATGTTAAATCTTATTTAAATATTTGAAGAAATAATCCATTCTACTTAAATCAGAAAAAAATACTACGTCGACAAAAAAAATCTTTTTAAAGAATCAAACTGTTAAAGCTCTGATTAAATATGGATTATCTTCAAATTATAAATAAGATTAACACTATACACAAGTAATCTTATATCAAACCATCTTTTTTCAGACGACCAACCCGACAATCCAGAAAACCTTAATTTGGCAGAATTGGACTTGAAAAAACTCAACCTCAGTGAAGAGGATCAGCTTGCTTTATCGTCCCTAACACCAGGTTTATCCAAAAGAATACAAAAACAGCTTTTAGCACAACTAACTCCATTGGAAATAAGAAAGTTGCAACGAACTTTGAGTTCAAAGACTAGCGAGGAAATTGAAAAACGCCCAGAGGTTGACCGAAGAAGGTCTGTAGGGAGAATGAGCTGTACGTTACCTAGAAGGAGTGCTATAGATAAAGATGTTAGTAAAGAATCTGAAGATGTTAAACCATATACTAATAATGCTGCTAAATCCTTTTTACCAGTCAAATTTGGCGCTAATAAAGATATTTACAAACCTTCATATGAATTCAGTGTTAGATCCTCAAGCATAGGGGCAGAACCTCGTGGAACTTGTAAATTTTCTTACTCAGGACCTAAAGTTGCCCGATCTATTAGCACTAGAGAATCTAGAATAGCAAGATCCAACCTACAAAGTCCCGAAAGTAGTATTTCTGAGAGTTTATCTAAGAATGATGATACTTCTAACTCTTACAGAAAGGATACAGACAGTTATAGCTCGAAATATTCAGATTCTAGCCTCTCCAGACCCTACTCCAAATACTCCAGTGACAGTTCGTACTCGAGATACACCCCGAGTCACTCTAATCAAAATTTACTTTCACCTATATCTCCTGAACCACCAAAAATTGATCGAAAGCCTTCTCAACCTACAAGAAGGATATCAAGGTTCCTAAGACCTGATTTTTTTGAACCAAAAGAAGAAAGAGAAAATGTGTATATCAAGGAGAAAAAAGAAAGAGAAAGAGAGACCCAGCAAGTGCTTAAGGAGATCAGAGATAAAAGGAAGAGTCGATTAAGATCTCAGTCGCGAAGTCGCAGTGAAAATGAAGAGAAGAGGAGCGAGACGCCTTCTAGAGAGGTTGAGCGTAAATTAAGAGGGCAAGAGACTGAAGTTCGAAGAGGAATAATTGAATCACAAGGAAAAACGTATAGTCCAACCTTTGAGAGAGACAATAAGACCAGTAGTGAACCACAGGCTATATCTAACACAAGCAAGAGTGTTCACGATTATGTTAATATTACTGCTCAAAATTCTGTAGTAAATAACCACTCTAAGGTTTCTTCTAGGAATCTTACTAGTCCTACTGACGTTTCAGCTATACAAGAGAAGTCCAGCAACAATACAGGAAGTGTAAAAGACACGATCAATAGTGCTAAAGCTTTACACGACTATGTTAACGTTAAAGTGGCTGAAAGTAGTACACCTGCGGTCAAAACAGAAAAAATGTCGAAGTTAGCAAGGCCGAAAAGTTATCCTATTGAAAGTGTGGAAAAAATACAGAAAAATGTCGAAAAAAATGATAATAAAATGGAAAAGCCGGCCGTTAAAATGGAATCTAATGATAGCAAAATCGAAAGTAATAGTAAGGAGTCAAAAATTAGTAAGTTAAAAAAAGGTTTTGGAAAGAAAGAAAAACCTACGAAGGAAGCGAAGAACGAAACGAATAAAAGCATTAACGAAGAAGACAAGGCGCATAAAAATAAGTTATTACAATCCATTGAAAAGAAGTTGGAAAAATTTAGATCAAACAGTTCCACGGCGACCAAAGAACCTGAGGAAGCAAAAGCTCTCTTAGAGAAGAAAACCATAGTTGATAGTACTATTAAGAAACTTAGAGAACAAAGCTTACCAAGGAACCTGGAACCATGCACTGAAAGTGGGTTAATAAAAAGAGCTGTTTCTGTAGAAGACTTAGCTGTTGGTACTCAGCCTTTGCAAGCCAGTAGAAAAAGCGTCACGAAAATTTTGGGCTTGTTTAAAAAATATGAAGACAATGACAAGAAGAAAGAGAAACCTGTTAAAAAGGGTAAGGTTAAAGATGAAAAGAAAAGTAAGGAGGGAAGTGAAGAAAAGGTCTGTAACATCAAAAATGATCTCGAAAGTGTTAATAGCAGTTCTAAAATGGAAGTTAATGAAGCGGAAAAATTAGAAAAGAAAGAGCGTCCAAAATCTTTACTTTTAGACAAAGTAAAACATTTCCAAAACAACTATAATGGTGCCAAAAGTGATAATTTATTAGATCAAGCACCTATAACCGAAAAACCAAAGTCCAAATTACCACTAAACTCATTTAGAAGAAGTTTGAACCTTGATAATTTACCGGAACCTCCAAAGTTTTATAAAGACCAGAGCAACGAGGGAATCGAAGAAACTAAACCTGATAGAAGAAACTTAAAGTTGGACTTTAGTAAAGTACCCTCAACAATTAATGCCCCTTTAATTATTGAGCCTATAGCTAGTACCAGCGGAGCTTTGGATACTGAAGCACAGCAGAATAATGATAAACGTCACTCTCTGACCACTACAGATGACAGTTCAACAGTCCTGTCGCCTACAGACGATTATTTGTCATGCGATTCTTGGTCTGCTTGCTCCGATTTTCACCATCTTAATGATTTACACTCACCTCAAAGTCACAACGGGCACGCCTTATACTCTGGGGACGAAAACGAGTCAGTAAGCGACCGTATCAGGAGAAAAAGCTTCTATACTAGATTTAACGAAAAGAAAAGACCCAGAAAGCCTAATTTGGATTTGTATGGAGGGAGTTATGGGAGAGAGTATGGAAAGCCTGATTATAGCTCATTGGATAGGTATAGAAGTCCAGGAGTTACCAGAAGGTTAGTATAGTTTCGAAATAGGGTTACAAAGCGTACACGGATAGAATTTATAATAGTTATTTTATCGGCCTAAAAGAATGAGCATTTTTTATTTTCACTATCCTTATTGTAGGACTAGTTTTACTTCCTACATCCCCGAAGTCGGTACAAGTTCACCATCTTCTACAAGAGATTACAAACCGTATGTAAGAAGTGCTTCGGTTCTAAATGACTACGTGAATGTACCAGGAGGACATCAAAATTTGACTCATTCTTATCAGAATGTCCCAGGATCTCATCAAAGTTTAATCGGTAAGTCTTATCTTAAATCTGATATATACGATATTCCCAATATATGTATTTTAAGGAAGAAACGACCCTTCTAAAGCAAATTAAAAGCTGTAGTTTTATAGCTGGCAATGAAACATAATTTTAATGTTTTTTTTTTTCAATTAAAATTCAGAATTTTACGGTCTCAAAAAAAATTAACTAATGATGTATAAGGGGTAGTTTTATTGGGGATGGCGATTTTTTTTGGGTGACAACTTTTTCATTTTTACCTTCTTGAAATTTTAATTTAAAATCCAAAAGAAATGAAGAATTTTAAGAAGATACTAATCATCAATCGATAGGCCAAACCGGTTTTGAGATATTTAGAGTTGAATGTTTTAATGCACTTATGAAGGATATTAGAAAAAATATACCTATCCATGACAAAGACAACTAAATGTGCGCCTATTAACGTTCAATAGTGACATTTTTTTTTACTTGTGTGTCAATTTTGGTTTCAATTCGTTCATTATTTTTTGTTTTATGAAGAGTTTTGCAACAAAAAATTAGTTTTGTGAAATTGGAATGTCGCAGCATTGTCAAAATCTTAACAAAGTAAGATAATTGTTCTTAAAATATTCACAAAGCAGCAAAAGTTCAACTTATCCCATGTAAGTGTAACTTCATTGAACTATACCACCAGCCGTATAGTGAAGATTTGGTTCCATTTGACTTATGTTTGTTCAGAAAAAAAGGAAAGCATCTCAGAAATCAGATGTGACTAAATAGTCATTGTGTGACTAATAAAGGAACGTTCTCAGGTGTCTGCCTTCGATTTCGTTCGTTTTGTGATATGTTAAAGTAAACTAAAAAATATTCGATCCGTGTTTTTTTAAGTTCTGAACTGGAAAAAGCTGGTATACGTGAACTATATTTTTTCGATTAATTAATAACTATTTATGTTTTGATCATCCTAAGTAAATTCAGACAGTTATTGAACGAAAAAAACTAAAAAAAAGCTTTTTAACCCCTTTATAAAAATACAAAGCAACCTCTTTGTGAGAAAATTATATATATCGAACCCTTATTATTATAGCATTTTCAAGCCAAACGGCTTCGCGCTCCCTCCAGGGAATATTGACTCATACCAGGTATACAAAGATACCAAAAATATTGAGCTCTGTGGGGACCCTTTCCATGTTATCAGATCATAGGTGACGTGGTCTGCTGTAATTCCTACAAACTTTTTGACGTTCCGCGCAGTTGCAAGCTTTTTGAATAGGTTTCTACAAATGCTCACTAAGGTCCAGACCCTTGATGTTCTGTAGGAGCTTCTTTGGTATCACTCCAATATTATGGGAATCACCTGGACGCTGTTCGTTGTCCATTGTCTACAAATTTGCACCTCCAGCTCTCTGTATTTGGCGATTTTCTCATTGTATTTTGGCATTAGGTTGTTGTTGTTGTTTGGTAGTGCAATGTCAATTAGTGTAGTGCGCCTAGAAGTTTTACCTATTAATATAATATCTGGTCCATTATGAGCAACTATTTGATCTGTAAGAACAGTACAGCTTGAATTCGTTGTTCTCGAGAATAGGCTCCGGGTTGTATTTGTACTAAAGCACTTTTCCTACCTGCAATAGATTTAATTTCTCTGCTAACTCTTGGTGGAGTATCTTAGAGGCTGAGTCATGTCTTTCTTTATACTCCGTTGCGGCAAATGCTTGGCATCCTCCAGTTATGTATTGGATTGTCTCTGTTGTTCGACAGACATCTACATTAGTCATTTTCTATTGAGGGATCTTCGCTGAACTAATCTGGTCTTGGATAGCTAACAAAAAGCCCTTCGTTTCCAGAAACATCTGTTCTGAAATCAACCAGTAGTTCGCCGCTGAGTTGTCAACATTTTCCTGGATGTCCTCATTTGGATGCCGTCCATGAAATGGCTTGTGTAGCCAGGCTTATAACTTCTCTTTGTCTATTTGGTGGTGGGGAGCAATATCCTATTCTCTCAGCTGTAATGGAGTTGAATCATCTGCCTCGCGTATTGCTCAATATAGTGTGGAACAGTCCACTAACCTGTGGAAATATGCACGTAAATTTATTATTTGTTGATCGAGCTGTTTCCCAATATCCACCAATCCTCGTCCTCTTTGGTGTCTTAAAAACATTATACGTTCAATAGCACTCCGAGGGTGGTGTTTATGGGCTTTTGTTAAGACTGTTCTTATTTTCCTTTGCAGGTTTTGGATGTCCATCCTGTTCCGTTTCACAATTCCAAAAGAGTAGCTTTGTGTAGAACATGCGGACATGTTGAGCGCCTAAAACAAATTTCTACTATTTAAATTAGTTCGTAATACCCGCCTTACCCTCCTGAAAAATTCGGTTGTCAATTCGGCCTTCATAGTGTGGTGGTGAATTATTTTAGCCTATTTCATACCTAGGTATTTGTATGTTTATTTTGCTTCCATTGCAGCTATAGTTTCGCCGTTCTGCATCTTAAATGCTCCTGGTTGTATCTTTTTTTTTAACGATGTTCAAAATACGGCACTTCTCAAGTCCAAACCGTCTTGTTTCTGGTAGCAGCCATCATTTTAAGATCATGAAGTACAGAAAATGATTCAGTCTTACTACCTCTTCGTTACTAATACTAAAACCATATCTGGTGGAGTTCAAGCGGCGTGAAAGTGGGTTCATTGCAAGGCAGCACCACAATGGGCTTAGTGAATCGCCTTGAAATATTCTCTTTCGTATTGGGATTGTATTAGTATCGATGGTATCGTTGGATACCACTTGCACTTGGATCCTAGTTTCCCATGTTGACATGATGCGTTTTAAAAAGGACACAAAATAAATATCAAATCTATACATATACGTTCTCAATATAGTTGTGAGCCACTGAACGCCTTCTTATAATCCACGTAGGCAGCAAAGAGATTTCTTCGGTTAGTACAGGCTTGGTTACATATGAAAGAGTCAGTAATCTTGCATCCCATTTCTCCTCTGGTTTCTGTTAAGTTGCGATGATGTTATTGTGTTCACGATGTGCATAGATGCATTATGTCAAACAGGACCTGATCACCTTATATAGTGTGGGAAGACAGGTGATTGGCCTATTCTTAGCTAGGTCATGTATGCTATGTTGGTCCTTTGGCAAGAGATACGCAATACCATCTGACAGGAACAGTGGCATTTTTGTTGGGTTAAGAAAAACATCATTAATAAGATCTGGTCTTGTATCTCTTTAGCCGTCCTGCAGTAGCAGAGAACTTCTGTTTCAGTGTGTCGAACCGTAGCATTTTTTGGATTTTGTTGCGAATGGTATTGGACACGATTCATGATTTCCTCAATTCGTCTTTGCAGTTTAGTTGTTCTCATGCCCCTGATATACTCTGTCAGTGGTCCTATATATCTTTTCGAAGATTTTTGATCTTCTGACATAGACGTCTTTCCCATAGTGGTGTGTTGGGTTCTGTTCTTGCTGATCGGCGCTCCATTGTAACTTCAATTTCTAAAGCTTTAGTTATTGCAGTCGCGGCACAGTAGATGATCATATGTAAGAATTCCAGAGTATAGGCCTCTGAAACATAAGTTAGTATAATTCTATTATTCATGATGTCTAACATGACACCCAATTTTTTAGATGAATTACTCAGCACCGCAGCACTCATTTCTGTTGACAATTTTTGAAAGAAGAGTTCAGCGTTGTAGTTGGCGTTGCTGCCTGTACTATCTACGCATGACAATAGCGACAAGTATACTGCTGCATGCAGTACACTGCCGGCCAGATATATTATTATTATCCATAGACCCAAACGGCTTCGCACTCCTTCCAGGGATCATTCACTCATTCCAAATGTATTTTTATCTCAAAAGGATTGAGCTCTGTGAAGGCCCTTTTCATGATATCGGTTTCTGAACAGTACGAGCGGTTGTGAGTTGTACCGCCTTTTGCATAACCTAATACAGGTGATCGCTAAGACCCAATCCTTCAATATTAAGCAAAAAAATCTCTTGTATTTGGCGATCGTCTTGCTTGTCCCTTAGGTTGTTGTTGTTAGAGGTAGCGTTGGTTGCTTGGATACTTTATACTAAAATGAGGGCTGTTTATTATGAGCAACCATATGATCAGTAAGCACAGTTCGATCCCAGTACAGCTGGAACTTGTTGCTTTCCAGTATAGGTTCCGGGCTGTATTCGTAGTGTGGTATTTTCTCTGCTTGCAAAAGTGTTCTCTGATATTCTTGATGGACAAATTTAATAGCTGATTCATGTATTTCCTTATACTCCAACACGGCAAATGTTTGGCATCCCTCCAGTACACAATGGAGCGACCATTGTATACTAGATGGTCTCTGATGTTCGGTATTGAGCGTTCTGAATTGTAGGTTCTCTGATGATATATTTCAGATAATTTTACGTTGAGATATCCTGATCTTGAATAGCTAATAAAACGGTTTCGGTTTCTGGAAACATTTACCTTAACGTCAACCAGTAGTCTGACGCTAATTTGTCAACATTTTCTTGGTTAATTTCATTTCAGTGTTGTCCATGAGGAGCTTCTGCAGTCAGGTTTCAGTTTTGCTTGGTCTGGTTGATGATGAAAAGCCAGTTCATGTTCCCCAAATGTAGCGGTGTTGATTCGTCTACCTGGCATATTGTCCGGTGTAGCATAGAAAACTCTACTAACCTGTGAAAATTTGTGTAAGTTTATTAGTTATTGATCCAATTGGTTCAGTAGCACTACGAGGATAATATTTGTATGCCTTTGTCAGGAGCGTTCTAACTTTCCTCTGTAGGTTTTCTATGGCCGTCCTGTTCCATTTCACAGATCCAAAAGAGCAACTGAGTGCAGAGCATGCATGCACTCATTCATAGACACGCTCCGTTGGATGCGCTGTCTTGGTCGTCTCGCTTGGTGAGCACCAGCTGAGATTCCCGCGGACTGGTATTGTTTGGCTCTCGTGCTGATGTAGTTGCTGTTGTTGGGCTGTAGCTTCTTATACGATTGGGTTCCGCCTCTTGAACCTGTTGCTGCCTAAAATGGGCGGTTGGTGGGATTCTCCGGTGCTACAGTTTTTTTGTTCCTCCATCTTAAAAAATTTTTATGGTGTGATTATATGGGGTGTCCTTCTCTAAATCGATTATCTTCTCTTTGTAGCCGCCCGCTCCGGGTCAGACGCTACGTTGTGATATTCCTCTTAGTCTGACTTCTCACCTTCGACCGATCCAGCATGGGAGATTCTAACAGTAGTTACATTATCACCAGCATAGCTCTCTGGATCAACGAAGCACGCAAGCCTCACCGTCAAACCGAGAATGCCCTCGGGGCATGGTATTTTTTTTTCAGTGATATCTTTCACTTACCATTCAACAGGTGTTGGGGGTTTCTACCTCTCCTGGATGTACACCATTAAAATAATAATTATTATTTTTATATAATAAATAAAGTTGTTGTAGGGCAGGTGGCGCTAGGGTGTTGAACTTAAGGGTCATTAAGTTGAAAAGTAAATTATTTAAAAAATCGTCTATAGTTTCGTTGTTGTCATTTTGTCCTTGCTATTATTGAAAAATAAAAATTTTATCTCAGTAATCAATTTTTGATCCTTAAAAACTAGTAGAAGCTGCCATTTTTGGACGGGAAGTTGAAATTTTTTTTTGTTACATATGATATTTGCCAAAAAAAAGATGTTACGTGCATCAAAAAAATTAAGGAAATAAAAAAATTACCTGTTTTAAAAATAAATATACAACTGTAATAACTTATTATATATTAATAATTTTTTCTAGGTTCTTATCAACACCTCCCAGGTTCATATCAAACATACAGCAGCAGAATTGCAAAACCTAGTAGTGTGACGAGAGGTTTATATTCTGACTCTGATAGCCATTTGGATGACATATTGATTAGTGCAATACCCAGAAGGTGAGAATAAAAACCGTGTTTTATAGTTGGGATTCTCATAGAGCCCTGCAAATTAACCACTATGGACAGAGTCCGTGGACGAATATTTTCACATTTTTTGGAAGACCAGTCAAATCTGACATAACTTGCCATATCTAAATTAGTCTTGAGGCACTTAATCTCTACAATCTAAATTAATACATTAATTATTTTTATTTTCTCTTTAGACACAGTCCTTATACCCACCGATCCACTTTAGACAGAGGCTCAGTATCCCCAGTTAGTGAACAGTACTACACAGATAGAGTGTCTTCAGTCATGCAGTCTCCGACTACTTCAGAACCAATTTAGACCTGTTTTAGCTTTTTCTGTAGTGAACAGGTTTTTCTTTTTAATTTTACTGCCAGAAACGGTACAATAGAAATGTGGAAATAAATTAGTTGACTATTTTTAAATTATTAAAACTTAGGAAAAAACGTGTAAAAGCAGGTTCTCAGAAATAGTAAAATTACTCCTGGACGTAATGGAATGTGACTGAAAAAACATGAGAGTTAATGCATAGGTTTTCCATAGCAGTGTCACCATGAACCACAAGGTTCTATTGATTTCTCTACATACAGTGTATGTTAACTTTCTTAAAAAAATTACAATGTTCAAAAATTTACCACTCCCACATTTTGGGTCCTTTTTCCCAAGTGTTTTGATTTTTCTTTTATTAAGTACTCACTATGTTTAAAAACAATAAGTTTTTAAATGTTTTCGGTGAGAAACTCAGAATATGAGATTTTTTAATAAGAAAATTAATACACATGCTGAGTTTAGTAAAAGTCCTGCAAACTTAAATTCATGAAAAATAAGCACAGAAAAATCTCCTTAAAACATTCACAGGCATGCCAACAATAAAAAATTATATGCAGAACTTTTACCAAATCATGTATAATTGTCAAATTAATAAGGCCTAAAGTTTCAACCCTCTTACTAAATATATAAATATTTTGAATTGTTTCTTAATTTATATTTGAAGAATGTGAATAAGATAATTTATTTTATTATAATGTAAAGGACTGTAAAATGTCAATTGTTTCTTCTTTACTGTAACTACAGATTTCTAAAATCTTGCCTTTCGTTTTTAATTTTAAAAATTTACAAACTGGATATTACTCATTTTATGAAATAATTCGTTTCGATGTTTTTTTTTTAATCAAAATTCATTAGTATTGGTGCTTATTCCTTAGTCATAAACCAGCCAAACCAAAACGCAAATACGTATTAAAAAATGACTTAATTCAAGACGTATATTTTGTTAAATTAAGGTTCTTCTTTAAACCCTTAGATAAGCTCAGTTTAAGTTATCAGTAGTATCTACCTAGCCGCACGTGTTAACCCGAAGAAAAAAAACTTAATTTGTACATGTTGATTTTTGCTTTTTTAGAAATATTTATTTAAATTTATAATCTAAGTCAGATATATTATTTATATTAAATGAGGATATAGAATTTTATCTCAAATAAAAGATCTGTTTAGAACAGCTGTTAATGTTAGGTTATTTTTATTTATATTTTGAGTTAAACTGGTCTACACTTGAAATAATCGTAACATTCGCATGTGAATTCAATGAAATTGGTTGAAACGATTCACATTAAAATTGAATCTATGAACAAATAAAAAGTTTTATTGACCCTATTATTTGAATAGATATACAAACGGCGTTACCCAGCGCTTCGTGGTGACCTCGTAAAACAGTAGAACGTCTAAATCCGTCCACAGTTGTCTTAATGAAGAAAGTAAAACAGTTTGTTAAATTTACTCCAAAATGTTAAACTGAACCTAAATTGTCATTAAAAAATATATATTTAATTACAAAATATTGTTCTACTTGGAGAATTGATTGATGGAAATAACAATTTTTAATAAGGGTATAAAATTGCACGTCAATCGAACAAAAATTTGTTGACTTATCTATCCACCACTTCCAAATGAAAGGTTTCGAATACAACACGTGTAAAGTTTACGCTAAAAAAATTACTAGTTTAAGATCTTTACAGCTACTTGAATCTAGTTGGTTATTCCCGGGTAATATAATAATCCTTTTTCCTGCTCGACCAAATGTTTTTCTTTCAGTTCTGATTGGCTATGAGGTATGTAATTCCGCTACACAAAGCTCATCGGGCTACTCCACGCTAACTCGTACAGCTGCGTCTATCTCCGCTTAGAGACCGAATCTGAACTTAAAACACCAGAATGCATTCTCGGTATGCTTACCGATCAATTTCTTTAAAAAAGAAGGAAAAAGTAAAATTTCTAAATTGGCTATACGCAAATGTCCTCTTAAAATGATATTTGAGAAGTATTTTTCCCAGTTTTTGCATATTGTAATTGAAAATCTTGTTTTTCAATTAATAATCTACATATTTTAAAGCAAAATCTTAATGGTGTGTATAAGTCGTATCCAATTAATAAAATGTTTGTTCTTTAAGGCCAGCAAATAAAACTTATCTATAAACTATGCTATAAACAGTTTTGACCTCGACTTGGAGCCAACACTGTATAATGATATGAGAACGGTTGAAACTAATCCATACGAAGAACCATAGACAGAATTCATAGTAAACGTTTTTACTGTCTTAAAAATGTACAACATCTTTTTAATTCTAGATATCCGTTCTGAAAATTGTGATAAGTTTATATATATATATATATATATATATATATATATATATATATATATATATATATATATATATCGCTTCAACTGTACACCAGTTTATTCATTTCTTAAAATTACGACGATTCGACTTACGACATTTGAGTGATTGTTATGAATAGTCATTTTAGTTAGGTTTAGTTTAACTTTAATGCTCTTTAAAATTTTATCGCCTTTTATGGTTTATTTTTCTTTATTATTATTTATACAGGAACTATAGTATTAATTTTGACTCTCTCTCTATAAGATACATTATATTATTCATAATGAAAAATATTTTTCGAAAATTCTCTCTGATGGCTCGTACTAATTCGTGAGTCTTTGTATACATAAATTACGAAGAAGTAGATAGTTTTTATAATCAGGGCCATCCGGGAGCCTTTCTAAAAAACCTTTTAAAATGTTTTAGGTTTTTCGATACATTTTTCGTAGCTTTGAGTCTTGTATCAATTAAATTATTGTATGAATTCTATATTAACAATGATCATTAGTTAGCCCCTATTCTTGAGTGCTGCTTATTTTCTAACCAATGATTTTTTAAGGATATTTTTCCAACTTGGCCAAAAAAATTTCGGTAGCACATATATTATTTTTACAAAACATTTTAATAAGTACTATCTATCCTAAAATTTGTTACACTAGTTTTTCACCCTGTATATGTGTAAAAGTATCGCAATTACTTACACATTTGTCTAAATTTTCCTAAAAATGCCAAAAATAAGTGTCAAAAACTTAAAAAAAATTTTTCTAATATGTTACTACTTACTTTTTTCTCATACCAAATAGCTTTTAATGATTCCCGCTTGAACGAATGGTCAAAAAAATATTTTTTTTTGTTTTTGGATAAATTCTAAACACTAATGATCATACCAGTGCATACAGAGGATTATGGAAGTATTTTTTTTACCATTTAAGAGTAATATTTCTTGATATGATTTTAAAAAATATTTGAGAGGTCAGCTTTCAAGCATGTCTTACCAAAGAAAAACTGCTGCTCTTACAGCATTAAAAAAAAATTTCATAACACCCTGTATGATTGTAATTTTATTCTGCAAAAAAATGTATCTAAAAAATTAACACTCTCCTTTATCCTTGCACCCATTGTTAACGTTTACAAATGAAATTTTATATACCCCGTTGCAATATGTTAGTGTACTGAAACTTTGTTGAAAAATGCATCAAAGGATATTTATTTATTTTAGGAATATTGTTGCGAATATTTATTATCAAAAAACAATTTCTCGAGTTGAGTTTGCTGTGTGAATTTGTTATGTAGAGTATGTTAACGTTTGTGATTTTATAAAAAGTAATAAAGTATATTATTATAAAAGGAAAAAAAATGTTTTTGATGAATACCTATATGCAACGAGTAAATGTGACTCGTCTAATGTTAAAAAGGAGAGGTGTGGTTTCCTAAGAAAATTGGCCCCGCTCAATACCAATTTATAAAGTTTCCTTTTATTTTTTCTCAAATAAACTAGATACCAGGTTTCTGAATAGACAAATATTTTGTTTTATTTATGTGGTCACCTAAAACAGAACATATATAGGCTAATCAAAAAAGATTTTTTTCGTGACGAAAACACTATCAGGATACAAACTGTGTCATCACACTCGAAACAAGCCGTAGTGATATTTAGTTGATCTAATAATTTGTTATAAACAATTAAATCCAAAAAATTGCGTTTTTCCGTTTTTTCCTTCTAGAATCAAAACTAATAAAGCAATCTCGATGGTGTTAACGTACGAATTGTAGAGAATAAAAATATCAGCAAAATGAGCCGTGGACCAACTCGATCGGGTCATTAGTAACGGAGAAAAATAGAAAAACGAAAATTATGAGTTTTTCCAAAAATTCATATCTCAGTCACTTTTCCAGTGCTGACCCTTTGCAAAATAACGGTAACTTATACAAGTATGGAAAATCCAAAACAGAACCTCTAAATAATGGAAATGTAACAGAAAGAGGCGGACAACTCGTTTAGCTCTGTTGAAGAAGCTTGCTTCCTGGTTTCCAGTAAAATGGTTTGGGGTCGTCAAAACACAGTGGGTCGAAAGCACGGATTTGATATTAAAAATCAAAATCGGATCCTTTTAGTTGATCTAATAATTTGTTATAAACAATTAAATCCAAAAAATTGCGTTTTTCCGTTTTTTCCTTCTAGAATCAAAACTAATAAAGCAATCTCGATGGTGTTAACGTACGAATTGTAGAGAATAAAAATATCAGCAAAATGAGCCGTGGACCAACTCGATCGGGTCATTAGTAACGGAGAAAAATAGAAAAACGAAAATTATGAGTTTTTCCAAAAATTCATATCTCAGTCACTTTTCCAGTGCTGACCCTTTGCAAAATAACGGTAACTTATACAAGTATGGAAAATCCAAAACAGAACCTCTAAATAATGGAAATGTAACAGAAAGAGGCGGACAACTCGTTTAGCTCTGTTGAAGAAGCTTGCTTCCTGGTTTCCAGTAAAATGGTTTGGGGTCGTCAAAACACAGTGGGTCGAAAGCACGGATTTGATATTAAAAATCAAAATCGGATCCAACATAGCAGACTGAATAAAATCGTGAAAATAAATTCGAAAAACGTGGAACGTGGTTCAATAGTCGTTAAATATGCAATTTAAAAACTAAATAAAAAGAATAATTGTATTTCCATGAATAAAATATTGCGCTCGACTTCAAAGTGCTTTTTAAATATAATACTATAATAATAAATACATGGATATCAATAATCGTTAAAAAGGCGAAAGTACTTTTTCCTCTATGCTTAAGACTTCTTAATAAACACCAATGCAAATAATTTGTAAGTAATATAATATTTATTAATTCACATAGATGAATAAATAATACAACTGTAATAAAAATAATAAAAATAACTTTTTAATCATTGCCATTTTTGTTAACAGCTCTTTTCTCATTCTCCAATACGTACGAATTGATATCCGAATCCTTACGATGTCAAACGCAGTGTAAGGATCCATCGACGCCAAAAGTTTTGGAACACATCCTCCATATTTTTTCTCGAGAAGATTTTCGGGTAAAGTCTAGGCGATAGTTTCTTATCAACTTGTCCGTTGATATTTGTGCATCTTTCGATACTTTACCTATCGGTAATATTGCAAATGCTGTGATGTCTGGTCAGTGGAGTAAGTAATTTATGGATTCCTCTTGGCATGTTGTACCAAGAATATTCTTTGAAAAACAATCTTGTTGTTTGAAGTGTGTATTTCCAAATCTTCTCTATTGCAGTTTAATGTCCGCTCCCAATAGTTTGCAACATGACGAAACCAGAGGATCAATTTACGCTTTACTCTTGTTATAATAGCTGACTCATCACTGTTCTCGAAGAAACG